>OZ023247.1:12625684-13003483 GCA_964006365.1 Trididemnum miniatum | reverse complement strand
CATTGTCCACGAACTTATTACTTTTAAAAATATAAAAGTATTTTTTTCACTTTTTTATCCAATATTAAAGAAAAATATGTATATATATATATATCTAGTCCCTGAATTACAAATGTCAATAACAGCAGATAATGGCGTTAATGCTTTTGTAACGTTTAAATTGCTGACCAAACCATTACACATTCAAATTTGGAATGAAGTCTGTTTCACCCAAAAGAATCTTCAACACTGATTTCTACAATTATTGATTATTTAGTTGAAATACACCCAATGCTTGACAAAGTTTATGTGTGCTGTAAAGTTTTCACTTTTGGTTTCATTTTTAAACAATTTTTACTTTCACAGTTAAACTCAATTAAGTTAATGAAAAAGCTGATTTTACAGTAAAGCAACAGCAACCATTTCTCTTACTATTGATTTAAGAATTATGTTTGGAAGTGCAGTTATGTAGTTATCATTCTAGTCTGATAGTATGTAACATTAAGCGCGCAGTTGCAACTTAGGTTTTTATCAAAAAGAATACGGCTCACACCTTTCATTATTTTTACAGATGAAGAGCAAACAGCTTTAAAATTGATTGTCCCCCCAAAGTTACCCGAAAGCCATAGAATGCATAATGCTGAAGATGTTTGTGGTGTACATTATCAAGAACTTTTTGTCTGCTTTGCATCACCAAATTTTATTGCATAATAGTGAAAGATAAGTAGGCTAAATCCAATTATTGCTGTAAAAAAGTTTTAGGCCACATTAAGGGATGACTTTTTTTGATGAGAGCATGGAGTTGTGTGTTTAGGTTAGTTGACCAGTAGGTTTATTGATAGTTTAAAGTTCTAGTTTCATTTTAAAACACTACTGGAGTGATGTGCCTGTTTCTTTCTTCACAAGTCATGATGCATGATGCTAAATACACAAAAGAAGCGTACTGCAGCTTTAACAAAATACTTAAAACCCAGGGAAAACTTTGCCGAAAATTTTTATTCTTGTCAGCTCAGGTTCAAGAGAATTCATTCCAAATTTGAATGTGTAATGGTTTGGTCAGCAATTTAAACGTTACAAAAGCATTAACGCCATTATCTGCTGTTATTGACATTTGTAATTCAGGGACTAGATGTATATATATATATATACATATTTTTCTTTAATATTGGATAAAAAAGTGAAAAAAATACTTTTATATTTTTAAAAGTAATAAGTTCGTGGACAATGCTGGGAACACTTTGCAAATGTTATTTTACCAGCAGTGAGCGTCAAAGTGAAATGTGATTCTTTTTGTTTTTATATACTGTATTTATTAGGGTAGTATTTTTTCAAATGAATCTTTTGTACAAGTTCTTGATATGCATAAATTCTTTGCATCAAACAAAAATAGTCCAATGCATATTGCTGCTATTAGTCCCATAATGCGGCTATTAGTGCTATTAGTCCAATGCATATTGCTGCTATTAGTCCCATAATGCGACTATTAGTGCTATTAGTCTTATTAGTGCTATTAGTCCAAGGCATATTGCTGCTATTAGTCCCATAATGCGGCTATTAGTCCAATGCATATTGCTGCTATTAGTCCCATAATGCGGCTATTAGTGCTATTAGTCCTATTAGTGCTATTAGTCCTATTAGTGCTATTAGTCCTATTAGTGCTATTAGTCCTATTAGTGCTATTAGTGCTATTAGTCCTATTAGTGCTATTAGTGCTATTAGTCCTATTAGTGCTATTAGTCCTATTAGTGCTATTAGTCCTATTAGTGCTATTAGTCCTATTAGTGCTATTAGTCCTATTAGTGCTATTAGTCCTATTAGTGCTATTAGTCCTATTAGTGCTATTAGTCCTATTAGTGCCATTAGTGCTATTAGTCCTATTAGTGCTATTAGTCCAAGGCATATTGCTGCTATTAGTCCCATAATGCGGCTATTAGTCCAATGCATATTGCTGCTATTAGTCCCATAATGCGGCTATTGGTGCTATTAGTCCTATTAGTGCTATTAGTCCAAAGCATATTGCTGCTATTAGTCCCATAATGCGGCTATTAGTCCAATGCATATTGCTGCTATTAGTCCCATAATGCGGCTATTAGTGCTATTAGTCCTATTAGTGCTATTAGTCCTATTAGTGCTATTAGTCCTATTAGTGCTATTAGTCCTATTAGTGCTATTAGTCCTATTAGTGCTATTAGTCCTGTTAGTGCTATTAATGCTATTAGTCCTATTAGTGCTATTAGTCCTATTAGTGCTATTAGTCCTATTAGTGCTATTAGTCCTATTAGTGCTATTAGTCTTATTAGTCCTATTAGTGCTATTAGTCCTATTAGTGCTATTAGTCCTGTTAGTGCTATTAGTCCTGTTAGTGCTATTAGTCCTATTAGTGCTATTAGTCCTATTAGTGCTATTAGTGCTATAGCGGTATTTAGTAATGTCCGGGGTTCCCCATGCCTCTACCACACTTCCCCACTTCTTCTTTCACCTCCCCCACACTCCAACACACTTTTCCACACCTCCCCCAACACTTCCCCATACCCAACCATCTCCACTTACCTACCCCACACCCCAACACACTTCCCCACACCCCCATTTCTCTACACCCTCATCCCATTTCCCCTTACCTCCCCCACACTTTCACCCCATCTCCCCTTACCTTCCTCACACCCCAACACACTTCCCCACACCTCTCACTACATCTCCTTTTACCTCACCCACACCCTTTTCCACACCTCCCCCAACACTTTCCCACACCTCTCTCCACATCTCCCTTCACCTACCCCACACCCTAACACACTTCCCAACACCCTCCACACTCACCCTTCTCACTATCCCACACTTCAAAAAAAAATCACGTTAAAGTGCTTTTGCATTCGTTTAAACCAGAAAAATATGTAAGTACAATTGTACCTATGCCGCCAGTTAAGAGGGTAAAAAAAACAAAATCCAAAGTGCCACCAACGCGTAAACATATTTGGCTAAAACTTCTCTTAAATGAACCAATGCAAGGATGTAGAGATGTCAGAAAATCTCAGGCACCCACGGCATACAACAAAAAAGTTATTGCTATTTAAAAGGTACAAATGTACCTATGCCGCCGGACAAAGGTTAAGTGTAAATTAGTAGGCATCACAGGCATCAACAACTCAGATAACCGAGTGGCAAGAGTGTCCACCTTGGGAGCTGTGGACTTGGGTTTTATTCCCAATCGGGTCAAACCAATAAATTCAAATTTGGTATTCATAGCTTCCCTGCTTGATGGTCAGCATTAAAACAACAGTGTGGAGAGCAAGCCGGCAAGTTTACTTGTGTCATTGGAAAAGGCACTTAGCAGGATTCCCCCATCTTGCTGTGGTAGACAGATGGCTAGCAACTCCTAAGTGAGTTTGTATAGCTCACTGATCGCTTTTTGGTGATAGGAAGATAAATATGCTACAAAAATAAATAAATAATTGAGTAACGATAGCTTGTTTCTAGTTTTTGCTTTTCAATAATTATCACAAATGCATATTTTGCAAATGTATATCTTATTTTATCACTGAAGGGTTGTGCATAATTTCTAGATTTTAGGAAATTAACAGGGGTCGCGAGCAAAAAAGTTTAAGAGTCCCGAGCTAGCCCAGTTCTTAATCATACGCATTGTCAAGCGGTCAAGTTTGACTAGGTGATATGATTTAGATTAAATACCAGTAGGCCTATTAGGTTGTATGCAGATATATGGTCAGAATTGGTTTAAATTATTATACCGTAAAAGGCTAACAGCTTTATTATTTTTAACTTACATAAAATTTACGTTCTTTCAATATTAAATACCGTACTGTACCATCTACAGACAAGTGTTCTCTCTAGAGTGAGAAATTTGAGAAAAATGCAAAATTTTTGCTCAAATTTTACTGATTTTGAACCAGAAATTAGTAAAATGCAAAACTTTTTTTTTTAATTTTTAGTTGCATATTTATCCTCCTATCACGAAAAAGCAATCAATGCGCTATACGAGCTCGCTTAGGAGTGGCCAGCCATCTGTCTACCACACCAAGATGGGGGAATCCCGCTAAGTGCCTTTCCCAACGACACCACAAGTATACTTGTCGGCTTGTTCTCCACACTGTTGTTTTAATGCTGAGCATCAAGCAGGGAAGCTGTGAATAGCAATTTTAAAGTCATTGGTTTGACCCGACTCGGAATCAAACCCCAAGACTACAACTCAAGAAACAGACGCTCTATGCCACTCGGCCATCTGAGCTGTTAAACTAAAAAACTTCAACAAAAAACTTGAATATTTTAATGCAAGACTGTAGCTTGTACCTTGCAAAAGCAAATTTAATGCAAAAAATTTGTAAAAGGGGTCCTCAAACTAATCTCAGGGCAAAATTTCAATGAATTTATCATTTGGGCAAATTCGCACTGGTCAAAATCCTAGAGGGAACACTGCTACAGACAAGCCCAAAAACGTATGAACATTTGCTTTAAATGCTGATTAATAGATAAGTTTGCTGCCAGTTTCTGCTAAACTAAAAATGCAATGCTTTCTGATACATGGCATAACCAGATAGTCTAGCCTATCAGCAATTCAGCACTGATAAAAACAGCATTCCTCTAAAGTTGAATTTTAAGTCTCCTATTGTGCGGTACTTCTAATAATATCCGTGATAAAGTTACAAGCTGAGATCTCATCTGCAAGTACAGATTAATTTTGAAATAAGAGATTGCAGCACATTTCACAAATCTGCCATGCAGCAGGCTTTCACAGAAAGTTGAACAGTTTACAGCAAACCTGGTAAATTGGTACCATACACAACCAGCACAGAGTACGGTATCAGTGGTGTCAGTATTGTTACCTGGTAAGCGTGGATATATGCCTACTGCATTAAGACTAGCCCAGGCCAACGCTGTCAGCGTCAGGTACCAACAGCCTAGTCTGACAAAATTCTCGTAGAGCCAAAACTCTAGTCTAAGTTAAAATCAGAAGATTTATATATTCTCACACTACTACTTACTCCGTAGTTTTTCAAAAAGTCCAATACTTGCAAGTCAAATATCACACCCTCAGGCTTGAAGATAAATAGCAGCGAAGTGCGACGACATTGCTGCTGCATTTCTATGGCAAAAGTCCCTAAGTAGAAATTTTGTTAGGATTTCTTTTCGGTTTGGTCTTCCAGTGTTTCCATACATATCTTCAACTTACGCATTTGACTAAATTTGGCTAACACTTTTACGCTCTCTGACGCTTTCATATGCAGACCACGAGCATTCATTGGGTTAATACTGTAGTAATGTTTAGGTAATTAATCAAAAAATGTAGCTAGTCCAGTGACCATGTGATGAGTTACTTAATTCTTATTTTGTGAAATTTGTTTGCTTCGTTTAAGGTGATTCAATGGTAACGTATTGGTGCATGCTTCCGCTTTGTAATGTCGCTTTTTGTCGTTGTTTCCCACTGTCGCATCACTTCATAGAAAAATTTTTGTTTGAATTGTGTTAATTATCAAAAGTTAAATTGAAGATTTTCCTTTAGTTTGCTTTAGCTAGCTATTCTAAAGCAGACAAAATACAGTGACGCAGTCACAATGAAAAAACGCAATTAGAAAGGAATAGAGCATAAAAATCACTCCAATAAATAAAGAAATGTTTTTTTTATTTAAATGTCAATACTTTGATTTTATAATTAGCCAGATTAATTTGATTTACAAATCACAAAATTAAGATTAATTGCTGTAAAAATGGAAACACTACCGTCTCGTGACTTCCCGAGCAGTGTTGCCATATTTCGCCATTAGCCAATTTGATTTGAAAAGAGGCTTGGGCCAACTTTCTTGCCACCCAGACTGTGCATCGCCCAGAATCTGCCCAGTAACTGTAACCGACTCGGAAACTCATCCCTAAAATATCGGTAAATCCCGGCTTGCACAAACCTCATTCTTTCACAACTTTAATCTCATCATGTCATTGATCTCATGTAAGCTGAAAAAAAAAACCCTTATCTATATTGAAAATTTAAGGGGATTGTGAAAATTGTTGGCGGCTCGTTAGCGGCCTATGCCATCTCTAATAGTTTGATCATTAAGTAAAAGGACTTCAAAAAATATGAACCCAGCCACGCTGACACAATGGAAACCCAGTGATCACATGACAGTAGTCTAAAGTTGCCGAATTTTTTTATTCGATGTGAAAATTTTAACTCAATTTAAATTAAATTTGTAGTCAAAAGAAGCTTTAGGACATAGAAAGTTTTTTCAAAATTAACCAATCAAATCAATCAATCAATCTTTTATTCTTGAAGCACGAATATAGCACAGAGCGACAGCGTTTCAGGGAAAGAAAAAACTCAAGAAAAGGAAGACACGACACAACGGAAAAGACCGTTAAAACATGCGAAAAAAAATCGACAAAGAGAGAAAAGGAAAGCATCTACGCATGGCCATGACACCCCAGAAAAAAACAAAAGCATAAGCGAACAAACAAACGCAAAAAAGAAACTCAATAAACAGACAAATTGACACTAAGCAACAACGCTGTCAGTGCCCACCTTATGATCGATGCGAAAAGCGAAATTTATAGCTAAAAACCTAGAATTCCAAACATTCGTGGGAATTGACCCTGATTTGACATCAGCTCAAACCACGAAACCCGTAGTTTGCTCGATGACCATGGCTGAAATTTCAGGGGGCAAATTCATTTTAGTAGTTCCTTCACTTCGCTGCATATCCGTCCTCCTATCAGAGGTGTACAACGGAGCCGGATTTAAAAAATCGTATAATCCGGCTGTTGCTTTGAATTCAGATCGGGATTGTGATTTTTGCTTTTTTCGGATCAGGATTAGGATCCGGATTCAATTTTGGATGATAACCAATGACTTTAATAAGCTACTATATTGTAGCCTATTGAGTAAGTAGCAACAATTCGACAGCTCAGATGGCCGAGTGGTATAGAGCGTCTCTCTCTTGAGCTGTAGACTCGAGTTTGATTCCGAGTCGGGTCAAACCAATGACTTTAATATTGGTACTCACAGCTTCCCTGCTTGACGCTTAGCATCAAAGGGACAGTGTGGAGAACAAGCAGGCAAGTATACTTGTTGTGCCGTTGGGAAAGGCACTTAGCGGGATTCCCCCATCTTGGTGTGGTAGACAGATGGCTGGCCACTCCTAAGCGAGCTCGTATAGCGCATTGATCGCTTTCTCGTGATAGGAGGATAAATATGCAACTAACTAACTATTGGGTATACAGTAGAACCTCTACTAACGAAAGACTCCAGATACGAAATTTCCAACTTACGAAACGTCTTTTTGTAGAAATTATGTTTCGAATAACGAAAGAATGTTCTAGTTACGAAACGCCGAAAATCAAAATTTTAAAAAGCGCGCTGCTGGTCGCTTAAGCGTGTAAACAGCTCGACTTGAAAGGCAAGCTGCTCTGCCATTGGCTGACGCCCAGCAAGCCGCTGCCTACCACCTCCGCTGCCTACCACCTCCGTCCTCCCGTTCACAGCTGACTTCGTATAGCGTTTCTACTTACGAAATTTTCGGCTTACGAAACGGCTTCCGGAACGAATTAATTTCGTAAGTAGAGGTTCTACTGTATATGTAATTTGCGTATAATAGAAGTGGCATGGACCCACTAACGAGCCGTTAACCGGTCTTTATAATGGGCCGCTAACAGCCCGGTTCAATCTTTTTTTGTCACTGGGGTCGCTAACGAGCCGCTAAAAATTTTTTTTTAAATTCCCTTTGAATTTTCATAATAAATGAGATTGAACATTGAACAACCAATACTGCGCTCTTAAACGACTGATGCAAACGTCTTCATTCTTCAGGTGCAGGGAGTAAAATTTTGAGTGAGGTAAATTGCCAGTAGTTTTAACTTTTGATTATGCTCGAAAAGTATGCTAATAACAGATTAAGTAATTTTGGTGTATTTACTACTGATTGATGTTCTTGAGTAGTGTATTTGATTTTTAGGGTCATCGAATGTTATGCAGTACTGGTACCTACCAGTAGTCTACAGGTCTGGTTAGATCTAGTATCAGCCCCCAGCTGCACAGGTACGGTAAGGGTTAGAATTGATTAAGATTAGGTTCGTTAAGCTTAACCTAACTTATATCTTGACCCTAAACAAATGTAACCCTAACCGAACCTGACCCTTACCAAATTTAATCGTAACCAAACCTATTTCTAACCCTAGCTGAACCTGGGGCAGTGGGGGCTGATACTGGTACTAGATGTTACTTCCTGCCCGGAAATGATATCTGGGTCATTATTAGATGAGGTAGACTATGGCATTGGGGTCTAGCTGGTCTAGTACAGAGTAAGTAGTAATAATAATCTGGTGCGTAGGCCTACCGGTTATTGTTTTGCAACGTAGTCGCTTATCCTTGTTCAAACTTGCGATGAAAGTAGCATAGGCCAACCGGATATTGAGAATCATCATATTGATGTTTACTGGGCTGTGTTGGAAATTTGTGCCTGGTGTTTGACATTTGACCTTGAGGTATGCCAAAAGTAGAGGGAACCTCACGATTATTTGGTCTGTAGCCTGCGGTATTGCTCCTTGTTCGAAAAAGTCGTTCAATCTTATTTTCTAGAGACATTAATTTTTCAGACAAGTTGCTCGACTTAGCATCGGGTAGGTCATGCATCCAGGGCCAAAGCTAGGCAATGCGGGCTTCCCCCCCCCCCCGAAATCATCTTTCAGGGCCCCAAAAAATTTTTTCTTGGATGGTGATGCAAAAGAGCGAGTCCCGAAGGGGCGATGCCAAGCTAGGGGGTCTGGGGGCATGCCCCCCCCCCAGAAAAATTTGCGGAATTTTACCTTATTTTGGAGGCTTTTTGTGCGTTTTGAGCCTTTAAAATTCCTCAGTTTTAACAAGGTTTAGTGGTTTGTTTAACTAGGTCCCTTCCAAACCCACTAAAATAATGCTGCAAGCAAACTCCCCTCTAACATTTCGTTACCTATGCGAAGAAAAAACGTTTTTGAGGCTTATTTTTGCGCCTTTCACTTGAGAATGAGAGGCCCTTGGCAGAAGCGGATCCAAAAAGTTTTGGTGGGGGGGATGTGATTTTAAATTAGGTTGAATGTTATCTAAATATAAGGACGTTTAGACCAGGAAACGGGCGTAAATAAGTCCTTTCAAAATGTTTCATGTCAGGGGCGTATTCAGAATTTTTTTCAGGGAGAGGACATCAAATTTCGTCACTTTTTCAAGCGCAATTTTTTCCCGGTAGAGTTATTTCAAACAACTTAATTAACAAAAACGACTTTAGGGGGGTCCGAGGGCATGCTACCCGAAAAATTGTAGAAAATTTGCATACTGTAATGGTCATTTTAGCGCTTTTCGAACAATTCTTAGGCAAAGTTTGTTCATATTTTTGGCCCCTAACTTTGAGTGCTTTATCAAATATGATGCATTTTGTAAGCACAGTTTCGACTATGCGTGCTTAAGGCGACTAAGGTTTATTGTTATGAACAGGGGTGCAAATCTATGTTGAACATTGGGGGAGATGATGTAGCAAAATCGATCATTTTTAGATATTGGGGGGATGATTTAGCTAAATTGACACGTCTGCAGATGTCCAATTTTTTGCCCACTATGAAATGAAAACTAAAAAAAAGGTCATAACGTTCCCAGATGCCTAATTTTTTGCCCAAAATGAAGAGGCCAAAAAAAGGTCATCACCTGCGCTGACGCCCAGTTTTGGGACATAAAAATATTGGGGGGATGCTGCCGGATTATTGGGAGGGATACATCCCTCCATGGATTTGCACCCATGGTTATAAGAGGTTCGAAATTATAGAAAAACTTTATTATCCAAAGCATTGTTGAAAATGGCTGGTGAGGGGATGCATCCCCCACACCCCCCCTGGATCCGCCCCTGGCCCTTGGTACGCCACTAAACGTTTGTTTGCTAGATTTGTTTGCAAATGTCCGAGCAAAAAATCCGTGCGCATTTTATCAGTTGTAATGCCCCAACAATCTAATCGTAATTCAAATGCTGCGAACCATAAAGGAGGGTAAGACTTGTTCAAATCTTGAAAAATCTTTATTCCTGGATGCAAATTTTTAGGGGGAACTTCAGTAGGAATTGATTTGGGTAGTTTGTAAAGTTGCTTACTAGTAGAGGGCAAGGTAAGGTTACCTGAAATCTGCCGAGAGTGGACAGATGTCTCCTGTTTGGACGGCGTGAAGAGTTCTGCTGATTTGTCTTGAAGAACTTGTGACGTCTTAATAGCCGCTTCGCCTTGCAGTTTCTTCATGGTGTCGGAACCGGATAAGTCGAACCTGGTAACGGGTACATTAGATAATTGCATTTGAAGTCGTGCGTGTGATCTTGTATTGTATGTATGCTTTGTCTGCGTGGTGCTGTTAGGTGATTCTGTTTTAACAGGTGATTGACTTGTGTTTGCCATGGAAAGTGGTTGTGATGTGGTTGCTTGCTCTTCCACAATAATAATTATGAACACGAGAAAAAAAATGAATAAACAGTATTAAGTCTAATATTACGTTAACAGTTTTAATATTATTAATCCAACGACAGCAGATATAGAAATAATATAGCCTATTAGAAATCAAAAGTTCAAGTGTCTTCTTTGGAAAAACTGGAAGATGGAACCTCGGTGTTTTTTTTTTGGTTTAAGCTATTACCAAAGTTCCAGAAAAAAAATAATTCTTTGAATTTGTTGCTTCACTACAGTAATTGGAGTGGTCGTTCGACTTCTATCAATCGCTGCCGTTGCGTAATTCGTAATGAAATTCGTAACGAATTTCGGGAGATTCTTCGGCTGTGCTTCTCAAATTTGGCTGGAAAATGGTTCGATTCTTTGTTCTGTTGAAATTTTTCAGATGTAGGCTGGATAATTAACTTCGATCCGAATGGACCGGATATCAATTGCAAAAACTGTGTTCTTCTCGGGGTCACCACTTGCAACGTAGTCGCCCATCCTTTCTATTTTTCTTCTCTGTCGTGGCCCTGGTCTCGCAATTACTTTATTTACCTACGCAGTTTATTTCAACTTTTTTATTTACTACCGTTTCTTTGACCGTTAAGAATCAGAATCCAAAAATGAAATGAATGAAAAATCCCCAGCAACCAAAAAACCACATTGCGAAATAAACATAATCACCTAATTGATTGACCAACGGCAATTAAATTATAGGAAGTGCAGTAAACGACAAAGAATCTCAGTTGATTAGCGTTGATTATTGAAAACGGAAAAAGAAATGATAATTTGAACGAAACTTTGCCTGGTCTTAAAATAAACGTAATGCGATAACACAGATAACATAAAAACGAAAATAATGGCTTGACTACTGGGATGGTCGTCACAGTTTTTTAAACAAGATAAGTGTGAAGAAAATGTAGAATTAAGTCAATGGCAAAGTCAGTTGTCAATAAATCTCTCAGCCTTGCTGCTTCTTAGAGTCGCAGTCTGGTAAAAAATTGCTTGCAGGAAGTTTCTGGGAAATCAGATATTGTTTTCGCAATAAGATATTGGTAGTCCAGTAGTCACAGAGTCAGGTAGTGTATTCTGTGTTCAAGTGCAAAATTTCTAATGAAAGCAGATAGCAGTACAGATCAGTCTGTCAGTGCTCTCCTTCAAATGCAAGTTTTTTTCACTCACTGCTTGTTATAATCAGGGCATGTAATGGAATGGAAGACGATTTTTCCATATTCCATACCGACAACTTTTTTCCATTCCATACCTAAAAATTTCTTCTGTATTCCATTCCATACAAAAAATTTCTTCCATATTCCATTCCATACAAGCAAAACATTAATGCTATTCTTAGAGTTTTGGAAGTGGGATATATGGGCTGACTTTGCTTGCGATGTAGTTTTTTTGATCATAGTTTATGATATTTAATTACAGATTGCCTGTTTGGTAATGAATCATAGCTTGGTTGCGGCGCAAAAGCAATTAGCCTATTGCGTATGAAAAGGTTTTATAGTCAGAATTGCGTATTCAGGTGGCATTCGTTCATGCACTCATTTCGACTTCCACATTTTAAACTAATGATGGTTCAAAATTATATACCACTTTTTTCACAGAGATTTCCAGCGTAAAGTAGTGTCAGAAAAGTATTTTAGTCAAAAAAATCTTGCTCAGAAGTTAAAATATATTCCAAACTTTTTATTGCTTCGTTTTAGTTTGCGGACAATCCTTTTCACAGTGATGTGGCAAAAGTTTTATGTCATTATTTATTAAATGTTATATCATTAATTTTATGTCACTATTAATTAAATCTTAAGTTATTGATTAAAGGGAGATAAAATTGTCTGCAACTTTAGAAATAAGAATTTCGGTTATTAGATTCGAAATCAATACCGGTATTATAACAGAACAGAAATATCAATTTTAAGTAAAATAGAGATTTAAGTTAATCTGAATACGAATGTGCTTTTCGAAAGTTGATTTTGTTTGATAGATTGTCACGAGCAGCAATCAAAAAAGCGTATCAAACAGTAAACACTATCGGTACAATACACAAAAAATGCTGATATGCTAGTATATTCACGTTTCTCGCGGAAAAGACAAGGTAATTTAATAGATTCCATCTCTTCGGCCGAGGTGAAAACAGTTGCGGTAATGCAAATAACAATAAAATTAGGACAGACCACAGACGTAGAAAATAGAATAGGCTTCATCAGTGACTAGCAATCTAATGCAAGTTGAAAACAAAATCACTTAGGAAAGATAAAATTGCTCAAGCTCAGTCCACATGCAAGTGCCCTTGATGAAAAATTTAGAGCATCGAGAAACGAAAAAGTAAAGAGCTGCAATTAGCACCTCTAATAAAGATATAAACATCAAATAACATCGCCGGCGCGACATTCTTTTCTTCAAACTGCTTTACATCACACCTGTTAAGCAAACAATAAAAGCAAATAAACAATAGTTAGGCCTAATTGAAACTTTGAGGAAAAGTGTTAAGTAGCTCTCTCCCATGATTCTACTCGAGTTTTCTTCGAACTAACCTCAAGGATCTCCCGCTGAGAAGCCTATTTTAAGATATCAAATTTTTACCAAAAGCTTTGTTGCTCACAATCTCACTTTATGATTTTCTCGTCATGCGTTGTCCGCCTTAACTTCCCCGCCGCACGAGCTTACCGATGTCTACCGTTAATTATTGAACCATTTTCTTAAACGGCTTGCGTATTTGTAAAAATAATCGCAAACTTGAATTTTTAAAGATATCGAGTCCTCGAGCGGAGGACAGCGCAAAATCCAAGGCGTAATAGAGCCGAGACCAAGGCCAACGGCCAAGGACGACACGGTCAAAGCCAAGGACTTCACAAACCTGTCCTCGAGGCCAAGGACATCCTCGAGGACTACATCACCGTTGAGAATACTGTAAATTCTTCAGAACTAATAAAAACTCAATCCTGTTAAGACAAAATTCCTATTTTTGTGGACACATTTCTATAAATGAGCAGATTGCAGAAACTCAAAAGAACTAAAATAAGTCACTGGCTCAATGCTCATGTCTATTATAGTGCATAGCCGTCATTGCACTATCTTATCCGTCGATCCCAACGAAGCTTCGAGCATTGCATCTTATTTTGAATTGGATTTATTTAATTTTGCTTTTAGGTAAAACCTCAGTACTGAAAATCTGAATCATTGAAAAAATCAAAAAGCTGTGATTATTATCTCTGCCGACATTCTGTTTACCACTACCTGTTCTCTTCGCGCTGGGTGAGTTCGCATCTCAAACTTCAACATAAACAATTAAAATCAATGCAATATCTAAGGTGTAAACTGAAAATTATCGCCGAAATGAAACAAAGTGTGCGTTTGCAAAAATTGTTTTGCAAGAAGCTGCAGCTGCAGGACCCCGCCAGATTTTACAAGCTGTTTGATTGACAGCTTGTTTTTGTGAGTACTTGCATTGCTCTAATAACATCAAAAGAGAAAAGTGTTTTTGGGAAAAGTCGCAGACTTGCGCCAGCACAACGCCAGGTTAAAGCATTTGTCTAATTGAGTGACATCTTGTTTTTAATAATTTTGAATGAATTTGAAGTTGTGATTGTGAACACTTTGAAGTTTTCCGCGACGCAATAGAACGTAGTGCGAACTCTGCCACCGTTTGTGCCCACGCAGTGCCTTAGCAGCTCACTTTGGGCCCCCCCCCAAAACCCTTTCAAGTCCCCAATACTTAGCTTTCGATATGAATTGTTTTAGGTTTTTCCAGGGGTAACAACTCAGTTTCTCACCACAATGCGAATACTGTGGTAAAATTAAAACATATAACGCGTTATCACTGTGTAAAAATAAAAGGTGTAATTTTAAGACAAGTTTGTTACACCCAATTCATTTTCCATTAAAATCGTTTAGCTTAGGGTTTTTCTACCTTTTTCTGCTCATGGCCCACTAAAATGATAAAATATGATGGCGGCCCAATAACTTTTGCTAAAAGGTACAAAGTCAACGTGATGGCATGATTAGGGAATGCTGATGTCGCTCTCTAGTCAAGCTCTGTGGCCCACTGTTGGGCCATGGCCAATAGGCTGAAAACCTCCGATCTAGCTAGAGCGCACTTTTTCGTACACAGATGTTCTTTTGACAGCATCATAATCTGGAGATCGGGCGCATTAACTTTCGATTGACACATGGCAAGCGAAGAACCAATCGGATGGCCGAGTGGATAGAGCGTGTGCTTCTGAGCCTGAAGGAGTGAATAGACTGAGGGTTTGATCACTAGTCGAGTCAAACCAATGACTTAAAAATTGGTATTCACAGCTTTCCAACTAGACATTCAGCATTAAAGGGATAGTGTTAAGAAAGCCGTCAAGTTTGCTTGTGCCGTTGGGAAAAACACTTAACGAGATTCCCCCATCTAAGTGCGGTAGGTAGACAGATGGCCGGCAACTCCTAAGGGAGCTCGTGTAGCGCCCCTTTGCTTTCTGTGATAGGTGGATAAAAATGCCAACAAATGGAAAGAAAAAAGATAGTCTGCTGTTTGCCATATTAGATGTAATAAACGTTTTAATAAATTTCAGTTTTCTGAAGCTTTGTTCAGCACTGGTAACAGTAACAACGCATTTTGTAAACTCGAGAAGCAAGGCAAGCGAGCGCTTACAGGTATTACTATTGAATTAAAAGTTCAACGGTGTTGAAGGGAGACTGCCAAACGAGCTTGTGTCGTTCTAATCAGCAACCATCTGATATAAATATCATATGCAATAGACTCCAGCCGTGAATCGAACCCGTCGCAAAGAATCTGAACCTGCGTGCGGTATTGCCAGATCATATTGCTGACAATGGCTGTTCATGCACGAAGCTGCTGGGTGTAAACAGCAATGCAAAGACAGAAGCGACATCACATGTCAGCTTAAAACTTTCTAGTATCGACATAATAGCCTGGTCCACCAGTTGTTTTAAAAAGTTTGCTTTGAATCTCTTCCTCAGAAGCTGTACGATATAGATTTGCATCGTAACTAAACATTCTCTTTTTCTATTTTCATTCTCTTTTTTTTTTTACTTTTTGATTGAGGAAGACCGGACCAATGTCCAATTCCTGCGCTATTTCAAAAGCACACGTTTTCAAACTAGCAAATCCTTTTTCAATGGACTTTTGTATTCGATGTCAGATTATGGTTGCTGACACAGAAATAGGGTAGGATTGAATTTAATTTACCGATCGGATGGCCGAGTGGATAGAGCATCTGCTTCTAGATTGGTGGACTCCGGGATTCAATTCCGGGTCCGGTCAAACCAATGACTTGAAAATTGGTATTCACAGCTTTTTTGGTTGACGTTCAGCATAATGGATAGCGCGAAACAAGCGGCAAGTTCGCTTGTTGTGCTGTTGGGAAAGGCACTAAACGGGATTACCCCATCTAGGTGTGGTAGACCGATGGTCGGCAACTCCTAAGCGAGCTCGTATAGCGCCCCGTCGCTTTTTCGTGATAGGAGAATAAAATTGCGAATAAATAAAAAATAAATAGATAAAATTTTAAATCTGCTCACAAGGTGTTAATGAATTTGAATTTAATTTTTTCAAGAGGAATGAATTTGAATTTAAGCTTTGAAAAATGATTGCATCCAACTCTGCACCGGCCTCCTTTTTCAAGTCCTACGCGCACTCTTACACACAGTGTATTGTTTATGACATCATTATGCAGTTTATGACGCTATTTGAAAGAAAACGATAGCGAAAAATTTTAAAACTGAAATATATAGAATCTGAGCGCAAAAAATCCCATTCAACGCGATTCGCCAAGCAAAACTTTGTTTTTGAATTGATGCAACTTCGGGTCCTTCAAGACAATTTGGGGCCCTTTTTGGCAGTGTGGGCCCCCCCCAATTGGGGGGTTTGGGGGGCGGCTGCTACGGCTCTGTGCCCACGGCACTTACCGCGTAGTTTCCAGCCTGTGTCACCTGCTACCATTTAGCAATACTGTGACGCAGTTCCACTGCAAGTAACGCTATTGTTATTGCTTGATTGTTTTTTTTTTTTACTTATAGATCAAAATTTATTATTCTGTTAAACTAATCCAGGTACGGAAAGTATGGAAGATGGCATTCCATTCTTAAAATCTTCCATTCCTTTCCATACCTGAAATCTTCCATATTCCATACCAAAATTCCTCTTCCATTCCATTCCATTCCATTACATGCCCTGGTTATAGTCATGAAGAATTATACTGCTGAAACAGTCTACTTACAATACTAATAGATACGGTACCGGTATGCTTTTCATGTCAGAATCTACGGTAGTTTGAGAAATACCGGTAGGCTTTTAATTATACATTGAAATTATTGTTCATTACAATGATTACCGGTTGGCCTGTCTGATTTGTAATTGTGCATGAATTTTTTGTGAGTTGAAATTTACAGAAAACAAGTGATAACACTTTACTGTTTACAAAACAATATTGGTATTTAAATAGTACCTATACCTTGTATGCAATATGATAGGCCTATGTTGGTAAGTATTGAGTGGGGTGCTAAAAATCTTAAGTTTTCCTTTTTACGTTTGGGTTGAATAAGATAAAAGGTTCGGAAAAAGAACAGGTTTTGTGTGGGCCGGGCTTTATTTTGTAATGAGTTGCCGGGTCGATTACGGTTTCTGGGCTAGAGGTTTCGAGCCATGGGCGGTCTGGGTTGCAAAAAAGTGAGCCCGTGGCATCTCTAGTATATAATACCAATACAGGACTCGGATTCTGTTTCCTGAATTTTTAGGATTCGGAGTCGGATTTGAACGCTTCGGGTTCGGATTAAACTTTTTAGACTCCAGACACCTCTGTCTCCTATCACGAGAAAGCGATCAAGCGTAATAGCGAGCTTGCTTAAGAGTTGCCGTCCTTCTGTCTACCTCATCATCAAGATGGGGGAATTCCGCTAAGTGCCTTTCCCAAAAGCAGTTACGGCACAACAATTGAACTTGCCGGCTTGTTCTCCACAATGTGTCTTTCATGCTGAACGTCAAGCAGGGAAGTTGCGAATACCAAGTTTAAAGTCATTGGTTTGACCCAGCTTTGAATGAAACCAGATCCTACAACTCCAGAGGCGGACGCTCTTGCCCCACGGCCATCCGAGCTGCTGATAAAGCAGCTTTTCTAGAGAATCTGACTTTGATCGATAACGGTTTCTGGTGTGGAGGACCGTGAAGGCGCTAAGCATCCCCCCTACGTAGGCTACGTCACCGCTTGTGAAGTGTTGAATACTGGTAGTTCTTTTTCCACACACAGTACTATTCAGTACTGTAGCAACATCGTACTTAATGGGTGTCGTACTTGTGATTTCCGAATCCGTGGCTAAATCAGACGTTTCCTCTGCCGTTTTAAAAAGCAGTTTGGCAGCGAGGCGCAGTGGTTATGAGCGTCGGTTTTACGACGACCATGCTCGCAAGGTTAATGGTTCAAAACTCCCAACTAGTCTCGTTGTTGCGTTCTTGGATAAGTAAGATATTTCACGCCATTTTAAGAAGCAGTTTGACAGCATCGGCAGCGTGGCGCAGTGGTTTTGAGCGTCGGTTTTACAACGACCATGCTCGCAAGGTTAATGGTTCAAAACTCCCAACCTAGTCTCGTAGCGTTTTTGGATAAGCAAGATGCTTCACGATGATTATCTCTGCTTGGTGGAATCTGGCAAGCAGCAAATTAAAGAAGTCAGAACAAAATTCAACCGGAAAACTAGGAAACAAAGACAACTCCTGTTCAGTAATTGCCTATGCTCAGTCGACTGCACAGCAAGTAACATTGCCAGGTATGTCATTAGGTTACCATGCAACACATATTTAAGCAACGAATTACATTTTCCAAAAGTATACGATGCATTAAACTAAGGTCATATTAGTTCTTTTTTCCCGAAGCATTACGCGCACGAAATGCAAAGAAAAAAGCTAATACCTATGCACTCATAGATGCGCGAATCGCGACTGACCAAGGCTGCGAACTCGAATAAATACTTTTTTCTAAACTCGAACTCACATAAAACTGTTCGAGTTCATTACAAAGATATTTAAATTGTTGAAAATAAAAGATCACTACGAAATATAGTTTGCAGTTCAAGCAGTCACAATCCGTGTAAATTGAAATCACGATTTTACCAAAAGAAAAGCTGCATGTCGTTTGTCTGTTCATGCCATTGCGACCTACAGGGTGATCCGAAAGTAACTCCCTATTCTAAAATAACTATGACTTATTCAAATTTACTGACAACTTTCTCAGTTTTTGCGTGTAAGTTACTCAGTCTGCGGCAATTACATCTATGCTCTTGTTTCTATATTTTAATAATTTTAACTTAAATTTGAAATAAAGTTAAATCATGTTTTGCAAATTAACATACTAATTGTGATGAATAATAATTTTTAAAAAATTCAACCACATTTAAATAAACAAATAAAAAGCTATTGAATTTTAAATGGAAGTCCATGCAATGCACTTTTTTCTCATGTTTAATAAATGAAGAAATTACAATTCAAAAACAAACCATTTTTATTTTAGAATAGGGAGTTACTTTCGGATCACCCTGTACAGTATATTTTTTTTTTATTGCATGAGCACCGGCGATGAAAACGTTGTCGCGATTTTGGATATTCATCTGCCTGAACTCGAAAAAGCTTATTTTTGTCGAACTCGTAAAAATTAGAGAACTCGGACTTGCTGACAGTGATGGGCACGATAAACCTTTCTGTACTAAAGCGATAACGATAATTTCAAAAATGCTCTGGGCGATACCGATAACTCTCAATTTCTTAAAGCGATATCGGTAATCGATAAATTATCGCCGATAAATTTTTCCGATAAATATTGCGGTAAATTTTCGGTATGTTTTACGAAGTTTTTGTTCTTGAAGGTCAAATCACAGTGTTTCTCTACATTTTTCAAGAACAAAGAGCAATTCACGGACTCTGCCGTGGGATTAAGCACAACGAAGATAGATTTTTTTAAATTGCAACAAAAATTTATCAACGCCGTGAATTTTGCCATAGCGCCAACTCCCTTACTTTGAACGCTGTGTGTACAAAGAAACGTTTATCGCGATAACGAAATATATTGCAAAAGCGATAGCGGTAATCGATAAATCCAAACTTTTTTGAGCGATAACGATAAACGGTAAAAAAGTATCGCCGATAAATTATCGCGATAAATGCCCATCTCTGCTTAGTAACATAGGTTGAACTCGAATAAAATTCGATCGAGTTCGCAGCCCTACGACTGACGGTACGATTATAATGTAAAAAGGATTCGGGTTGTCCGTGAAAAACAAAACAAGGTGAGGAAAAATTGTCGCGTTGCCAGCAACCGCGCAGTGGTAAACACCCAATTAGACTCTTTCCACTTTTTAATACGCAACACCGTAAAAAACGCATGTTATTTTACAAGCAAGCAATCTCGATATCAATCATGCTGAACAATTAACATATTCGAATGATTCGTAGAAAACATAACAGAAAAACACCAATAACAAATCTCGAGTACGCAAAGAGAAAATTGCATATTGTCTATGTAAGACTGGTACAGAGTTTAGAAGCGTCGTCGTAAACCTGGACCTAATTATAACGTATCTTGGTATGAAATCACATTATTGCAACACAAAAGTAAAATAGGCAAGCGCATCACATGCAAAGACGATGGATTTAGAAAGCTTCGTAGCATTGCATACAAGTATCATTTGAACAAATAGTAATTTAAGCTTACATGTAATTAATAACAAATCATTGTATTGATAACTGATTCATTTATAATATCACCAAACAAAAAAGAGCAGCAGAATTAAACAAGAATAAAGCAAAAATCTTGGTTTTGATACAGTTTAAAAAAAGGTTAACAAACAGCGATCGAATCAAATCATTGCTTTGAAGACTGCCTTATAAAACAGGGATGTGAAAGCGGCATATTTGCAAACAGCTTCCGCTTCCACGCCTATCGCTTCCAAACAGATTCACCGAAATTTTGGTAGTAAAATACCAGTGCCTTGGGAGCCTACAGCGTAAACCGTAACTTTTTCTCCATCACGCAAAAGTTCTTGGTCAAACATTAGCAAGCGTTTTTTTAAAGATAATTTGTAAAAAGCAAACGAAAGTGTATTTCAAAAAAAGCAAAAAAGATAAAAATTCAACTCACGCAAATGTTGAAGCGGAAGCGGCATATTTTTCGCGCTTCTGCTTCCATCAAAATATGACCGCTTCCGCTTCCATATCCCTGCTTATAAACTAGGTGAAGTTATACTGAAGACTTCAAAAATGCCAAAATGAAATTCACACTTCCACAGCTACCTAATCTACCGCTCAACATCAGAGATAGTGTGAATATTGAAATAAAAATGGGAATGTAAAACTAGAGGAAGTAAAACGTAAAAACAAATTAGCCGTGCCCTCCATGACTATACCTGCTAAAAACAACCGCCAAAACAAATATTAAAATTTCAACCACAAACATGTCCATTGTTTGTTATCAGTTTTACAGTTGGCATATTTTGCAAGCCGTTCTGACGGAAAACTTTGATAGAGGAAGATGAAATAACAAAAATTTCGCTCCTACAGAATTACAGGTACTAATTAAAAAGGCAATCAAACCACAAAGGCTCCTTCATATTGGATTGCTAATATTTTGCTACATTTATAAAATTTCTGTTTTCAGGCAAACTTGTTTGCTGTTACAACACCCACGTAATTTGCATAATACAAAAATCTAGTGCAAGCTCCGCGTGATAAAAAAAAAAAAAAAAAAAAGAAATCGCCTGACGACATTTTAGATAATGTGCTACACTGTTACTGCAGTTACGAGACTCTAGTTTTAGTACAAGAGTTCTTAACCTGGGGTGCACAAATTTCCAAGGGATCTGCGGAGGTACTTAAAGAAGTAAGCTAAAAGAAAATGGCATGAATGTTTTCTAAATACTGTTGCAACTGGTTCCCAATAAATACAAAAGTTTAGCATTTAGTCGGAATGTTTAAGGGTCTACAGCCCGAAAAGGCACGAAGCAGTGCTCTAGTAGTGGTTATTTCAAGTTGCGGTATGAGTAATAACGCACGCAAAAATCTCTACGAGCTCTAATGATGAAATGTGTGGAAGGATAACATCATTACAAACAAACAGAAACATATCTCTGAATAAGGAAAAAAATTGTGCAATCTCAAAGTTTATAGCGATAAATCACATGATAATCAAAATATGAATAGGATTTTAATAAACAAAATGACAATAAACGATACCGAGTACACTGCCACAAGTTGCTACAAATAAATAGATTAATCTACCCAAAGGGTTAAATAAAAATAAACAATGAATTAATGTTGCAACAATAAACGCAGGTAAGGTAGCGGTTAAGGGCAAATTCGCTTTTCTCCATTGTACTTTACTGGATTCTGATTTGGTCGTTTGATCAGTTGAAGGATCTAATGATTCAATATAGTACAAATTTAAATATAAATAGTAGCAAGTCAAATACAGAGATTTGAAGTTGAATTCGAAAGCTGAAAACTTAGTATGGCAAGAACTGAAACGTTCCAGATCATTTCACATCTTGAAGTCACAAAACTTTCTTTCTAGTGGTTTCTGTTGATGCCAAACACCACCAAAATACTAAGTAATTTTCAAAAAACTAATACTGCTCATACAATCAATTACCCAACCCTTTTCACGAAAGCAATACCAAGCATTACCTTGATTGTCTTTGTAAAACGAATCAAACAAGTCATCTTTGATTGCGAAACGATCGTGCAACCATCTCATCGAACCACTGGCTTCACTAACACATTCTTCCTGATATTGTTTGATCGATGAAAACACATCTTGAATCGGAATTCGCTTGTAACTGATGTATACACGTTTACAGTTACCACTCAGGAATCCCCACACGTGCGGTGGCTCAGCACGTACTCCTAAAATGCGTTTAAAAAGTTGAGTTTGAAAGCAAGTTGTTTATATGAGTACTCTTTTTCCTGCTGTTGGTCAAAAATGTTAATTTCGAAAGCTGTTTTTCCGAAAAACATATGATGTCGCTCAAAACAGCATTTAACGTGAAACGGAAATGACATTGAACACACTCTTTTACTGGAGTTATCGGTACAAGGTAACCGGGCTTCTCGGATCCCTTCTGAAGTGGTATTTACGGTATCTGATTCAGAGTCGGATCAAAATAAACTCAAAAAAACGATATTCACAGCTTTCCTGATGACATTTAGCATTAAATAAACAGTGTGAAAATACGTTTGAGGTTAATCCGACCACTATTTCAAGGATAAAATGCACTATAATTTATGTTCATCATTACCATGAATGATGGAAAGAATCAACCTGATTTATTCAAAATTATGAAGAAAATCGCATCACGCACGAATACTAGTATAATACTTTCTTCTGCAAATTGCACCTGATTCGTATTCATTTACCTTTCTCCGCTTGATTTGTAGGATCATAAATGATAGTGATGTCGTAAATTGCCTCAACATAGCTTCCAAGTGAAGATAGAGCAGTGTCGAAAGCCTTAACTCTTGGAGTCAAAACCTGCACCATGAAGCGATAAGAAGCTGGTAAGAGCTTACACTTGTTCATTAACATTGTTACAACGTACGGCAAAAGTTAGCGAGACATCTTATTTGAATTTGTTCAGTTGCAAAAAATGTCCACGAAAAGTGCTTCTATTGCAATTTTAATTAGCCATTACAATCAAACCGTATATACCATTTCCGCTTCGTAAGCACATCTTGTCTACTTCAAGTGAAAGCAAAAAGCAACATCCCCCAACCGGAGTACAATTAAGCTAGTAGGTGGATGTAAACAAAAGCATTAGCTAGATAACAAAGCTTTACGTAACAATGTAAATAACAATTGTCTGCAACTGCTTTGTTGCACACAACAAGAATATTGCAAAAACAAACTACCGCTCTCATGAGATAAAAGAGCGACCAAACTTGAGGCAACAATTCTCGTCGACCAGGGGCCTTCACCAAGCTCGGACATGTACAAATTACGTGCAGCAATCGTATGAACTATATTTTCAGATCGCACGAGTTCAGTCATTATGTGTTTACATCTTTTATGCACGCATAATGCTCTTTAATTACCACACGAATGACTTGATAACATATGCTATCTGCAGTAAATCATCTTATCAAGGTTCCTTCATTCCTAATTGATGACAGAATGGAAATGCAGTGACAATGCCACCATTGAAGCTGTACAATGCTACGATACGAAAAGCTACTTCTATCCTGAAATAAGATACGGTAAATGCATGCATATACTATTGCATTTACTTGATTTAGTTTCTTTAATTTCATTTTTACAGCAAAATCTTGGCTTTTCTTTAAAACATCTTTTCTTTTTGGACGAAATCGAGTCCCTTCAGGATATATTATGAAATAGATGGTCGCCTTTCTAAAACAAACATAAGTCACTCAGAATTGTTTACCGTATTTGCTCGTTTTGTAGTCCGGGCCCATATTTTTTTCCACCAAATTAACTACCGCGCCCTTACCCAAGCACGGGCGCTTGTTGTTTTCAAAGTAAAATTATACACAAAAATTCTTCTGTCATTGGCCATCATGTGGGCTTCAATATTCTGAATGAATGATTGGTAGACAAATGGTAACCTCTTATACTATCAGTTCTTTGCTTTTGGCAGGAAAGTCTGCTTTCTGTGACGTAATCAATGCTATCTGTTATCTATCTTGTTATCTACCAGCGCTTAAAATTCAACAGCGTTGTGACAAAAGCGCTTCTTATTTCATATTGTTCTCTAACACTGAAAAATCAGCTTTTACATCGGGCGGGTATTCAAGCACGGGCACTTGATTATTTTTATGTTCTGTTCTCACGGGCGGCGATTCAAACGGGACGTTAATTAAGATCGGGAGGTAAAACGAGCGTATACGGTAGTTGTAGTGCGCAACATCAGGAAGCTTTACTGCCAAACTCTCTAATATTACTCACATTTACCAACAGAAATTTGGTGACCTTTGGCCGATGCAATAGTTGTTTGCTGATTCACATTGATTCCAAATTTCTAATTCATAACATGTTTTGCAAGATTCATTTAACCATTTGATAAGCCCCGCAAAGTGTACGTTCATTGAACGAAGATGCGCAACTTGTCCGAGTTCACAGCAACAAAATAAATAAACTTCTCATGTTTTCAACCTATTTCGTATCTTTATTCGTGGAAGCTATTCATCATGGCATATCTATACTGATCATTTGCATATGTATACACTAATTATATAGCATTTTAAAGCAGTACAAAGATATGTGCCACATACAACATTCCTACAGTTTCATTGCTTTCAATGAGTTAGCAGATACATTTGATGGAGCAAGACAAAACTCTGTACAATGTGCATGGCAAACAAAACTATTTTCTTGCCTTTAGCGTAAAACAAATGGCAGGAACTACATTCATTCATTTGGAGCATGGGCAACAGCTGCTCATTACTCTGCTACTTGAACAGCTCGGTTAGATGGTCGAGTGGCAAGAGCGTCTGCCTCTGGAGCTATAGACTCGGATTGGATTTCGAGTCGAGTAAAACCAATGACTTTAACATTGTTATTCACAGCTTCCCTGTTTGACGCTAAGTAGTCAAGGTACATTGTGGAAACCAAGCCGGCAAGTTTACTCGTTACGTCATAGGTAAAGGCACTTCGCAGGATTCCCCCATCTTAGTGTAGTATACAGATGGCTGGTAACTCCTAAGCAAGCTCGTCGTAGCGCTGTTATCGCTTTCTTGTGATAGGAGGATAATTATGTAACTAAATACAAAAAATGCAACACCAACGATCAGCCATTAGTAGAAACTTCACCAGTCACCACCCGCAGATAACTGGTAAAATATTTTTGAAGGGAAGTGTCAGGTGCCTGAAAAAACCTGTAGAGACTTACAATGAAAGAACATGCTGTTTTCCTCTTTAATTCTTCCTGACTACAAGAACCTAACTTTCATTCTAGGGAACCCAAATTAGGTCTATAAAACGGCTTAAAAACTGCACATACTGTCCAATACACTGTGTTGCTGTATGCCTTATATACTGTAATGCTGCATCTCGATTCTCAGCATACCTTTTGATAAGCATCTGCATAACTTGGCGCATCTTCTCATCATTGTAAGTGCCATCTCGTTTCACAAACACACCACCATGAGCAGCAAATCCAAACCCACATAAGGGATAATACTTGAGAATGTTTTTAAAAACATATCGCATATGGCCTGCAACGTTTTGCCTGAAAAAGATGAGAGATTGAACAAAGCAAACTTCAAAGCATCTATAAAAAGCCAAAATCCTACGAGAAATGATAATTTACGATACAAGATAGTAAACTGACTGATATCTACAGCATAATACAAGCAACATTGCTATACGATATAAATACGTCCTCATAAAAAGACAGTTTATCACTATGATGGTTTCCTGCATTTGCTACTTTACTTTTACAGTATATATTTAACCTATATCTGGTCGGTTCTGAAGCGATTTACCGTCATTGCAATCACAATGACAGCAATTATTACATAAATGAATCTTTTCACTTTCATACTTTGCATTAATAGCCACGCTACTATCTTCACATAAATCATATAGTCAAATGGGGTAATGCGCGCGAAACCAAAAATAATTGTATTGCGCGTTTCATCACATAACTTTTAAACTGCATTACTTTCAATCCTCTTTTCTATTTTATCTTTTAGCACACTTCTTCCAAACCAACTTAACAGAATATGAACAAAATCTTTAAGCGCGTTTGGCAGAACCATTAGGTTAGTGGGAAACACCGAAAATGCGACAAAAAAAAGTTTGCGAGTAAATTTCGTAACTTAGCTATTGTTTCGTCACAGAAGACTAAAACCAAACGTTATTTTGCGCAGTGGGTGTAGTTTAAGGCGCATTAGATTGCGATCAAGTTTAGGAAAATTCCAGTTTAGTTCCTTTCTGATACTGTATTCTACAAAGCGCGCATTCAACTCGCAATTTAGAAAAAGCGAAAATGCGCGTTGCGGTTCCTTTTGTTCAGGTCGGGCGTTGGGGGGTTGAGGTCAGAGGGGTTGGAGTCGGAGGAGTTGGGATCGGGGAGTTGGGGTCGGGAGTTAGGGGGCTGACCCCAACCCCTTGACCCCCCTCCAATCCCAACCTCAACTCCTCCGACCCCAGCCCCCAACCTCAAACCCTCCGACTCCCCTCCCCGATCTCAACTCCTCTGACCCTAATCCCTACGACCTCAAACCCCCGACTCCTTTGATTTTTAAAGTAGAGGAACCATTTTCAGATTCTTCCAGTGCGAAAGGCATGGTTCGGTAGCCGGAGAGCGGTTCTCAAGTTTGAAAATTAAAGCAGGGGAGCCGAATTCCGGTGAAATAGACACTTTGATAATACATTGTGAAGAAATTTATCATGAAACTTGAATGTATTGGCCTGTTTCACCAACACATAACACCCCTTAGAATGCGCGCATAATCATTGCAATGCGCCTGACGCGGTTAAGCCGAAAAACACCAAATGCGCGGATTTTGCCGATAATTGCCGCGTAAGTAACTGGAGGGAGTTAGCGATTCAATTTTTTTAAAAGAAGGTTTAAGCAATGATTTATTTGCAGGTGCGTTTTTGTTTGCTTTTCTCTAGTCGAAGCGACGCTGCACTTTTTTTTTCAGAAAAAGCGCGCACACAGAAAACATCGATACACTTGTATACAATCCAAATCTTAATTAATTCTAGCTCGCAACTATTTGCTTCAAAAACATGAATTGAGCAGTCATCATCAGCAAACTAAGCTATAGGCAGTTGTGCAACGCTAGCATAATGGTAAAAGAATAGAACGTGACATAATTCCTAAGACTTACCTGATAGCAACAAAATCTGCTACAATCCAATCTATTGTACACTGATGGTTGCTGATAACAAGACAGTTCTCTGTAATTTTAGGAATTGGTCCATCAACATAGACTTCCACACCTAAAATATACTTCTTTAAAGCATCAATGATAATGTATAAAAGAATTTTAAAATCTTTTATGACGTGAAAAATTAAAAACCTCGGTCAATTTTAAAAGAAAATCAATGTCAGTTGAGTATCAACAATGGAAAACAACTTCTGTCCACCACTTTTTATCATTGAAATCTCTGCAAAACATTAGCCTGAACTAAGACCCATGGGTGAGCAGTTTATTTTCGCACTTGTGATATAATTTTCATGACAGCACCTTTGGCAAAAATACTTTTCTAGATTTTTCAAGAAAAAAAGAGCAATTCACGGACTCGACCGTGGCATTAAATAAAACAAAGTGATACAACTTGGAGATTGATGATATGATATGCACTGTACCAGTTATGTATTTGAAATGCAAAATAAGGCATGTTAAAAAAATAGTGGCGTGTTGCCGTGCCTATCAGCAAGTTGCAATCTTTGACCATAAACTCTGTACCTTGCCGCCACTCTTATTGTTTAATGATCCATGAATGCTAAGACCTCATTGTAGGTCCACTGCATGTGTGGTATCAATTCTTGACTAAGATATATTCAAAACTTATAATTAGCTCCGAAGAAACATCACGGTGTACATCACAACTTTTCCCCATGTTTTAGCAAAAAAGTTTTGCTTACTGATTGAAATGATGCAATCGTATTGCTACATACCACAGCGCTCTTATATTTTAAAAATGCTCAAACAACTTATACTGCACCTCCGTATACATAATGTATAGACACAAATGGACAGGGTCTCCCATAGAGTCTTGTTACAATTCAAATAAGCTATTACGAAAGCAGTTGAGCATGCATCCAATATCTTTAAGACTGTTTCATTGTAATCAGTATTTAATACACTTCCATAGGGGCACATTAGTTGCATGAAGCACATCAAGACGGCACTACACTTAATTTCTTGCCACTGTTCAACAAAACATAACCTCATGAATGATGTCTATTGCATTAGAAATCCTTTGCTTAAAGTTAGCTATGCTTTGCACCTTTGTTCGATGCACGATATCTTTCACCTAACCCAGGGCTGGGTAAACTACGGCCCACGGGCCGCATGCGGCCCGTGAGACCATTTTCTGCGGCTCGCAGGCACTTATAGAAGTGTAAACTCCTACCATGAATGAAGTCTTTTTTTGCTCTTGACTGATTCTCAGCAGCAGAAAACAGGACATGTACACCTTTTTTTGCTACTCAACGATTTTCAGTGGAAAACAGGGCATCTAAGGACGTGTAGACCTTTTTTTTTTTTGCTTTTCCAATCAGTGTGGCCCTCAGCTTCAAAATTTTTTCAAATGTGGCCCTTCATGTGAAAAGCTTGCCCACCCCTGAGATAACCCTTTTGTCATGATATTGAGAAGTAACCATTTTATAAGGGTTTATCATTAAACACATGAAAATGTTGTCTTAAACCAGGGATGTGGAAGCGGAAGCTGGAAGTGGTCATATTTTAATGGAAGCGGAAGCGCAAAAAATATGCCGCTTCTGCTTCCACATCATTCAAAAAAGCATACTGTAAATAACTTATTAGATGTTAAATTTTATTCAATTTAATAGGCATTATTTTTTACAATTGCTAGATTAGCAAGGATGCCAGATCTCACTGTAGGCCATTACTCTTCCCGTGACAGTAAGCCTACTAACGTAGAATCGCTTTTTCTTTCAGCTTTCTCCAAATTTTAAAATAAAGCAACTAATTTATCTATAGTTGACTCTTTTCCAATTATAATGATATCACGAAATAGATGGAGTGCTGTCACGAGCGTATTTAGGAGGGTATTGTGCCATCTTCCACCCCGGTACTTCCCTCTTGACTCTGTCTTTTAGTAAAAAAGAACAAAATTAATGGTGCCAAGTGACTGAAATATGCCAGACTTATTTGATGGTGTTTGTAGCTTATGGCCAGGGGCGGATCCAGGGGGGTAGGATGAGAAGTATGCCTCCTCCCATCAGTTATTTAGGAAAATGTTTTTGATGCATTATATACAATTTTTCTGTAGTTTTGAGCCTCTTCGATAGCAATAAGCCTTACGTCATAAGCACGCATAATCGAAAATGTGCAAACAAAATGGATCATATTTGGCGAAGCACTCAGAATTAGGATCAAAAATTTATTCAAAAGGCAATAAAATAGACATTAGAGCATGTACATTTTCAAAAATTTTCCGGAGGAGCATGCCCCCGGACCTCCCCACAGCCTTTCTTGTTTCTCAATCAGCTTCAAATTAGTTCTGCTGAAAAAAAAATTCGCTTGAAAACATTGTGGAAATTATGCCCCCTCCCCCTTTAAAAATTCTTGCCACGCCACTGAGTGCTGTGTATCAACATTTTCTTAGTGAAGGGAGTAAGTTTCGTAGCAAAGTTGCAGTAATAAACTCCCACGATTGTGATGCAATATTGTGACTCAAACATTCCTTTACACTTTTGTTTGCTTTTTGCAAATTATTATCTTCAAAAAAACGCTTGCTAAAGTTTGACCTAGAGCTTTCAGCATGTTGGAAAAAAAGCTATGGTTTACGCTATTGACTACCAACGCACAGGTTGTATTTTACTAGCAAAATTGTGGTGAACTTTTTTGGAAGGGAACTTTTTTGAAAGAATCTACGAAGTATGAAAACACTACAAGAAACTACAAAGTTCTTTTAAACCAAATTCAAGGTAGTTGAAAACACTACAAGGAACAAGAAGATACTTTTAAACCTACTACAAGGTAGTTGAAAGTATACAGCACAAGGAACTACGAGGTATTTTTAAACCAACAATAAGATAGTTGAAAACACCAAAAAGAGCTACAAGGTACGTTTAAAACAATCCCACCCCAAATACCCCACCCTAACTCCCCAAACACTCCATCCCCCAAGAACACCCCCAACCCTCTCCAAACACCCATCCCCCCGAATCCCCAACTACTCAAACCTCCAACCCCTAATCTACCAACTCCCCAAGCACCCCAACTCCCCTCCCTCAACCTCCACCCCCCCCAAACATCCCAAACCCTCTGCAACCTCCAACCCCATTCAAACACTCAAACACCCCTTTTCCAAACACCCCAAACCTCAACCCCCGAATACCCCAAACTACCACCCCCCTTTGCACCCCCACCTCTTCCGAACCCCCAAACACACCAAACTCCCCAGATGTGTCGGAGCGTCAAAAAGGCAGGGGGGCAGCTTTTGCAAAGGGCACTTTCAGTACTGTACTTCCTGTCTTAGGCTGTCATTACCACAAACATTGCTTTCTGGTAGGCTACGGTCAAACAATTAAACCCTACTAATAAAGTCAAAGCACTGAGTATGGCACCTAGTATGAGCCAAAACCGAATTATCGATTAGTAAAGACAGGTTCAAAAATGTGACAGATTTCAACTCGTAAACATGATGAAAAGAGGGTTTGAGCAGTTCAATACAGCAGCTGTAGTAGTAGTCAGGGCTCCCAGCCAAAAATGGTGAAAAAGCCGGAAGAAGTGGGTGGTCAGAAAGTGGCAACAGAAGGGCTTTGTCGGGGGCCTGGGGGCTAAGCCCCCAGCCGCCGGAGGCAAGAGTGTGAGGAGGCAGAGCCCCCAGGCACCAAAATTTTTTGCATTTTTTCCCTAAAAAAGTAATTTTTAGTGCGTTTAACTGTATAATATGCTGTAACAATGTCTTACGTACTATGCATTATATAAGTACAAAATGCTCGACATGTGACAATCACTTTCCAATTGCACACTCAAGATTTGGCAAAGCAGGGGGGCTACAAACGGGGGTCTGAGGGCGCAGTCCCCAGCCGCCGGAGGCTAAGGGGGCCTGGGGCTACGCCCCCAGCCATTAACGAATTTTTACGGTTTTCACATAAAAAAACACTCAGTCTAGCTCATTTTTTATCGAAAAAGGGCGTGCAGCGAGCGCAGTCATAATGGACAATGCAAAAATATTCTCGCAGCTTGTGTCTAAAAACAGAAGCTTGGCTAAATCAGGAGACTGCAACCATTATCAGTTTGCGAAATTACAGACTGAAAGTTAGGTTTTAGCACCTTATTACAAGGGCATAGGGGGGTATGGTACCGTGCCCCCCTGCGTGCACCTATGATTACTTCTGCTTAAACCGAACCTAGGCCTAATCACTTCCACTTAAACCGAACCGAATCTGAATTTCGACAATCATTTTCATAAACCCTACCTTCATAATAAGCTCTTCCTAGTTGGTAGCGCGTAAGTGCAATTACCTAAAGTTACGCTGGGATCATACCACGATGCAACATTGTGGGATGTCACAATTATGCTATTTCAACTTTTTATGGCCTATAGCTGGGGTGGCAAACGTTTTTTGGCGAACGTGCCAAAACATTAAAAAAGTTTAGCAAGTTAATGCCGTGCCATTACATTAAGCAAAACATAAACATAATGAACAATTAACTGTGGAGAAGGTGGTTCAGCGGGCTTCACCCGATTTTAGTAGGGAAACAGTAAAAGCCCTACGGACGTGAAGACCTTTTTTCTTTTGGTCTTCACCTGATTTTAGTAGGAAAACAATAGCCCTATACAGACGTGAAGACCTGTTTTTTGGTCATTACCTGTTTTCAGTGGGAAAAATAGTAGCTCTTTTAACGTGAAGGCTTTGTGGGGGCAATTTGAACCCGCACTTTCCGAAAAGAGGCGATTGTGTAAAAAAGATTGAAGACCCCTGAGTTAAACGAAATCAAGATCAAAGTATCAAGAGGCGTGCTAGAAAAAATCTGCGGCGTGCCATAGGCTCGCCACTCCTGGCCTATAACAAGCGAGCTGCTCGTCTGTCAACATGGTTTATGACGTCAACAATCTTACAATTGTAAGGTTAGTTTCACACAGCATGATGGGACTTTACAACACTGCAGATAATTATGTCAATTTTCTCATTCGTATAAAAACGCATGCATAGGAGAGAAAAGCCAAGTACCTAACGCAAAAAATCCCGGCAGATGGCACGCGAGGGGGGGGGGATTTTGTCAAACCGGTTAACCGCAAAACCATTAGGCCTACCTATGACGTAGCCACTAAGTTTGGTAATCGATTTCACAAAATTTGGTCTAAAAAATTGATGGTGAGAATTACTAGCTCAGATAGATCTATCATTACGAGAAATCACTTTTTCACAAATTTCATTTAGCCCTCTCATCATATCTAGAAGGTAGTCCACGCTACAGTGTAAAGTAGATGGCAGCATGACACTTCATTTTCACTTTTAAAACGTTTCCTACCCATCTCTTGTATTTAGTCCAAACTTTTGATTTAAATTTCAAATCTTGCAACTAAAATCTTTTAAAAGCCAAGCCATGCTCTTCACAGACTTAATTATGTCTTACTCTTTTTGCAACCTATCCTCTTCCCTTTTCTGATATGACCTTTAAAATTATTCATTCATTCCCATGCGTAACTATTGTTGTAAAATTATAGGCTACTAGAAATATGAATATAGGTTTAACTGCACACTCAAACTTACAAACGACGTAAAATGCGCTGGAACAAACCGACGATGCTGTTTAAACCAGTTACCCTCTCCTGCAAAATTACTATTGTAATCGCCTGATCGGGATGTCGGATAAAAAAAAAAAACTTATTCTTGCTATTGTGCAAAATCGAATCGTTTGTTAGGCCTATTGTTCACAATTAATTTATTCTGCAGTTGCCGGGACATTGCGATTTCGTGTTTGAATAACCGCAAACAACGGCTGCAGTTATGATGAAAGTGGAAAAACACACATTTTGCTCCCTTGTTGTACTGCAGCACTAAATGCTAAGGGCATTATACTGCCCCCCCTGGTAAAAGAGCAAGGGAGGCAGCTGCCCCCCCCGTTCTGGCACCCCTAAAACCTCCCCCAAACCTCCACCCCCCGAATCCCCAAAACCTCTACCCCCCGAATCTCCAAACTCCCCCAAACCTCCAACCTGACTCTTTTAACTTCCCAAACTTCCGACCCCCCCAAACGCAGTGTGTTTGGTACCTTGTACTTCCTTGTGGTGTTTCTAACCTCTTGTAGTTTGTTCAAAAGTACCATGTAGTTCTTAGCGGTGTTTTCAACTGCGTTGTAGTTGGTTTAAAAGTATGTTGTAGTTCTTTTTAGTGTTTTCAAGTACTTTTGTAGTTGATATAAAAGTACCGTACCATGTACTTTCTTGCAGTGTTTTCAACTACCCAGTACCTTGTAGTTGGATTAAAAGTTCCTTGAAATGTTTTTAACTACCTTGCAGCTGGTTTAAAAGTACCTTGCAGTTATTTGTAATTTTTTGCACTGTTTTCGTACCTTGTAGTTCCTTGCGGTGTTTAGTAGAACCGTAGCAAAAGCATACTACAATTACCAACCTGTGCAATGTTGAAAAATAAAGACAGTCATTCTTTGAAAAAATCCCCAAAAACGATCTTCCAATTTATGAAACCATCTCCCTGGAAGCACAACAGAAACTATCATCCAGCTAAAAAAAAAAAAAACATACCATATATCAATCACATAATATTTAGTCAAAATCACGATATAACAACACCAAACAATTTAACAATGAACATAAAAGATTGGTGATATGATGGGGAATCGCGATGAGACGCAGGGTCTTTAAGTCAAAAGGAGCTCAAAAGAAGTGTTTATTTGTTTTATTTACGTTCCAATGTACCGGTAGTTCAGTTACCGGTAACCTTAATAGCATATTTAGAAAGAAAAACCTATCCTTAGAAATAAATATATATACTACTGTATTAAGTATAGAGAATAACTGGGTAATACCGGTATCATAGCAATAGAATTAATCGGGTCCTACCAAACACCGCAAGAAACTACAAGGTACTTTTAGACCTACAAAATGCTTGAAAACACTACAAGGAACTACAAGGTACTTTTATAGCTACTACAAGGTAGTGTTGAAAACAGCACAAGGAACCACAAGGTACTCTTATAGCTACTACAAGGTACTGTAGTTGAAAACACTAGTCTACAACGTACTTTTAAACCAACTACAAGGTGGTTGAAAACAGCACAAGGAACTACAAGGTACTTTTAAACCAACTACAAGGTACTTCAAAACACTACAAGGAACTTTTAAACCTACAAAATCCTTGAAAACACTACAAGGTACTTTTATAGCTACTACAAGGTAGTTGAAAACACTACAAGGAACTTTTAAACCAACTACAAGGTAGTTGAAAACAACACAAGGAACTATAAGGTGCTTTTAAACCAAGTACAAAGTAGCTGAATACACTACAAGGTACTTTTAAACCAACTACAAAGTACTTTAAAACACTACAAGGTACTTTTAAACCAACCACAAGGAACTACAAGGTGCTTTTAAACCAAGTACAAGGTAGTTGAAATCAGTACAAGGAACTACAAGGTACAGTACTTGTAAACCAACAACAAGACTTTTAAGGTAATTTTAAACCAACTACAAAAGGAACTACAAGGTACCGGTACTTTTAAACCAACTACAAGGTACTTGAAAACACTACAACGAACTACAAGGTACTTTTATACCTACAAAATGCTTGGAAACACTACAAGGAACTACAAGGTACTTTTAAACCAACCACAAGGTAATTGAAAACACCGCTAACAGCTGCAAGGTGCTTTTACACCAACTACAAAGTACTTGAAAACACTACAAGGTACTTTTAAACCAACTACAAGGCAGTTAGAAACACCGCAAGGAACTACAAGGAACTTTTAGACTAATGACAAGGGCATTAGGAACATCGCAAGGAACTATAAGGAATCGAAAACACTGCGTTTGGGGGGTCAAAAGAGTCAGAGTTGGAGGTTTGGGGGAGTTTGGCGATTCGGGGGAGTTGGGGATTTGCTGAGGTTTGGTGTGTTTGGGGGGTAGGGGTCGGGGGTTGGAGTCGGGGGGGTTGGGGATTTGGGGTCGAGGGTTGGAGTCAGGGGGGTTGGGGTTGGAGTCGAGGGGGTAGGGGTCAGGGTTAGTGTTTTCAGCTACTTTGTACTTCATTTAAAAGTACCTCGTAGTTCTTTGCACTGTTTTCAGTACCTTGTAGTGTTTAGTAGGACCTGAATTAATCTGACTGGTGACACAGCAGCTAGTTCCTACATACTGGTAACATAATTGATACCGGTAGCCAAAGCATTCAGACTGAATTTTGATCATTGGAAAAGTAGCATGAATTTTGATCAGTATCAAGAGCACAAAACTTAAAACTCTGAACAAGCAAAATTGCGAAAAACAATCACAGATCATTCTGCTTAACAGTCAAAAACCACCGGTAAGCAATACAAGAAGTTTGATATTACACAATAAGTAATAAGCCTACAGCAGTACCGCTATGCGATACTTTCATACTAACCTTGATACAAACAACACATATGGAATCAATGATCCAAGCAAGAATGCAAGTGATGCACCAGCAAACACTTGTTTTAAGATTGTTTGAAAACTAAAACTCATTACCGTACCGGTACTTTCTTGCTTTGCCAGTTCACAAAAATAATACACTTGGGCCTGCCACAAGCAATAAACTATACTTGATAATACTGGTACCTATAAACTGAAAAACATAGATTACCGGTAAACAGACTAATGCAAACAAAATTACGGCATACAACAATCTCTGGCTGAAAAATAATAATAATTATAATTATAACAGTGTTACAAGCACAACGTGCTTTTGCACCAAAAAAAATATGAACAACATTACAATTGCCAAACACTTCAAGTATTAATGCCAAATTACGTGAAAAATTGTTAAATGTATCTGTGTATACATGCAATATTTCGAAATACGCTGTTGGTAAAATATGGGTAATTATTGAATAGGCTACTGAGGTAAACACATCATACTACGCTACTACAGCATTAAGTAAATCAATTGACACAGTAACAATTCACTTAGCAGTAAGCACAAAAAACTTACAGCGTGATAATAGTCATGAATAGAAGCACAAAAAAAAAAACACACTCTGCTATTAAAGACAATCAGGATCAAATTTTAATGGATTATTGCTCCAAAAGTTGTCCAGTTGATTTTTAAAGTTATTACGCGAAGGTGCAAAATCTTAACACTAAGCAGCAAAACATTGGCATTAAGAGGAAGATAATTAACCCACCAGCATTTCAGCTATTTATTTGAATGTTTATTTGAATAAGCCACCAGCGTCTCAGCTGTTTATTCTATTTGCATAAGTTTCAGCTATAAGGTTATTTAAGTCATAAAGGAAAAATTGCAATGGTGTATGAGAAATTTGGTAGAATTATTATGGTGGATTTCTTTGACTGATAAAGGCTTAGAATAAACTGCAAGCATGATACAACACCATGCAAATCAGGAATGTGATGTTTGTCACATTTGCAATATGCTGGTGGAAGATAACCAACATGGAATTTTATGTGAGTTATGTAGGACTTGGTTACATCGAAAATGTGTAGGTAAACAGTACAACGATTTAACTCCCTCAAGCCATGAATGGTTTCTGCAATAAATGTCTGAGCCAGTCACATTCTCAATTCCAAAGCCAACCAATATCATCAGATTACAAAGTAAAATGGGGGAATTTGGATTCATTGCTGCAGATTGATAATGAATTAAATACTTGCTACGACACTGTTATAACCTGGAGAAAATTTTTTTTCCTGGTTCCACGAGGAAATACCGGAAAATCTCTTATTGCTGAAGCTGCATGACTTTTGAATCTTTACAACTACAACACTTCACTGAAGCCGATTGCACTTAAAGCATTGATGGTTTACCTGCCCATGATGCTTCAAAAACCAAGTAGAACCTTGAAAGCAAAAGATCACTGCAATTATCTGCAGAAAAGACTTAAATTATGAGAAGGGAAATTCAATGAAATATTAAGGGAATGCATGGAAATACAAAAACGCTTACTAGTGGACCAACAAAAATACAGGTTCAATTTGAATAAGGCTTTCACCAGATTGATGTTGTCAGGAAATGTGCCCCAAGCTGCAAAATTAATCAACAGAAGAAAGGGTGGTGTTTTAGAAATAGATGAAGAGGTGAAAGAACAGCTAATCAAAAAGCACCCTAAAGCGAGTGAAGCCAAACATGGAACGTTGTTATTTGGTCCCGAGGAAAAAGTGGAAGATGTAATATTTGAATCCATTGATGCAGATTTGGTATGCAAAGTGGTAAAAACGATGAAAGGATTGGGAGGTCTGACTCTAATTGACACTGAATGCTGGAAACAGATGTTGTGCTCTAACATTTTCAAAATACAACAAAATGCTTTATGAGATGCTGTGGCCAGACTATCAAAGCTCTTATGCACAACAATCACTAATCCTAATCATTTGCAGCAATTACTTGCTAGTGGACTCAATCCACTAGACAAAGGGTCCTACTAAACACCGCAAGGAACTACAAGATACTTTTAAACCTTCAAAATGCTTGAAAACACTACAAGGAACTAGAAGGTACTTTTAAACCAACTACAATGTGGTTGAAAACACTACAAGGAACTACAAGGTACTTTTATAGCTACTACAAGGCAGTTGAAAACTCTACAAGGAACTACAAGGTACTTTTAAACCAACTACAAAGTACTTGAAAACACTACACGGTACTTTTAAACCGACTACTAGGTGCTTTTAAACCAACCACAAGGTAGTTAAAAACAGCACAAGAAACTACAAAGTACTAGTAAATCAACTACAAGACTTTTAAGGTACCGGTAATTTCAAACCAACTCCAACCCCCCCACCCAACCCCTCTTAACTCCACTCCTTTAACTCTAACCCCCCCTACTCCACCCCCCAGCTCCACCCCCCCAACTCCAACCCCCCCGACCCCAACCCCCCAGACTCCACCCCCCCTACCCCAACCCTGCAGTGTTTTCAATTACCTTGTGGTTGGTATAAAAGTACCTTGTAGCAGAGGTGTACGGAGTCGCCTTTTTTGGACTCCTACTCCTGTTTTGACCAACCAGACTCCTGATTCTGCTCCTGGTCAATGACTACTTTTTACACTCCTGCTCCTGTTTGACTCCTGTTTTTACGCAAAAGTGTCAGTTTAGGAAGGGAAATGGACAAATAATTTAGAAGGCTATTTTACCGCAGCGCTGCAACTGCTCAGTGGTTTGTAACATTTCTAAGTACTAGGGAAGAAGCAGAAAAAGATCAATTGCTAATGCTCATGCCCTTCTGAAAGTCGGGCACTTCAGAGATACTCAAGTTGTATTTTCATATAAACACACTGCTGAATATCAAGACTTAAATTTTCATTTTGGACATGTGAAACTGTTCAAATGAATTCAATTCAACTTCGATGCGTACCAATAGCTACATGAAAGTTGAAAAGCAATTTAAAATTGTAATGTACCGGTAGTTATTTTGAACGAACCAAATACTGCAGTTCAAAACGAAACAGCCTTTGTACACTGATCTTGAACTCGGTCTGTAGAAGTGCCCACTACCTAATCGTAATATATAACTAACAAGCTTAACTTCCAGCACTGCAAAAGTGGGATTACAAGCATTTTAAATTCAAACTTCAGTAATTAAATTAAATAATTTAAGTTATAAACTCAGAGCTATTTTAAACATTCAACAAGTAGATAACAAGAAATGCAAATTTAAAGATCTATGCAAAAGAAATTAACTAAGTGAGCACTTAGTAGTGCAAATCTGAATGAGCCACTGATTTCAGGACCAATGCCTTATATATGCATAATGTGCTGTCTTCAACAGTCATGTTTCAATATTGCTTCTTTAATGACATGGTTGGCTTTGGGTTGCTACCCTTAAATTAACCTTCAAACCTAACTAAACACCAAACTCAAAATTCTGCACTAAACCGATTACTTCAAGATAGAGAGGTATATAGTGGGTCGAACTAAACACCGTATGGGACCGTGTGGGCTCTTATGGGATCGTATGGGACCGTATGAGACCGTATGGGCACTTATGGGACCGTATGGGCTCTTATTGAACCGTATGGGCACTTATGAGAGGGTCGAACTAAACACCGTATGGGACCATATAAGACCGTATGGGCACCCTAACCCATACGGTTTCATAAGTGCCCATACGGTTCAATAAGAGCCCATACGGTGCCCATACAGTCCCATAAGAGCCCACACAGTCCCATAAGTGCCCATACGGTTTCATAAGTGCCCATACGGTCCCATAAGTGCCCATACGGTTCCATAAGTGCCCATACAGTTCCATGCGGTCCCATGCGGTCCCATACGGTGCCCATACGGTGCCCATACGGTGTTTAGTTCTACCGGTATATATCTAGTAAAAATATTACCGGTAATAACTAAGGAGTAGCCTAATAGCCTTATAAAAAACTGAAGTTGAAAGAACAGATCGAAGAGGAAGACTAGTTTGAGCTTGCGCTCTTTAAGTCAACAGCCACACAATCATGTGTGAAATGTGACGTGATGTTTGGTTTAAGTCGTGACTTGAATCCATGATGTTTGGTTTCAAAGCCCAACTCCAATTCTGCTCAACCATGTCACTTGATGATGGTTCAGCTGTTCAGTACATAAAAATCAAACTAACAAAATAGTGGCAATTACTTTTCCAATCATTAGCAAAACATGGCCATTTCTAAAACTATTGGCTATACAAACAAAACAATTTACCGTAACCCTAGCAGCAACAAAAAATTTTATACAATTACCCAGTAACTTTCAAAATTTCTGGCAAACTTGTGGGTTGTGCAAAACTTGAATTTAGAACTTTTGGCCTATGTAAAGAAATGTTGGTTCAGTAGCTGCTGGACTAAGTCAGCCTATCTGCAATCCACAAAGGCTTACCGCAAGACTGTTTTATCTGTTTGTAGTCTGCATTAAAACACTAAACTGCGGTACACAAATAATTTCACATCGCTTAGCTGACTAGCCCTAGTACTAGTACCCTTACCCAAACCATACACAGTCATAATTAGTCGGTTAGATTAGGCCTGCCGCGTGTGGTCTATCGTCTGGTACTACCCGCAACTAAATTTTTAATTCATTTTATCAGTTTATTTGCCAAGTGATTGCATTATGCTGCTAACATCAGAAGAACTTGTTTTACTAAACTTGTTTGGGTGCTACTAAATAGTACATGTCCGCGATGTCCACGATGTCCGCGATGTCCGCGATGTCCCAAATTGCGATGTCCCAAATTGCGATGTCCACGATGTCCGCGATATCCACGATGTCCGCGATGTCCCAAATTGCGATGTCCGCGATGTCCACGATGTCCGCAATGTCCGCGATGTCCGCGATGTCCACGATGTCCGCGATGTCCACGATGTCCACGATGTCCGCAATGTCAACGATGTCCGCGATGTTAACGATGTCCGCGATGTCCACGATGTCCCCAACCTCTCTGAATCTTAACTAGGGTCAACCTTATTGTAAACCACCGTAAATTCTTTTTTCTTGCTTTGCTTTACATTCACTGCAGTGCTTCAGTGCTCTAAATAAATAGCCTACCAGTAAATTAGTATGTTCTGCGTTCTCTACCAGATTGGACATCGCGGACATCGCTATTTGGGACATCGCGGACATCGTGAACATCGCGGACATCGCAATTTCGCAGATCGTTGACATTGCGGACATCGTTGACATCGCGGACATCGCAGACATCGTGGACATCGTTGACATCGCGGACATCGTTGACATCGCGGACATCGTTGACATCGCGGACATGTAGGCTACTATTTAGTAACACCGCAAGAATGCGGTAATTTTTCACTCCGGATCCTGCTCCTGAAACAATTGGAAACTTATGACTCTGGATCCGACTCCGGCTGAAACATTGACACTCCTGCCGGAGTCGACTCCGGTACTCCGGTTTGTGTACACATAGTTCTCTATAATATGGTTGTACAACTGTGTCACGTGACCCACTCGTCACGCATGAGTTACAAGGTACGCTTTGAATTGCTCCCAAGGAGCACATCAGATTAGCAGTTGAAACAACATGAAGCTAGTGTGGAAGGCCTAGTCGTAGGAGACCTAGGCATAGACTTAGTCGAAGGAAACAGGAGTGCAGGGAGGGAAAAGGTGCTGGGGGTGTAGGGGCGGGGGTGCAAATCTATGTTGAGCAATGGGGGGATGATTTCGCAAAATTGACACGTCTGCAGATGCCCAATTTTTTGTCAAAATAAAGTGAAGACCAAAAAAACAAAAGGTTGCAGATGCCCAATTTTTTGCCCAAAATGAAGTAAAGACCAAAAAAAGGTCATCACGTTCGCTGATGCCCAGTTTTGAGTACCGGTAGGCTACTTGGACATTAAAAGTATTGGGGGGATGCTGCCGAATTCTTGGGGGGGATGCATCCCTCATCCACCTTGGATTTGCACCCCTGTGTAGGGGGAGATGTGGGATAGAGTATGGGGTAAATGTGGGGAGGTGTGGGAGAGTGTACGAGGTGAGTGTTGACAGGTTGAGGGTGTGGGAAAAGGGGTGGAGAAGTGAGTGGAGAAGTGAGGTGTGGGAAAAGGCATAGGCCTAGTCATAGGAGACAGACGTGCAGGTAGGGCAACCACCCTCCATTTGTAAAATTTGAAAATGCCGCGTTAAAAATTCAAGCTCTGTAAAATGTTTTTTGGGCATGATTTGAATGCTCAAAATTAGTTTTGACTGATTTTATGAATTATTGAGTTCCTGAAAATATTTTTTTCCAGTTCAGCAGGTTTAATGATTTGCGAGCAAATAACAACTTGTTGATACAATGCCAGTTTGGCAGTATCTAGATTTAATGAGGTTGTTGCCTGGCATATTTTTTCATTATGTTTAGTCTACTTGTCCTGAGTTATGTACAGTGATGGGCATGATACCCTAAATTTGCGTTCAGCGATATCGATATGCGATACATTCAAATTGGGCTAAAGCGATACCAATGCGCTATACTTAAAAATACTACTTTAGCAATACCAATACGCGATACAGTATCGTCGATACTTGTATCTCAATACATTTTTGTAACAAGTTTTAATTACCAAGTTTGACATCATCATAATGCAGTAGTGATTTTTTTCTCAGTAACCTTAACTTTTCTGTCAAAAGTTTTTTTTTTTTTCGATACAGTATTCCTATTATGAGCAACAAAGCAATATTAGAGGTATTGCAAAATGAATGTTGGTGGGTCGCGAAAAGCAGTGTTCCCTCCAGACATAAAAATTAAAAAAAAAATGCTCACGACTTACAAAATTTGGACGAAAATGCAAGCTATCATAATTTTAAAAATTTAGGGTATTTAAGCTGATCAAAGACCTTTTATGTTTGTTTTATTTTTCACTTTTTTAGGGAATAATTAAAGGCCTATTTTTTAGAGATTCGGACAAAAAAGTGGGTTGTCATAAGCTGTGGTTATAAAAAGTGGGTCCCAACTCTTGAGAAGTTTGGGAACCAAGTCTGCTCAATCCGTGCTGTTGCTTTTTTTCAATGCAAGCAGCCTATCCCTACTGCAGCATACTACCCCTACCTCACCTTCACTGTTCACCTACTGACTTAAATTTTTTTGTATTTTTTATTATGGCCAAAAATATTGATTAAAAAAAGAAGCTTTTGCATTCACCCACAGAACTGTTGCACTTTCGTAAGTTTTACTTCTTGTATCTACCTGAACCTCCTTTTGACTTTAAATACTCTAAAAGCAGCTTTTTTCCTAAAATCAAAAAAGTTCAGGATCTGTAGCCTACCGCATGCTAAAATTAAGTTCTTTAATTTTGAAATTGCAGTGTATGGCTTTATGGCTACCAGCTTTCAAAAAACAGTACCTGAACTTTTATTACGTCGCTATAAAGTTGTTGAAACTTTTCATGCGGCAGAGCAAGAACAGCGCGCAGAAAAATTTGAAATTGGGAAATTAGGAAATACTTTGACAGCTACTAATGCTGTATCGGCATTCGACGATACGTAAAATATGAGTTAAGCGATACTGATACACGATAGGCCTACTCTCAAAAGTAGATAAAGCAATGCCGATATCGACACAAAAGTATCGCGCGATATGTATTGCTGATACATACATCTCTATACTGCCCATCTCTGATCATGTAAAGACTTTTGTGTAGTGATTTGGAAGCAAATGTGTTTGAAGTTGTTAGTCTTGTGTAGCCTATGATGTTTTTACTTATGGTACCGGTAGTAGAAGAAAATGTTACATAACTGGCATTTTGTATCATCCTTACAAATCACCCTTAATTTCGGACAATGCAAAGGATTTTTTGGGCATGATTTAAATGCTTGAAAAATAGTTCACATTTTTTGAATTAGGTCTGTTGAGTCTCTGAAAATAATTTTCTTCCATGTCAGCAGGGTTAATGATTTACGAGTAAATAGCTTCAAATGTGATAAGTGCCAACTTGGCAGGTTTTAAACTTACATATAATTAATTGAGGTAATGTGCACACTTTTTATGAAAAAAACGGTGTAGCTTCGCTTAGACTAGAGAAAAGTAGATGAAAACGCACCTACAAACACATCGTTGCATAGATCTTTTCCTAAACAAATTGGATCGCCTACTCCCTACAGTTACTTGCGCAGCAATTATCGGCACAATCCGCGCATTTGACGTTTTTTGGCTAAACCGTGACAAACGCATTGCAATGATGGAGCGCGCATTCCAAGGGGTGTTATGTGTTAATAAGCCGATTTACATGGTCTGTTATAAGGCGCTTTGTAGCGTAGGCCAATTCTATTTGCTTTTCAATTTGCTGCGACTACATGTTTGCATGCAGTTCGCAAATGACTGATAGGACTAATAGACATAATAGCACTAATAGGGGGAGTATGGGGGTATAGAGAATTTGGGGGAGTGTAGATGGTGGGGGAATTGGGAAATTTGTGGTGGTTGGGGCAGTTGGGTCAAGTATGGGGGAAATATGGAAGGAGTGGGGAAATGTATTGGGGTGTGGCGGGGAGGTAAGGGAAGGTGTATTGGGGGTGTGGGAAGTGTGTTGGGGTGTGCCAAAGTATGGGGTGGTGTGGGGAATGGGGGTAGGTGTGTGGAAGTGTGTTTGGGGTGTGGCGAAATGTGTTTGGGATGTGGGGAAAGGTGTGGAAAGGGTGTTGGAGTGGGGTCAATGTGGGGGGTGCGAGGAAGTGTGGGAAGAAATATGGGACAATCTGGGAGAGCGGGAAAATATGGGGAGAAGGGTAGTGTCCCGATTTTGGATCCTAACTCTCCTGACCCTAACCCTTCAACCCCAACCCCCCTGACCACAATTCCCCCGATCCCTAACTTCCCTGACCCCCGAATCCAACTCCCCCAACTCCAACCTCCCGACTTCAACTCCCCCGACCCCAACCCCTTCGATGCCACCCCCCCGACTTTAACCTACCCAACCCCAACTTCACTAACCCCAAAACCCCCGACCCCAACCCCCCTAACTCCAACCCCCTCGACCCCAACTCTTCTGACCCCACCCCCAGTCCCCTAACTCCAACCCCCTGACTTCAATTCCCCCGACCTCAACTTCCTCATTCCCAACTCCTCGATCCCAACTCTTCCGACCCTTAACTCCCCCGACCCCACACCCCGACTCCACCCCCCCCAACCCCAACTTTTCTGACCCTTCTCCCCCGCCACTATTCCGCCGATTCCAAATCCCCAACCTCAAATTCTCCTACCCCAGCCCCCCTGACCCCAACCCCAGTCCCCCCAACTCCAACCTCCTCGACCCCAACTCTTCTGACCCCACCCCCCAACCCCAACTGTACCGACCCCAGTCCTCCTGACTCCAGCCCCTCGACTTCAACTCCCCCGACCTCAACCCCCTGATCCCAACTATTTCGACCCCACCCCCCGACCCCAACTTTTCTGACCCCACCCCCAACCACAACTCTGCCGTCCCCAAGCCCCCAACTCCAAATTCTCCGACCCCAGCCCCCCTGACTCCAACTTCCCCGACCCCAACCCCCCTACTTCAACTCCCCTGACGCCACCCCCGACCCCAGTCTCCCCACTCCAACTTCCCTGACCCCAACCCCCCAAACTTTTCCTCACCTTCCCCAACACTTCCCCACACATCCCCCCACCCCCCACAACTCTCACTTCCACACATCTCCCTTCACCTTCCCCCATCCCCACACTCCAACACACTTTTCCACACCCCTTCTCACCTCCTTCTGCCCTTCGCTACACCCTCAAACCTTTCTCCACATATCCCTCATCCCCCCAACACGTTTTTACACCTTCCCTCACTTCTCCCACCTCCCTTTACACTTTCCCTCACCCCAACGCACTTCCTCACTCCTCCCTCCACACTTCTTCCTAAAAATTGTTTGTTATTACAACTGTGGTTGCGGCATTACTGTACTAAAATATCGTGGGAATTCTACTTCCGTACCTTCTCATTGAAACGTGACAAGATAAAAAAGAGAAAAAGAAGAAAAAGAGCTGTACAACCATATTATAGAGAACTATGGTGTACACCTCTGTCTTGTAGTTCCCTGTAGTGTTTCGAAGAATTTTGTAGATTTAAAAGTACCTTGTAGTGTTTTCAAGTACCTCGTCGTTGGTTTAAAAGTACAGTACCTTTTAAAAGTATCTTGTAGTTCCTTGTAGTACCTTGTAGTTTTTTGCACTGTTTTCAGTACCTTGTAGTTCCTTGCGGTGTTCAGTAGGACCGGGTTACTTCGTTTAAAAGTATCTTGTAGTTTTTTGCACCGTTTTCAGTACCTTGTAGTTCCTTGCGGTGTATAGTAGGACCGGGTTTAAAAGCACCTTGTAGTTGGTTTAAAAGTGCCTTGTAGTTCCTTGTAGTGTTTTCAAGCAGTTTGTAGTTGGTTTAAAAGTACCTTGTAGTTCCTTGTAGTGTTTTCAACTGCCTTGTAGTAGCTATAAAAGTATCTTGTAGTTCCTTGTAGTGTTTTCAAGCGTTTTGTAGATTTAAAAGTACCTTGTTGTTGGTTTAAAAGTACCTTGTAGTTCCTTCGTTGGTTTAAAAGTACCTTTTAAAAGTATCTTGTAGTTCCTTGTAGTACCTTGTAGTTCTTTGCACTGTTTTCAGTACCTTGTAGTTCCTTGCGGTGTTTAGTAGGACCGGGTTACTTCGTTTAAAAGTATCTTGTAGTTCCTTGTAGTTTTTTGCACCGTTTTCAGTACCTTGTAGTTCCTTGCGGTGTTTAGTAGGACCGACTAGACAAATGCCCTGGAATTAGACCTAAAGGGATAGGAGAGGTATTGCGTCGTTTCATTAGAAAAACCATCATGTGTACCCTTAAGCAGGATATTTGCAATAGCGTCGGTAATTTGCAGACATGTGGAGGTCAACAAGCAGGAGTAGAAGCTGACATTCATGCAATGCATAATGTGTACAGTGAGGAGAAATGTGAAGCGATACTGCTGGTAGATGCAACCAATGCATTCAATTCCTTGAATAGAGAAGTAGCTTTAAGGAATGTGAAAATATTGTGTCCTTACATTGCAAAATATCTTGAAAACACTTACAATGAGCCATCCCGCCTCCATGTAGCTGGTGGACATGGAGATTTTATTTACTCACAAGAAGGAACTACTCAAGGTGACAATTGTGCTATGGGCTTTTACGCTATCAGCACACTTCCAATCATTGAAAGCCTCCAGAACACAAACCTATATGACTCAGAGGTTGACAAAGTAACACAGGCGTTGGTTTGCTGACGATTCAAGTGCAGCAGGAAACTTAAGTGGCATATTCAAATGGTGGAATAAGCTATCAGAAATTGGGCCTCAATTTGGGTATTTTCCTAACCCTAGCAAGTGTGTGCTAATTGTAAAAGATGAGGACATGAAACTCAAAGCAAAGAAGATCTTTCAAAGACAAGGAATAGAAATAACTACCAAAGGGAAACGCCATTTAGGAGCAGTGGTCGAAAGCCAGGAGTTTAAAAAGGAATACTTAGAAGAGAAGGTAAACAGTTGCATGGAAGATGTAAAACTGTTGTCTGATATTCCAAAATCTGAGCCTCAATGTGCATATGCAGCAATGATGTTCTCTGTTCAGCATAGATGGAACTTTGTCCAAAGAACAATTCCTGACATCTCTCATTAAATGAAAAAATTGGAAAATGAAATTTACCACACATTTCTTCCTGCAATCATCGGAAGAACGATCTCTGAAGAGGAACGCAATGTAATGGCTCTACCAGTTAGATATGGTGGACTAGGCATACCCAAACTGCAATTTCAAATATGAAGCTTCGGTCAAAATAACCAGACCACTAAGTGAAGCTATAATGAAACAGTCTTTCTACAGTGAGCAAGATAATCACTGCATAGTGGGTAAGATTTTGTTGGACTTGTATACCGGGCATCGTAGTCTAGACTAGCTAGGCTAACTCAAGTTCTGCGCTGTTTGTTCTTCCGGTGCGGTAAAAACGGAGACAGAAAAAATCTACTCTCCAATTTTATTTTTGACGTTTCACTTGGCAATGAACGCCAAGCTTCATCAGAAAATACAGTGACCTGGGAAAGAAATCAACCCAGGTCGAGAATAGTAAAACGTAGTAGCACTGATTTAACTGAACTGATCAAAAAATTACGAAGTGTAAATTGGATCAACCCGATTAACTATTGCGTCACAAAAAGGCGAAATGCGTGAATAATCATCAAATTGTTATGTGTAATACGTAAAAAACTAGTATATAAACTACAGAGATTAAATTGCATTAAAAAATCATTTAGCCAATGAACGATAAACATTTGGGAGACTGTCGCCATCAGACCTGTTCATAACCTTGGGATGGGCATTGATGAACCAAGCTTGCGAGATGAGTCGTTTAGAATAATTGTTCTCCACTTTCAAGATTTCCGATTTATTGTTTATTGTTTGTTATGTTTATGTTTATTGTTATGTTTGTTATTGTTTATTGTTTGATTTCTCCCAATCAATGGTATGGTTAAAGTCCATCGCATGTTCGCAAAGTGCAGAAAGTTCCGGTCTCAGCTGGCTTGTGGCTCGCCTATGATCGGCCAGTCGTGACTTAAGGTCACGTTTGGTTTGACCAATATAAACATAGTCTCAGTCAGAGCAAGGGATCTTGTAAACAACACAACTCTTATCTTCTGCAGTGTACGGATCTTTAGGGGAGGGCAAAATGTGGCGAATGGTTTTTACAGGTCTCATGGCAACACCGACTCCTGCCTCGTTCAGAACTCGTCTTATTCTTTCTGATGTACCTTGCACATACGGAATAGAAGTGAATTGTTTGAATTGAGAGTTGTGAGTTTGAGAGCGTTTGTTTTTGCGAGAGAGAAAAGTAGCTCTGGTAGGAAATCCGTTAACTTGCAGAGTAGAACGTATGTTTCGTAACTCATCGCTTTTTTGGTTTTTATCAGTATGAGAGATGTGTGTTTCAACGCGGTTGAGTAGTGTTTTTGTCACAGTGAGTTTCTGGTGTTTGGGATGATGTGATGTGTAGTGGAGGTATCTGTCCGTGTGGGTGGGTTTTTTGTATATGGCTGTAGTGAGTGATGTGTTTGTGGTGTGGTTCTCTTTGCAGACATTACGGGATACCAGAACGTCAAGAAAAGGAAGAGAAAAATCGTGTTCGTTTTCCGTAGTAAACTGAATGTGAGAGCAAATAGAATTAAGATGAGAGTGGAATCCGGAAATGTGTTTCTTGTCGAGAATACAAAACGTGTCATCCACATGCCTCAACCAAAGGTTGGGAGGAGTATGAAACGTAGTGATAGCTGTGTGTTCAATGTGTTCCATGTAAAGATTAGCAATGATAGGAGAAATGCAAGAACCCATGGGAGTACCAAAGGTTTGCTTGAAAAAGGACTTTTTGTATGAAAAAACAGTAGAATCCAAACATATTTGGAGACCTTGTTTGATGTCAGAGATACTGAGACGTGTACGAGAAGGCAAAGAATCATCAGATACGAGAAGTTCCAACACGAGGGCAAGAGCCTTGTCAACCGGCACAGATGTAAACAAGCTAACAACATCAAACGACACGAAACATTCATTTTCTTCAACAGAACAGTTCTTAATACATTCAACAAATTCTAGAGAGTTGCGAACACTGTAATTATTTTTTAAAAGACTTGATAAAACACGAGATAAAAATTTAGACAAATTGTAAGTGGGGGAGTTGACAAACGAAACGATAGGGCGAAGAGGCACAGAAGATTTATGAATTTTCGGTAGACCATAAAACCGCGGAGTGATAGCATTAGAACAACGTAAATAGTAATAATATTTCTTATTAATTTTTTCATTTCGATACAAATTCCACACATATCGATTAATTCTAGAAGTAATTTGATTAACAGGATTAGGCCCAGTTGATAATTTTTCATAAGTGCACTCATCTGATAATAGAGAATTCACTTTTTCTTCGTAGTCCTCAGTGTGCATTACAACTGTTGCATTGCCTTTGTCAGCTTTCAAAATAACAATTTTTTCGTTGTTTTTTAACTCTTTCAATGCCTCTTCTTCTTCACAGGTGACATTTCGATTAGGCGGAGGGCTTGCGGTTTTCAAAATTTCAGCAACTTTAGAGCGGGCAATGGTAACTGAAGCTGCATTCGTAATTTTTTGATCAGTTCAGTTAAATCAGTGCTACTACGTTTTACTGTTCTCGACCTGGGTTGATTTCCTTTCCAGGTCACTGTATTTTCTGATGAAGCTTGACGTTCATTGCCAAGCGAAACGTCAAAAATAAAATTGGAGAGTAGATTTTTTCTGTCTCCGTTTTTACCGCACCGGAAGAACAAACAGCGCAGAAGTGAGCAAGATAATGTTGAGTTATTTACCTTAAAGCAGGAAGTGAAAAGAGCAAAAGAAGAACTATTGAAATCCACATTCGATTTAGTCTACGCAGAATCATCGACGAGCATGAAACGTGCTTTGGACACTGCTAGACATAAAATTGCCTCCAATTGGCTCTCTACCCTGCCAATTGAATGGTTAGGGTACAGCCTAAACAAGCAAGAATTCAGAGACAGTCTGTCGCTCCGGTACAACTGGTCAATTGAAAATGTTCCCAAGTACTGTGGGTGTGGGTCACCTACTAGCATTGATCATTGCCTTAGTTGCAAGCTCGGAGGTTACACCATAATGCGTCACAATCACCTGAGAGACACAGTCGCGAGTATCATGAAGGAAGTGTGTCATGACGTTAAGGTTCAACCTAATTTAATCCCAATCGATAGCTGCTAAGATTTGACTAACTACCGTTCTTCAAGAGAAGACAATGTGAGGTAGGATGTTCAGGAAGAGGGGCCTGGTCCCCATTTGACTGCACCTTTGTTGACATTAGGGTTACTCACCCAAATTGCCAGTCAAACAGGAACCTCCCCCTCCAACAGATATTCAAACAGCGTGAGAGAGAAAAAAAGAGAAGTACATTGAAAGAGTGCAAAACGTAGAAAGGACCAATTTTACACCACTTGTCTTAATGACCACTGGTGGAATGGGACCAGAGTGTCTTAAGTTTATTAACAGACTTGGAAGCAAAATTTCAGCCAAGAAAAATGAACAATACAATCAAGTAATTCGATGCTTACGCTTAAAGTTGAGATTTGCTCTGCGGAGGTCATGCTTAATTGCACTACGTGGCTTTAGGGGTAAACATTACTAAAAAGATGTCCCTATTAGTGAGATAGCGTTTTATATCTTACCACATACAGCTTGGGCCGAGTAGAATCTTGCCATTTCAATATTAGTCGGATTTAGATAGTAATAGTTATAATACCAACTTATCTTAAAAAGTGATATCTACATAAGATTTTTCTTTGCGATATAACACTTCTATGATAGAAATTAAAATTTTTACTAATTTTATTTTTGTATTATTCTTTTTCATGTGCATTTGAAAAATTAAATATTTAACATATCAATAAATGGTTTGTTACCGGTATGTACTATTATTATTAATTGAATGTAAATGCATTTTTTTGCCAATGGAATGGGACCATGGACGATCACAATCCTTCAACAATGAAATATTAACTTTGCAACTCATTATCTACAATACTTTGTACTGTGATTATACTGGTACTTATTTGGTTATTCGGACTGTGTTTGATGTTGTTTATATTTTTATATATTTCCTAATTTTATGTTTTTATTATTTCTGTTATTTGTATTCAATTTTATTATTTCCATTTTCAGCTATTTATTGCGCCAACCACCTCTTAATGGAACATCTTAATCGGTGAACTTGTTTCATTGTAGCATACTTGTATATACCTTTTTTTTTGCTGTTGCACTGATGTGCTGGATCGGCTATTGTAGTTACTACTATTATTGGGCTATTATATGTACTTACCCGTTTCAACAGTTGTTCAGAGCAGTTGTACAGAGAAGATGTGTTTTTATTTGAGCTGTAAACTTCGCAAGTTTTTCTGTTCTAAATTTAGCAATGCCAGCTGGTATCGCAAGTAATGGCGGAAACAAGCGCAAGAATGCTGCTGACGATAATATTATGCAGTTTACTAAAGCACAATTTGAAGAAACAGTAACAAATTTAATTTCGCAGGCAACAGAGCCTTTGAAAGCTGAATCAGCTGTATTAAAGAACGAAGTTCAACAGCTTCGTGAAAGTCAGAATTTCATCAGTTACCAAAATGATGATCTGGTCAAGGACTATCGCAGCGTGGTACAAACTAGTAAGAAACAAAAGCAGGACTTGATAAAATTGCGCAAGGAAACGGAAGATCTAGATAAACGTCGATATGAGGATGAAATAAAGATAAACGAACTTGAGCAATATGACCGGCGACAGAACCTGGAGCTTCAAGGGATACCCCAATTTGACAAAGAGGATGTCACTCAAATCACACTCGACCTGGCTAAAAAGATTAATGTTGACCTTGAAGAGGAGGATATATCAATTGTACATCGCCTCCCTGCGAAACAACGAAGGTCAGAAGATCAAAGCGGCTCAAAAACTACCAAAAGGCACCCGACGGTTATTGTTCGTTTTGTCAGCCGACAGAAAAGAAATGAAATGTATAAAAATCGCTTTAAAGCCAAGGAAATTGAAGACTTTCCAGTTGAGGGTATGAAAAATCTATTTGTAAATGAAAATTTGACTCAACGGCGAAAACAACTTTTCTGGAAGACGAAACAAAAAGCGAAAGAACTCGGATTTAAATATTTTAGGTCAAATAATGGTCAAATCTATATGCGGGAAAACAGAGATGCTGAAAAAATTCATATAAAAACAGAAGATGATTTGGACAATCTTGATTAATAGTGAGTTACTTTTTTTCGATGTTTTTTCTTGTTCAACCCAACACTAATAATTTTCAATCCCCAAATGCAAAACCAGATATTTGATAACTACTGTGAGTATCGAACTCCTGACAAATTTGATGCTGAATTGTCGAATTCTGCAATCCAGACAATAACCATCGTTCACGTAAACATTGTAAGCCTGCCGAAAAATTACGATGCATTAAAAATTTTTTTAGGCAAGTTCTCCAAGAAATTTGACGTACTTTGCCTCAGCGAAAGTCGTTTAAATGACCGTAATTTAAAGTACTGTAATATCCCTGGGTATAGCATGTACTTTTGCAACTCTGCTACAAGAGCAGGTGGTGCTGTCATTTTTGTGAGAAATAACCTAAATTGTCGGCAACTGACAGAAACTAAAATCAAAGCTGATGAATGTGAGGATGTTTGGGTGGATTTAAAACTAAATAAGAGCGAATCTTTAACAGTTGGCTCTGTATATCGACACCCTACCACCGATATGAAGCGTTTTGAGGATGCATTCGTGCATGTTATTAAAAGGTTTAAGGCAAATCAAAATTATATAATACTGGGAGATTTCAATATTAACTATGACAAAAAAGCCTCATCACAAAATGTGAATGACTATGCAAACAATATTAGCAGCATAGGTTGTCTACAACTTATCGACAAACCAACAAGAACTACCCCAACTTCCAGCACCATAATTGATTATATTTACGTAAACACGGCCCTTACTGGTCAAGTACTACCGATTATACTTTATGATGACATCTCAGACCATTTTCCCTTATGCGCTGAACTTAGATATACGGCCCTAAAAAAGTCAACAATGCGGCCTATTTTTCTTCCAATAAATCAGAAAGTTATCGAATTATTCTTATCCAAACTTAACAAAGAATTAAATATAGCTGAAAAGCGGAATAACAACAATCTGGATAACCTGATCTCAATAATGAGCGACTCAACAAACTTGTGCTGCCCAAAAAAGACGATGAGTCGAAAGCAGTATAAGGTCTCGAAAAGCCCGTGGATTACGACCGGCATCCTAACATCCATCAAGCAGAAAAATAAATTATATGCTAAATACATAAAAACTAAAAACTCGATTATTTTCGAAGAATATAAGAAATATAGAAACAAAGTAACTCATGTAAAAGAAGCTGCTAAGCGTAACTACTTTCAGATGTTGTTTGAAGGCAGTTCTAATTCATCTGACACTTGAAAATATGTCAACCAACATCTCAGGAAAACCAAAATCTTCAGTACCATGTACCTTACAAGTTGTAGGTCGAATGATTACTTCACCTCAAATAATTTGTGACAAAATTAATGACCACTTCGTGAAAATTGGTGAAAAATTAAACGCTACTTTAACAACCAGTAATAAGCTGCATTATAAGAATTTTCTTGGTAAGCGACAAACCACCTCCATTATGTTAAAGCCAACTGATGAATATGAAATTGCTGGGAATATTGCTAGTCTCGACATCCATAAATCGTCAGGATATATTGATATTCCAGTGACCTTAATCAAGGAATCTAAATTTTTAATAGCTCGCTATCTTGCAAATGTTTTTAACGAATGCATGGTATCTGGTTTTTATCCGGATATTTTTAAAATTGCCAAGGTTATTCCATTGCATAAAGGTGGATCTACATTGGACTTATGCAATTATAGACCAATTTCCATACTTTCTCCGATAAATAAAATTTTCGAGACGATCATTCACAAACGGCTAGTCGACTATTGGAAAAGTTTGACATGTTTACCACTTCACAATTTGGCTTCAGAAGAAATCATTCGACCAACCTTGCTATCACTCACTTATACGAAAAAATACTTCAACAGCGTGATGAAAATAAATTGGTTTGCGGCATCTTTCTAGATTTCGCGAAAGCGTTTGATTGTGTCAATTATAGGATTCTGCTAGATAAACTAGAGCACTATGGTATTAGAGGAAATGCCTTAAGCTTATTGAAATCATATCTTTCAAACAGACAACAATATACTGAATTTAACAATCAAATTTCTTCTTCCTTTCTTCCAGTTACAATTGGCGTGCCGCAAGGTAGTGTACTCGGCCCATTCTTATTTTTAGTATGTATAAATGACCTGCCCAATGCTTGCAATATTGACAATATGATCTTATGCGCTGATGACGCAGTAGTAGTATGCGCAGATAAAAATTTAGGAAAACGTAAAATGGATGCAGAAAATAATTTTCGCAAAATTGAAAACTGGATCAGTTGCAACAAACTGACCCTAAACTACAAAAAGACCAACTGTGTATTATTCAATTCCAAACGAAGCGAACCTCAAATTCAATTTAGTATCAACACCAGTAACTCTCCCATTGTGTCTACTGATGTTATCAAATATCTGGGGGTCTGAATTAATAGCAAACTGACGTGGAAAAATCATATTCACTTTGTTGTTGAAAAATTGTGCATTGCTAAAGGTGTTATTTGTAAACTGCGTCATTATATTCCTAATACTGTGTTGCGAAGTGTTTATTTTGGAATTGTTTACTCACATCTGCAATATGGAATTACATCCTGGGGGAAAGCCGCTGCAAAATATGCGGATAGAATTCGAGTTCAACAAAACTACATAGTTAAGATCATGACTAGTTCTTCCTTTTTAAGAGTAAAACTGTCTCCGATTTACCAACAATTAAATTTTTTTAAGTTAAAATAACATTTACCATCTGGAAGTTTTAAAGTTTGTGCACAAATTTAGGTCTAAAACTCTACCTCGCGCTTTTCATGATTATTTTAGTTTGTCCTCTGAAACCCACAGAAATATCTCGACAAGATTTAGTACCGTTAACAATTTGATTGTGCCTTTATTCAAAAAATCTGCCACACAGCGATCTATTCGGTATGAAGGGAGTAAAATTTGGAATAACTTACCTCCTGAAATTAAAAATAATGATCGCATCGGTTACAAAACATTTATAAAATACATAAAAACATATCCTCTCCTATGGATTGCCACCTTAACGTGGTGGGGAGGTTTGAGTTTTCAATGATCCTTAGAGCAACGCCGTCGGTAGTGTTTAATCACTTCCATCAGGGTCACCCATGGCGGTAAGGTCGAAGGAGAGAAACAGACCAAGTAGCAATCCAATGCTGTAGCTAAATGGAAAGTTGTAATAACAATATTCATGCTGCATCGGACGGCGCGCAGGATAAAAAGGTCCGCGTTCGAGTTTTAGGCAGAGGGACTCGTTCGAAAAATATGCTACAGTCTCCCCCACAAGCTGACCGTCACCGGAAACCCACCAACGCAGTCGCTAAGCGTTTGGGGAGGCAAATGGGGGCAGCGCACAGAAAACGTACTCGAGTTGGACCAAACTGCCGGGATCTAGCTATCGGGAACTGGAACGTTTCGTCACTGACAGGAAAAGAGCAGGAGCTTGTTAGCGAAGCCCAACAGTATCGCCTTGATGTTGTCGGAATTTCATCAACAAAGCGCCGGGGTTCTGGAACTGTCGAGTTGAACGATGGGTGGAAAATTTTCTACTCAGGTGTTGATGCAGCAATGTCTGCTCAAGCTGGTGTTGGCTTACTTGTGAGCCCCAACATAGCTGAATGTGTCGTTGACTGGGTACCACTAGGAGGAAAGGTTTGTCTTCTAAAGCTAAGGCTGCAGGAGCGATCTCTGTGTATATTGCAGGTGTACGCACCTAACATAGAATCACAGTACGAAGCTTTTATGGAGGAAGTTGAGGTTGCATTGGGAAAAGCAACTTCATCAGAATCCCTTGTCCTTTTGGGCGATTTCAATGCACATGTGGGCATCGACAATGCAACCTGGAAAGGTGTTATTGGGCAACATGGTGACCCTGACATTAACAAGAACGGAAGGTGTTTATTGCAGTTCTGTGCCACCAATGGGCTGTGCATAATGAACACATTTTTTCAGCACAAAAGAATTCATAAGTACACCTGGTACAGAGACTCTCTGGGACAACGCTCCCTGATTGATTTTTGTATCGTTTCGGCGGACTTGTTTTCTACCGTGTCTGATGTCCGTGTTAAAAGAGGGGCTGAGTTGTCAACTGATCACCACCTAGTTGTCTGCACTTTGAAAGCTTTGAAACCCTTGAAAAAACGAAAGACTTTTCGACCACGAGAAACTTATCGAATCAAATGGGAATCATTGGCTGACAAAGAGGTACGAACTGCATTTGCAGACAACATTGCATCTAAGTTCAAAGAACTTCCGACCTCTACTGAAGACATTGAAACTGAGTGGTGTTTGTTTCGAACAGCAGTCATTACGTCCGCTACTAACTGTTGTGGACGTAAACGTGTTGGAGGGACGAAGAGCAGCGAGAAAAGAACTCCTTGGTGGAACCAAGAAGTTAAAGAAGCTATTCGTGCGGAAAAAGTGGCTTATAAGGCCTGGCTTGCAAATAAGTCATCACTTGAACTTCGTTCGCAGTACTCTGAAGCACGTAAGACGGCAGCCACAAAAGTTAAACTGTCTAAGGAAAGGGCCTGGAAGGAATTTGGAGAAAGGTTAGACGATGATTTCAAAACGGCAAACAAAGTGTTTTGGCAGACCATTCGCCGTTTGCGTGGAAAAAGATCTCGAGCCGCTCTCTTTATCGAAGATTCAAATGGTGTGACTCTGAAAGATCAAGATGCTATTTTGAATCGGTGGAGAGAGTACTTTAGTGATCTTTTAAACCCAGTTGATGCTACACCGATACAAATTCACGAAGAACAGGTTGGGGAAGATATTCAGATAACCGAAGCAGATGTGAATGCAGTAATCAAATCATTGAAAACTGGAAAAGCACCTGGTGAGGATGATATCAGACCTGAAATGTTAAAAGCAATGAACATACATGGTGTTCGTTGGCTGACTCGTGTTTGTAAGGTGGCGTGTAGTACTGGGCAAGCACCAAAGCAATGGCAAACTAGTGTGATAATACCTATCCACAAGAAAGGAGACAAGAGAAAATGCACCAATTATAGGGGCATATCTCTCATCAGTGTCCCGGGTAAGGTCTATGCCAAATGCCTTGAAAAGAAATGCCGTGAAATAGTCGAGCCTAAGCTAACAGATGCTCAGTGTGGCTTTCGTCCTGGCCGAAGCACAATGGATCAGATCTTTGCCTTGCAGCAAATCTTTGAGAAGTCGTGGGAATATGCAAAAGAGATCAATGCATGTTTTGTTGATCTTGAAAAAGCATATGATCGCATTCCTAGAGACAAGCTTTGGGCGGTGCTGTTGCAGTATGGCATTGATGGCCAGTTACTAACTGCCATTAAGTCGCTGTACATGCATTCCGAGATCTGTGTTCGTGTTAACAGTGCAACGACGAAACCTTTCAGAGTAAGTGTGGGACTACGGCAAGGCTGCTCTCTTTCACCTATTCTGTTCCTTATTTATATGGATAGAATAGTTAAGAACAGTGAGTCTTGTGGCGGAGTAAAGATCGGTGAATGCACTGTACAACGTCTGTTATTTGCAGATGATCTCGTGCTACTCGACTCTACCCAAAATGGTCTCCAGCAAGCTCTTGACAGGTTTTCGGATGCATGCTCTGTTGCCGGAATGAAAATCAGTACAACAAAAACAGAAACCATGTGCCTGTCCAGACAACCAAAGCAGTGCTCTCTCCAAATTGATGGAGTACCACTAAAACAGTCAGAGAAATTCAAGTACCTCGGCGTCTCATTCACAAGTGACGGCAGACAAAATAGCGAATTGGATATCCGCATCGGAAAAGCAAGTGCAGTAATGCGCCAGCTCCACCGATCTGTGGTACTGAAACGGGAGCTTTGCACCAAGGCAAAGCTATCCATTTTCAGATCGGTCTATGTTCCTATTTTGACTTATGGCCATGAGTGTTGGATCATGAATGAGAAAGTGAGGTCTCGAGTTCAAGCAGCCGAAATGGGATTCTTGCGAAGAATTAGCGGTTTGATCTTGTTGGACAAGGTTAAAAGTGCAGATATTCGTGAATCTCTAAACATCGAATCGCTGCTTCTCCGACTAGAAAGATCGCAACTGCGTTGGTATGGACATGTGACACGAATGCCCCAGGAAAGAACAGCCAAAAAACTGCTCTGTTCAACACCGATTGGTCGAAGGCCTAGAGGCCGTCCCAGAACTCGATGGCGAGATTACGTAGAAGATCTTAGTTGGTCTCGCCTTGGCATCCCAGCAGAGCATCTATCCTTTGTTGCAGAGGATCGAGATGCTTGGAGGCTCCAACTTGAGCTGCTGCCCCCGCGACCCCCCAAGGATAAGCGGGTCCAGAAAATTGATTGATTGATAAAAACATATCTACACAGTATTCAACAGCTATAGTCCCAAAGTTATTCACTGTCTTGAATTATTTTCTGCCAAAGTTTTTTCTTAGTTTGATTTATTTTTTTATTGATAGTTCTTAAATGAGAATAATAGTTAAGCATATCTGCTGCAGATATCCTCGCCATGTTATACTGCTTGCAATATATGTGTGTTGTTTTCAATTTGTGTAACCAGAATATAGTGTGTTTGTTCTTTTCTTTTCCCGTTTGCTGTGTATTTGCTGTTTTGTTATTTATTGTATGTATTGTAGTAGATCAGCTCTTTGTTTTTGCAATTCAAATTATGGTGAGAGGTTGCAGACTCGACGACCGTCCAGCTGCGTGAGCTGGGCATTATGGTCTTTTCGCAGCCTCTCACCGGGAAAAACGCTCTTTCTTGTATTTCCTGAACAAAAATAACCCAACTACTACTACTACCACCGGCCGTTAGCTCAGTTGCAAAGCGCACGCTATCGGTGCGGGAGGTCTGGGGTTCGATTCCCGGGCCGGTCAAATCGGCACAGTGTCGCCAACGACTCGCCACCGTTGCGGTGTTTCTTCGGAGCTGTGTAGCCCAGGCGCTAAGCCGCGGAGATGGGCCCCGCAACTCGTTACACGCTTCGGCGTAATACGGCGAGTATAATGAAGATTTGATTTGACTACTACTACCCAGCTACCCTGTACCAGTAATACCAGCTTACAGGAATACCGGTTGACTATGACGAAGTAATCGCATTGCAGTACCTTTTTTTTGCAAAGTGCGGAAGAGCGGAGCAGGATTAAGCAATGAGCAAACTAGGCAGTTGCCCCGGGCCCCTCACTTTGGGGGGGGCCCGCGCTTTTGCTAATTTTTAGCGCTATTAACGGGTACTGCTAAAACCTGCAGGAGCACAAGGGCTAGAGATGAGCAGACTGAGATTTTTTCCACTCCAAGTCTAGTCTAAACTTCCAATACGAGAAGCTAGATATGCAACAGTTTTTTTTGAACAAAACCGCTACTGCGATTTTGAAAATCACGTGATGCGTGTAGAAAAGTACGCATGATAACAAGTTGACTATAATACTAACAACATTGTACGGGGTTGTGACAACAGCGGAGTGATGTAGGGGCTAGATTGCTGGAGTGGCATGCGATGGCACAGGGTTCGATGCTACTCTTGGTATTAATTTTTTTCTCAACGTAGTTGGTTTATTTTCTGTGGGCTAACAGAAAACTTTTTTTTTATTCGGGATGGGGAAGAGTGGGGGTAATAGAATACACGAAAAATTTTCTTTTAGCCTACCAGCAAGCACAAAAACTGCCACCAGTAAGCACAAAAACGCTACAGTCAGCACAAAATCGCTGTAGCAGTTTTGTTCAAAACAGACTGTCGCATTTCTATAGCCGCTTGTCCAGTCCAATATTTTAAAATGAATATCCAATCCGACTCTGAAAAAAAAAGCTAAGCTGAGAGTCCGCAGTCTAATCTTAGTCCAAACACAAAAACACTAGACAAAATTTTCTAATTGCTTGTTCATGATCACATTTTTACAGAGCAACCCCTTCAATCTAAATTCAACTTACTAAAGCCACTCATTAGTCTATATGCGGCTAAATAGTTTTTAAGTGTTTTTTAAAAGGAGATATAATGTAGCCTAATCTGTAGAAAATCAGTCCGGGTTCGATCCAATCAGCACTAAGCTACAGTTCCAACAAAAGAACCAGTTCCAAGAATCCGGCTCCAACAAAAGAACGGTACAGAATCCGGTAAATGTTAACGTTAAACAACGTTAACGTAAATGTAAAGAATGCGGTAAATGTTAACATATCATAGCACAGAGCGGGGGTGGCGGTAATAGCTTTTCACCAGAAGAATATGTGTGGGAAAGTGTGTTTGGGTGTTGGGGAAGGGAAATGGGGGGAGAGGTAAGGGGAAGTATGTTGGGAGAGGTATGGGGAAGTGTGTTGGGAGATGGGGGCAGTATAGTGTGTTGGGGTGTGGAATGTGGCGAATTTATCAAAATAAAGCATTTGCCGCCTCTTCAATTTCATTCACTATATTTTACGTCTAATCATACAAATGCTTCAAATGTGAATTTCAAGTCATTTTCGATGATGATGTCACAAACACGTCAATTTCGATGTCTCATTTGCATAATAGAAGTTTTCGCCTAATTTTTAACTTTATGTCTTGCAGCGGCACGTCTAATCACACAAAATGCTTAAACTATGAATTGCAAGTCATTTTCGATGATGATGTCACAAACAAGTCAATTTCGATGTCTCATTTGCATAATAGAAGTTTTCGCCTAATTTTTAACTTTATGTCTTGCAGCGGCACGTCTAATCACACAAAATGCTTAAACTATGAATTGCAAGTCATTTTCGATGATGATGTCACAAACAAGTCAATTTCGATGTCTCATTTGCATAATAGAAGTTTTCGCCTAATTTTTAACTTTATGTCTCGTAGCGGCTCGCTGGCGCCGCAGTGCGACCATGCTCATCTTGCAACTTCCTTCATATTACATCTTTACGAAAATATTAATATTTCCCGCTTCGCTGCAATTGGCCAATTTTGTGTGTGACGTCATTGTCCATCAATCAATCAATCAATCAATTTTCTGGACCCGCTTATCCTTGGGGGGTCGCGGGGGCAGCAGCTCAAGTTGGAGCCTCCAAGCATCTCGATCCTCTGCAACAAAGGATAGATGCTCTGCTGGGATGCCAAGGCGAGACCAACTAAGATCTTCTACGTAATCTCGCCATCGAGTTCTGGGACGGCCTCCAGGCCTTCGACCAATCGGTGTTGAACAGAGCAGTTTTTTGGCTGTTCTTTCCTGGGGCATTCGTGTCACATGTCCATACCAACGCAGTTGCGATCTTTCTAGTCGGAGAAGCAGCGATTCGATGTTTAGAGATTCACGAATATCTGCACTTTTAACCTTGTCCAACAAGATCAAACCGCTAATTCTTCGCAAGAATCCCATTTCGGCTGCTTGAACTCGAGACCTCACTTTCTCATTCATGATCCAACACTCATGGCCATAAGTCAAAATAGGAACATAGACCGATCTGAAAATGGATAGCTTTGCCTTGGTGCAAAGCTCCCGTTTCAGTACCACAGATCGGTGGAGCTGGCGCATTACTGCACTTGCTTTTCCGATGCGGATATCCAATTCGCTATTTTGTCTGCCGTCACTTGTGAATGAGACGCCGAGGTACTTGAATTTCTCTGACTGTTTTAGTGGTACTCCATCAATTTGGAGAGAGCACTGCTTTGGTTGTCTGGACAGGCACATGGTTTCTGTTTTTGTTGTACTGATTTTCATTCCGGCAACAGAGCATGCATCCGAAAACCTGTCAAGAGCTTGCTGGAGACCATTTTGGGTAGAGTCGAGTAGCACGAGATCATCTGCAAATAACAGACGTTGTACAGTGCATTCACCGATCTTTACTCCGCCACAAGACTCACTGTTCTTAACTATTCTATCCATATAAATAAGGAACAGAATAGGTGAAAGAGAGCAGCCTTGCCGTAGTCCCACACTTACTCTGAAAGGTTTCGTCGTTGCACTGTTAACACGAACACAGATCTCAGAATGCATGTACAGCGACTTAATGGCAGTTAGTAACTGGCCATCAATGCCATACTGCAACAGCACCGCCCAAAGCTTGTCTCTAGGAATGCGATCATATGCTTTTTCAAGATCAACAAAACATGCATTGATCTCTTTTGCATATTCCCACGACTTCTCAAAGATTTGCTGCAAGGCAAAGATCTGATCCATTGTGCTTCGGCCAGGACGAAAGCCACACTGAGCATCTGTTTCAATGTCATTGTCCATTTCAATGTTCAAAAAAACTATAAATAGAGGTAGCTGGCGGCATTCAGTAAGTCTAGCTTGTAGGGGTGCTCTATGTGTTCTGATTCCTTGTCTGTTTTGGTTAAATTTTAATTAAAAATTGCTGCTGAACTACTGCCTGAAAATTGAAGAAAAGAAGATCCAGAAGTTTCCCAGCAATCCATTTGGCAATCTGTTTTTTCCAGCAACCATATAAGAGTTTGGTAGGTTACTGCGCAGCAGCTAGTCTGCAAAAGGGTACAGCTACCTATCGGGCCTTCCATCCATTTCCATCGAGAGTGTTAACGCGCGGCTACGGCCGAAGATTGCGCTTTCGCTAGTGGGACCCATTTCTGAAACCCCACAGGAAGGAGGTGAGGGTGTAGGGATGTGTGTGGGGACAGGGTTAGAAGAGGTGTGGGAAGTGTGTTGGGATGTGGGGGTAGGTAAAAAGAGGTGTGGGAAAATGTGGGGAGAGGTGCAGGAAAGTGTGTGGGGAAGTGCATTTGAGTGTGGAGGTGAGGGGAATGTGTGGCCAGAACCTCCTGTAAAAGTAAGTTCAGCCCAGTCTATCGAGATCATCAAAACTTTGTTGCAAACATTGAAGTCTAGTAACACTTCAACTTTAAAGTGGCGTCACTTGCACTTTGAAGTGGCGCCACTTGTCCCATGAAGTGGCGCCACTTCACTCCCTCAAGTGGCGCCACTGCACACTCAAGTGGCGCCACTTTCAGGTGATGCCACTTACTGGTCTGACCCTGCCTCCTAAATTAGGCCTGAGGGCCATTCACCCGAAATTTAACTCTTTTATAACCACTGTCATTCTGGCAGAATTTCGACGAAAGAGAAAAGTAAAAGTGTTGCCCTTTCAAAACCTGAAAATGCAGAAATTCTGCCAGAATGACAGTGGTCTTTTATAGGCACCTTTACTCTAGTGACCCAAACGTGCTATTGCCCAGTTCTGTCATCCTATACCACAGTGCCTTACTATTCCATGCCATGCCATACTATTCCATACACTCTAATTATGGAATAGTATGGCATACTATTCTATACTATGCCATACTATTCCATAATATAGTATACTAATCTATACTATACCATACTATTCCATAATTAGAGAAACCGGCTAGTTTCTGATGAGGCTATCCCAGTTCCCAATTGGCCTTGCAAAAGTTCCATCGCTTACATGGTTCACTTGGAACTGAAGTCACTGATCCAGGTGACGTTAATAGCGGAGGTCAATGTTGTGACCTTGGGAACTATTCTAAGATACGTCTGTCCAGATGCCAGCTGTTATGACTTGCACTCACGAAAGCCAGGTCTGGATTGGTTCCAGTGTTCCAGCAATCGGAGAAGAAACTGGGGGCATCCTTGGGATTGTGCAACAGGACAAGGCCACTGTTGGCTGCCCAGTCAAGCATTCTCCGTCTGGGGTGATAAAATGATAGCCCCAATCAGTATGTTGGCATTTTAAGTCGTATGCATAGAGACAGGTGTGAAAACACTGGAATCGCATTAAATGTTAAAGATGCCGGTGGTTTGTAAACGTTAACAACATTTACACCATTAATGTCCACACACAACTACTTGGTTGCTGATCCTTCTGGGGAGTTTTTGTGGACAAACGTAGCAAGGCCATGCTTCCTGCTCAAGATCAAACCAGCCAGTGAAAAGTTTGGAATCACCAGTCGGTCTGTACTGTTCAGTGCATCTCTTGCAAGAGAATGACATGAACGCTGTATCTAGTGGCTAATTGGCTAAGGACGCAGACCTTATTTGCGGTTATACCCTCAATGTTCAGCTGCAATGTATTGGGGACAAAGGGCCCACAGCAAACATCTTTGGATTTCTCAATTGTTTTCGGGGTTGAGGGTCTGTCCTTTTACCACCCCGAAAGCATCCCGTGTTTATCATCATTCGCCTGGAAGAGCTTGCTTCCAGTTACCAGGGCGTGCTATGTGGAAGCTGATGATATGCACAGTATAGCATGTAGGTTTTAAGGAAGGCAGAGGCTAAGGTTACGTGACCGTAACATTTGTCTCTTTGGTTTATTTTATTATCCCTTCACGCTTCCCCGATTGTACGAGAGCGTGACGAAGTAATAAAATAAACTAAAGAGGCAAATGTTACGGTCACGTAACTTTAGCCACTTCCTTTAAGGAAATTTAAGACAATTTGAGGAAATTTTTTTTTAATCTAAGGAAATTGAAAAAAAGTGAGAGCCCTATTAACGTCGAATGCGTTCAACGCAAACGAGCTTGACTGGATTGGAGTCAATGAGCGGAATCGAATGTTATAAGAAAAGGCATTATTTTTGTAGTGGCATTATATTAATTTGTTTCTTTTTTAGGTGAATTTTATAGATGTCATAGATTTTCTTTTTCAAAATTGTTGACCTGCCATATTGTTAAACATTTTTTCAGGTAGTACTCAAAAAATGAATATTAATAAGCCTAATGCCCTGGATGCAACTGCTGAGGAAGAATTTTTGTACCAACTAAACTTATCAAAATGTGAGAAGATAAATAAATCCATTAGCATTGAAAAGAAACATCCTAACACCAGAAGCAAGTGCAAGTTAAAGAGGGCCATCAACAAAAAAGCCTTATTACAATCAAGTGCTTCAGGTGGTAATGCTATTAATGACACGTTGTTGACTTTGCTTTTGCATTTAGGCTGGTGTCTGAGTGTGTCGTGCTTAGTTTGGTATGGTCTAGCCTGTAAATAAATGGTTTCTGAGTGTTGGTATCTTGGTACCAGTAACTAAGCCAGACTTGACTGGATTGGATTATCCGTATGAAATTGTTTGGTCTGTCGGTTTTATTTAGTTCAGTTAAAGAGCTACCGGTATTCAATCACTTATCGTGTATCAATTGATATTGATGCTGATAAGTAATTTCTGTTTGTTTTTTTTTGGGCAGTGGCCATTTGTACAGGCTCATACAAATAAATGCTTTGTTTCTTTTATTATCCCTTCGCGCTTTTCCCGGTTCTACAAAGCGTGACAAAGTAATGAAATAATCCAAAGAGACAAATGTTATGGGTGCGTAAAAATAGCCACTTTTCTTTTTCTTGACTAGACTATTGCTGGTTAGTTCTGTTATGCGTTCATATTATTTTAGGAAAAACCAGAAAGCTGAGCATTAGTGAGAAGATTTTATGTGTGAAAGCTGCAAATTCAAAGCAACCACATTTATTGAAGGCAACCAAACATAAACTGTAAGTGATGTAAACATAGATGGGCAAGTTAATGCAAAACATTAGCTTCGTTAACACAGTTATGTACCTTCGTTAACGTTAGTTCATTAAATTCAGCTCCAATTAACGAAAGGTAATTAAATTCGTTAAATCATTAATTTTGACTAAAATCGGAATCTCTGTCTGAATAAGATTGTATTAGATAAAATTAAACTGTACTACGCTCGCTAGAATTCATGGAATATTCAATTCTCTATAGATTTGATTCATTGTGTGATTTCAGTAAGCTTTAGTTTGTTCTGTCAGCCCTTGTCATTTTAATTTGAATCTCGTTCAATTCTGTATGTTTTTGGTATGACTTAAGGTTTCTTCCTTGTTTAGATATAGACGCTTGATTGCATGTGCTTCCCTGTATTTCAATAGGGTAAGATTATGCAAAAGTAGTATATACTGTGTGCTTGAATTGTTTACATATATATAGCTTTTAAATAAAAACTTCTCCCTGTACAACCTGGCAAAAATTGTTTTTTTTTTAGTAGCCTTGGAACATGTCAAAATGTGAAGTTAACGAACCTGCTGATCTAAGCATATTTTCATAGCAAATGTACTTTTCTCATTTAAGTTGAAAGTTTGTTAGTGCTTCTTATTTTAAATTTTAGAAAATCATTAGCTAAAAATGAAAATGCACCTGATGACATTCCACTTAGGGGAGATAACGATGATAATGTGACTGGTAAGTTTGTTTTTAAAACTGAAATCAAATACAGAGAGCATACAAGTACTGCTTCAAATAAGAAAATGGACTGTTTTGATTGCGAAAACCTAAAAAAAGGTTAATTTTTTAAATTGTTAGCAGCATCAATGAACTCGGTAATGAAAATTTAATGATTAATTATATCCAGTGCTGGTCACACAAACGTATTCTTACTTTTAATTTAATGTAGGAGATGGGAGGTTTTGTTTATTTCACTTTGTTGTAATCTCATTATTAATACTTTTCAAGTTTAGCATTCACTGTTTAGTGTTTTAGAAAGTTGCTCTGCTGGAAAAAGTGGGTCAAGCATGGTACTAAATAGCGTGCTGATTTACTTAAAGCTGAGTATAAAAAGTAAATATTTCATAGTGTTTACTTTTGATCTCGGAATGAAAATTTGGGTGGGGTATTTTGCTCATTTGTCAACATCAACGTTGTAGCCCAGCGAGCGTTTTGTAAATGTTACGAGCTAACATGGTTGCAAGAACCTAGTTCAACTTCCATTTAAGTTTCGTTGTTGTTGTAAAGAAGCTGCGTTTTGAACGTAATAAAGATTTGCACCGGTATATAACAAATTCTAACTTGTAAACTCCAGAAGTAAGAAATGGGTTGCATGCGTTATATGCAGACCTACACTTGTGTGTAACCCAACGGATTTTGGCTTAGACGTTTTCACACAGCTTGAAAATACGAATGGAAGAATGGAAAGAATCTAATTTGTCTTTTCAGGTTTTTGTCGATTATGCCAGCGTGCTTATTCATCTAAGAAAGAAAAAATTGAACATTTTAACAGTCCAAATCATATTGTTTTTGTAGAGGTAATACTTTGTGGTGTTTACGTGCTAATAATGACAATCTGGTGTATTTTTTGCTGTATAAAAGGCTAATATATATATTCAAATGAACAAATCAAAAAAAAATCAAATCTTCATTATACTCGCGGTATTACGCCGAAGCGTGTAACAAGTGGCGGGGCTCATCTCCGCAGCTTAGCGCCCGGGCTACACAGCTTCGAAGAAACATCGCAACGGTGTTGAGTCGTTGGCAACACTGTGCCGATTTGACCAGCCCGGGAATCGAACTCCAGATTTCCCGCACCGATAGCGTGCGCTTAGCAACTGAGCTAACTGGCCATCAAAATATTCATTAAAGTCTTGGTGTTATGCCAAAGCGTATAACGACTCGAACGAGTGGCGGAGCCTTTCTTCGGCAGCTTGGCGCAGGGTAACACAGCTCGGAAGATTGTCGCAGCCGTGGCGAGCCGTTGTCGACTCTGTGCTGGATTTGACCAGCGTGGGAATTGAACCCCAGACCTTAACCATTAGCAATTCATTAACCACTACCACAGCCGGTGCAATTGACAAATTGTGTTTGAAAAGGTCTAACAACACTCTCCTTCCCTGGGATTTTTCGCAATTCTGAATCAATGTGTGTTCCAGGCAAAGAAAGGAACAAATTACGAAGCCCTCAAAGAAGAAGGAGATGTGTTTAAAAACATCAAATATCCGTCAAAGTGTTCTATATGTGGCGAAGGTTCGCTCAGGCGGAGAGAGTTTCTTGTCCACCATCGTCGCCATGCTGGGGTGTATCCCTACCAATGTGTACGATGCCAAAGCAAATTCTACAGAAGATGCGACTTTTTACGTCATATTAGAGTTCATATAGGTACACATATATCCAAATAAAATAACTGGTGGAACAGCATTCTTAGTTGATTTTTCATTCCTTTGTTGATTTGCATGTCAAAATAGAACCCACGAATTGTTTGAATATAATTTTTAAAACTATTAATTATTTCTTCGGGTTGTAGTAATAGGTTTTGTGTATGAAATATCGCAGCGATATTTATCCCACACGCTTTGGTCAACCAAAGAGAAGGCATTTTGCGTGAAATTCTATTTAGTTAGTAACTTCTAATATTGCAACAAAGTTTTCGGAGAAAGCTTCAATGTCGTCATGCTCCATCAAAAAGCAGAGTTTTGAACAGGATTCAAAAGATTAGAGGACCTTTTCAAAATTTCATTTCAAAAGGTGTGAGGGGTACTTATTTAGGACGGCTTGCAAATTTTGCTTTTTGAACGAGCATGACGACACTGATAACTTGACTGCACTTCTTTAGATGAATTGTGGACAAATTAGGCTTCCACGCTACATACCCTGTTGTGGTTGACCAAGACATGGTAAAAAAGAATGATGTTGCAATATTCCTTGCTCTACATCTACTACAGTACTGCTGAATTAAATTTTATGCGTTTAACCCAGGTGTTAATCGTCGTTTTAAATGCCCTCGATGTCCCTGCTTAATGACAAGGCGATCTAGGATTGCCACTCATCTTGTTTTGAAGCACAAACTACCCGATACTAGACCTCGGAACTATAAATGCACTGTGAGTGGTAATGCTGTAATCTGTAACTGTATTGGTTTTCACGCTAGCATTTATTTGGATGTTGAAGTAGCAGCCTGTACTACAGTCGTATCAAAGACAATGTAACCGCTTTTTTTCGATTTTAATTTTTGTGTTTTTGCGGTCCTATGTGTGCCTAATCAACACTGGACGTAAAAAACTCTTTTCCAAATTATTACTTTCACAAATTTTCACCCCCATAATGACGTCATTTTCCCCGAACTGCAGCTAGTGAATTGCGAGATACTTAACGTTTGTTACCCTGTTTTTGCATATCATATATCGTGATAGCATTACGTCGGTAAATTACGAACTGGCTGTGAAGTACTTGGCGTTGTTTTTGAGTTTTGTTTTCTTGTACGTAAAGTCCTAAAAATTTTTTTGATGCATCATAACGCCACTTTAGGGCGTTTTGTTTTGGTGATAAATTGCTGAAACAACGTAATTGTTTGCGTGAATTCGGTGATAAATTGCAAAAATAACTTTACTGCAAAATATTAGTGTGCAACACGGCAATTGCGTTGCTCTTATGATTTATTTCCTTAAAATTTCAGATTGCGCTGATTCATTTAACAGTTCTATGCTGTTATGCTGGATTTTGATTGAAAAGCAAGAGATTGTAATAAATTGAAAAAAACAATGTAATGCCTAGAAATGAATTCAAACCTCCCACGTACTACTTTCAGTAGGTCGCATCTTACGAAAAATTAGTAGTTTGTGATTGAAAGCTCTCTCGTATTGAAGGCGAAAAATGAGCGCAAAGACAAAAACGGAGGGGCACTCGTCTGAACTTTCGAACCAGTTTTTCCGGCAACTGAAGTTTTGCTGTTGCACTCTTTATTTACAGCAGTGTGGGCTTTGCAAATTTGTCACACGAATCGTTTAAGGTCTTTGGGTCAATTTGCATAGCTGTCATAATTCTCGACTACCGTTTAGCTTCGATAATTAAAACATGATTTTAACCGCGTGAAATTATCGACAGAATGTTTAACGGAACTGACTGAAGTTACTTCCTTTTTGAGTCAGTTGAAAAGTTTTTTATTTTTGCCTTGGCTTGCTGGTAGAGTTTTCAAATTTTTGATATATTTATTAAAACGATAGAGACTTTATTGTTTAGTTCTCTAGGAATGTGGCAGAGCGTTCATGACCAAGCAAGATGTGGACAGACATATGCGAATCCACACAGGATACGTTCCTGCTCGTTGCGATGTGTGTAACAAAGGTTTCTCATCCACACAAGCCTTGGAAGCTCATAAACTTTTGCACTCAGGTCCGTCTAAAATAAATCTCTCAAATTTAGTTTTGCGACTTTCAACGCTCATACCATGTTTGTGTAAAGAGTTACCGAATGATGCACTAGTCCATTGTTAATTAATGTTATTTTCTTGTTTTCTAATTTTGGGTGTTGCAATCATACTTACCCTTGTTCCTTGTTCTGCTTCCTTTTTTTGCTTGCACAGGCCTCTATCATTTCTTAACTCACATTAACTTTATCGTATTGGCGGTAGACAAAAACGACATTGCTGCTATGTACGTCTGTTAATGCAGTAATACTTCTTAAATCGAAGGTTGATAATGGTTATATCTTGTGTATAATTTAAGTTCCACATTCTTTGGTTTTTCAATTTTCAGAGACCTTTTTTATTACTGCTCAGACGTGTCGGTTGCAAATATATATCTTTTGTGGGTAACCCGTCGGTTGGCCTAGTGCAACATCGGTATCAGTGGGGAAGTCTGAGGTTCGATTCTCGGGTCGGTCAAATTCAACATAGTGTCGTCAAGGACTTCATACCCCTTCCATGTTACTTCGAAGTTGAAAGCTATGTTGCCTAGGCTCTAAGCCGCAAAAAAGGGGCCCCGCTTCTTGTTACACACTTCAAAATAATACCGCCAGTATAATGAAGATTTGATTACATGATTTTAAAGATTCCAATTTCAATTCTTTACAGAGGATACACCTTTTAAGTGTGATCAGTGTCCGTATGCTTCCAAGAGCAAGCAGTTACTAGCGCGTCATTTACGTACGCATAATGGAGAAAAGCCTTTTCAGTGTCAACAGTGTACGTACGTTTGCTCTAATAGCTCTGGTTTGAAAAGACACATGATGAAACATTCTGGTTCAAAACCATACAAATGCCCATATTGTGATTATAGGTAAGTTGCATTTTCATACATGATTCTGTTGCATGATTAAACTAAGTGAGGTTATTGGGGTTTATTGTGTCACGTTATTGGGGTTTATTGCTGCATCTGACTCTGTCTTTTACCTTTTTATGATTTAATGAAGACAAACTCGTACTCGTAAGTTAAAGAGTTGCCGTTTCCTATAGTTTAATCAACCACGTCTCTTGTTTTGAGTCAAAAAGAAAAACTTGATAATTTCCGAAGCATTTTCCCCACTTTGTTTTCAAATGAAAATAATGACCACAACCGTTTCATTTTGACGAGCGTGAGCCGAAAAGCTTCGAAAAAATGTGTCGTTTTTACTACGTTTAAATCTGTTCCACCAACCAGCTGTATGAAGCCTTTGTTGTTTCATAGAAGTTCCAATATTGAAAATCTTAGAAAACATGTGAAAAAGACGCGGAAGCATAAAGGTTTAAATGTATATCCGTGTCAACATTGTAGTTTCTCTACTGATGAAAGTGTACAATACCTCAAGCATCTAAAGCAAGTATGGTGAAGTTTAAGAGAGTGTGTTTTCACTATGTTCTTGAACCTTTCATTTCCTTATTATAAAGTGATATTTATTAATCTCTTTTTGATTTACCTCTAACTAAGTTCTTGATCCTGTGAATTTATTAACTTCTTTTTTTGTTATAATATGTGTGTCAGTGGAAGCAATAGATACATTATTTTGCAGCAACACCTTCCATACTTGGATGAGGAAAACTCTTCTGCCACCAAGTTGTCGGGAATATTAATCTCCAAAGATGAAGAATCGCCTTCAAATGACACTGCTGATAATTCACTTGGTGGAAATACTGTGGCGGGTTTGTGACATAGTGCATAGAAAATCGTTTCGCAAAACAATCGATCTTGAATTTAAATCGGTGTTTCTTAGCCTGTTGGGGGCTGCGGCCTTTTAAACTAAGCAACTAGAATGAACCTGAATCATTAAACCCCTTATAAAAAGCACGTTGTAACGGCTAATGGTATATGGTCGTTCAAACAGTTGTACCGGTACCGTAAATGTTTTTGGGTTGACTTACTTCTGTAGCTCATACGCTGAGCCCTTAGGACAGACATGTCAAACTCAGTTTGGCTCTGCCGGATCCAGATGTTCTGTTCTCAAGTGGGCTGGATCAGTAAAAGAATGTCAACTCCAAATATTTAGCTTTGTTTTTCAGTACTATGTTTTATTCAGCTCAGTGGCGCACCCAGGATTTGGCAAAGGGGTGAAGGGCACGACCGGGGATCTAGGGGCGTAGCCCCCAGCCGCCAACGAATTTTTGCGAATTTCACATAAAAAACACTTATTTTAGCGCACTTTTTTATCGAGAAAGGGCATGCAGTGAGTGCAGTCACTATAGACCAGGAGTGACTAACCAGTGGCTCGCGAGCCGCATGTGGCTCTTTGGCCAGTTTCATGCGGCTCTTTTGCACATGCTTTGTTTCTTTTCTATCTATCAGCAGCCTATAGTTCTGAAATCATGCTGCGTATGGCAATGCATAAGATGCATTATCACGTAATAATCACTTTGTTGAGAGAATTACGAGGGGGTGTGTAACGAGTGGGCGGCCCATCTCCGCGGCCTCGCGCCTGGGTAACACAGCTTCGAAGTCCGAAGAAACATCGCAGCGGTGGCGACACTGTGTCTGCTTGGACCGGCCCAGACAATAAACCCCAGACCTCCCACACTAGTGATGTCGTTACCACTGAGCAAACTGGCCGATATGCTATTAATCTAGCTAAGCAAAAGTATGATGTGTATCAACAAGAGGTATGGTGATGTTAATGCGATCATTATCCATTGGGCTTGATATGGCTCTTTGCTGAAGCACAGAAAGAAATGTGGCTCTTAGCATCTCACCAGTTGGCCACCCCTGCTATAGACAATGCAAAAATATTTTTGCAATTATGTCTAAAAGCAAATGCTTGGCTAAAATAAGTGAAAGGAGGCTGCAACCATTATTAGTTTGAGAAATTATAGACTGAAAGTTGGGTTTTAGCACCTTTTTTTGCATGGCCAAAGGGGGTGGGGGGCACGGTGCCGTGCCTCCCCTGCGTGCGCCTATGTTTCAGCTACATTTGTAGCCTACACTACGTATTTTAATAACAGATGACAAGGGATTTTTTCACAGTTCGACACATTTATTCACAAATCATGGAAAAAATAGTTTTGAGGTGAGGCGGTGAATGTGTTAACAACTGCTGGTTTAGCAGTTGAGTGAATGCAGTTTTACACCTAAACCAACTCATCTCACTAAACAAGCGCAAGTGGGAGCTATGAAAAAGATACTTTGGCCTTAATTATCATGCTGCTTTGATATAAAAAGAAATACAAGTTATAGCACTAGCAGTGCATGGACAGTAAGATTAGACTACCTGTACATCAGATAAAACTACTAGGCTGGGCCTACTGAAGCTGAGAATACACTGCACAGTGCACAATGTTTAGTTGTCTTTAATATGAAACCAGATTAATCTTTTATTGATCTGTATTCATGAGTGCAAACAAATTTCGTGTTGTCACACTTTTTACTCTCTCATTGCACTCCTGCACCTTCTATTTTTTCCGAATGTTATGCCACATTGCTTATTATGCTGTGATACTTTTGTCTATTACGTAGCAAATAATTTTATTACAACCTTTAATAATGAGTTTATCCTTGCATAAGCATAAAGATTTAAATTTTTTGAAAGTAATTCTGAAAAAATAAATGGGCCAAGCTGGTGTCACGTCGCATGCTAATCATGAGCTTTTTTTTCACATTTACTGCTCTCCCGCTGCCGTAGAGAGCATTTGGTTTCTTTTATATCTAAAAAATCAAAACTTTTGATTGAAACGAGCGAGAGACTCTCTTTTTTCTTGATATACTGAGAAGTTTATGCCGGGCCGTAGTAAATGATGTAACGGGCCGGGCCCGGCCCGCGGGGCGTATGTTTTACATGCCTGCCTTGGGAGATACGTGGCCTCGGGTTAAAAATCCCTGGCTTACGTAGAAAAATTTCTAGATCGTCAGCTTCCCTCTTTCAAAAAGTATGGTAATTTTGGGTAGATTTGATAGGTGCTGTTGCATTGATGTCTATGATTATCAGAACAAAACTCCACAGATTCGTCATCAGAAGACCCTCCTACTATTGAAATGGTGATTGTAAGCGATCCAAATACTCTTCCGCAAACCGTTTCTCCTATCTCTTCCCACACTGCCTCCACTTTGCCTGACAAGCTTCGTCCTGCAGTTGTGAACACCATAGATGAGATTTTACTTAATGCACTTATCAAAATACCAAATCTGCAGCAAGTCATACTTCCTCACGTAAGTTGCTCATATTTTTTACCAGTGGTCAAAGTGCATGCTATTGGTTTTGATGAAAGATGTGCCAATTGAGTCACAGTTTCCGATATTTTTTGTCAAGAAGTTAAATTCGCACAAGTAGCTATTTTGTGTCTGTATAAAATGGCGAACTTAGGGTATGCCAGTATCTACACAGGCGTCTAGTAAGTTGTAACCCTTTAAGTAGTTACTGTTGTTAAGTAGCTCTTCCCTAATGTAGTTCATGTTGCTGCCGCTGGAAAATAGCTATCACATTTCAAGGAAGAAGAATAAACATTATCTGCTTCTTATTCTGATTTTAGCTTCATCTCTTGTGTTAGTTGTTGAAAAATATTGTAATAATGTCTCTCGCAGGGTGACGGTAATGCTCCTGTGACGCTGGTCATTGGAAGTGATCACGCTCCGTACGAAACTGGCGATGGTGAGCTCCTAATTGCACAATTGTATGTATGTTCTAAGCCTGATCTCATCATAAGATTTTAATTTCTAGGTAAGTTCTCATTCACTTTTTTTGAGCACCAAAGCCAAAGTCAATCAACATTTTGAATTCGGCGTTGCAGCTTTGGCTGGTTACTAGTTAGGTTGCCGAATTATGTTGATAAAATACTTCAAGCTCCAGCTTTGACCAACTGTTACTAACATCAATTCTGCTGTAGCACACAATGGCATTGGCAAAAAAGCTAAACGTTATTGTGTTGACTTTTTGTTGCAGACAATCTTTCCACTCCAACTCAAGTTTTCAAAGATCAACGGACTTGAGAAAGATTGAATTTGATGACAAAAGCGAAAAAAATAAATCGTGTCATCTCGAATTTTAGAATGATGCGCTTGAGCTTTACCGCAGTGCAAAGAAGTGTTTTTGACCTGGCGTTACAATAGTTTTTTTTGTTTGTTCGTTTATTTACACCGTTACCGTAACTTGATCAATGGTCGATGTAACGTTTGTACAGTGGTGAAAGTAGAAAATATTTCTCACCGGTACTGCGCCAGAAGCCCAGAACAGTGTAGTGAAAGTAAAAAAAATTTTCGTAGTTGCTGATAAAAAGAGGCAAATGAGTCTTAGGTATCCACTTATCCAGCCATAGAATCCTAAACGCCTTGATCATACCCAAAACTTTAAATTTTAACGAACTAGGAAATATCAGATAATCCGAGCATGGTTAAAACGCAAATAACCAATTCGTCTCTGGATTAGAATGAATTGCTAATCTGAAACTCGAAACAATGCCCTGTAGTACTGTTGCCTGCATTTTGGAGAGTAAATGGTTTGCCATAAAACTATTTTTGACACCAAATTTGAAAAAGATAGTTGAGCGGGGGGGAAGTAAGTACAAAATATTGCCAAAATCTACTTTTGACTCATTATTCTACGATTATAACCACAAACGTAGCGGCACATTTTCAAACAAGAACATAACCACATAATCCAAATCAAACACTCAATTATTAAAAAAAATTCCATAAAGGCTCATAGTGGTAGGCAGTGGCGTAGCCAGGGAAGGGGCACTGGGCCCCCCTTTTTTGACGAAGCTTAATCTGAAGTGTAATTAAAGCATTCTTATGAAATAACGTAAACTTAGTTTCAAAAAGCTCACTCATCTTTACCATTTTTTCATTTGCGACTAATTTTTGCGCCATTTGAATTTCGACGTTACTTCTCAACGAAAAGCGCTTGTTAAGCATTATTGCATCATAACAGCGCAATGGGATCAAATACTTAAGTGTAAGTACAGAGAAAAACTAAAACTGCATCGCAAAAAGGCAATCGAATATGGGAGCAAAAGAAAAGAATGTTCAATTGAAAATTATTTTAAGAAGAATAGGGACTTTTTCGTAGTGTTTGTTGCTCTATGTGTGTCTTGTTCGTGCATACCATACGGAGACAAAATCGTTGGAGTTTCTCATATAATGCCGTACAGAAGGCAGTTTGATTAGTATTAGGGTGGATAATAGCGAACAAGGATTGCCTGCCTAGGTCTACAATAAATAATTACCTCCATATTCATCGGTAAACAGTGACGTCGTGCCATTGGGGAAAGCGGTCCCGCGCCCCCCAAATTTTCTGAGATGTGTCGCTTTTTACAATTTAAAAAGTTGAAAATTGAAATATAAAAAATTTAGCCAGTGCCATTTCGTTTTTACCTTAACTAAAGGTGCGTTCACCGATACGCGGCACGCGACAAAAATTTTTCGAACCTTGTTTTATTTTACTGTTCATCGATCTCGCGAAAACCTGCGAAATCCTTCTACAGTTACTTACATTATAATGTTACTCGCGTATCAGTAAACGCGCCTTAACCCCATACCCCCCTCTTTCTTATACTACAAATTCCAATTTTTGTTTTTTAACTGTTGCTTCAATCAATCACTTCGTCTCAAGAGTAAAGTTAGTTTTTTGATCTTTAATTTGAATTTAGGAAACATTTTACATGTGTTGTTAAAGATTATAGCCTATATATAAAACACACCTACACACGTGATCCCATCAAATGCGTATAAAACTAATAATGATTGCAGCCTCCTTTCATTTATTTTAGCCCAGCTTCTGCTTTTAGACATGGACTACTAAAACATTTTTGTATTGTCTGACACTACAATAGTGACTGCAGGACACCGGTATATCCTTTTTCGATATGAGAGTGTGCTGAAACGAGTGTTTTTTATGTGAAAACCGTAAAATCCGTTGGCGGCTGGGGCTTCGCCCCCAAACCCCCAGCAATGTTCTCCCCCTTTGTTAAATCGTGGGGCCACACTGATTGCGCATAAAGTCCATAAATTAAGGAGCGGTTTAAGGTACGAAAATAAATTTTGATTTGTTATCCAAAATTTGGGGCATCACGACATATTTTGGTATCTTCTCCCAACTTTTTTTTTCGTGATGTTACCGGTACTCAATGCTAAATGCGGCTTTTACAAAGTTTGTAAACTTGTGATCAGTATCTGTTTAAGTTGTTATATGGGCCCCTACAAATTTTTGACTGCACGACGCCTCTGTCCCTAAACAAAATAAATACGAATAACTTGAGGCAAAAATCGAAATATGGGAAAACAGCGTGAGCCTAACGCCTTGGCCTGAACAGACCATGTTTTTGAAGTTTTTAGCCTATTGTAATTTGCCCCCCCCCCCTAAATATTCCGCTGGCTACGCCCCTGGTGGCAGGCCTACTGACTGAGTAAATTTTTCCATCTCTGCTGCCTTAATCCAAGTAGGCCTAAATCCTCTCATAAAAATACCGATTTCCAAGTGAATGTGGCCTAACTTTTGTATAAGAAAATGCCTAGTCTAGGTGGGTCCTGCAAAACTTTGGGAATTTTTTGGGTTGCAGACGAGACCCTTAAACAAACCTCGTTATTTAGCTTACGGGCACTTTGAACAAAAGGCTGTTCGCATTCAAGAATTTTGATTTTAATGAAAAGTTTTCAAATCAATTCCAAACAAAAATAAATTTATTAAATAAAAGTGAGCCCATCCTTGAAATTTCTTTTTTTTTTTGATGATTTGACTTGTGGATTCTGCTATATAGGCTGGATTTAGATTTAAAATCTTTTACCGGTACGGCGTTCCGGCAGCAAATCTTTTACCGGAACGGCGCACCGGACCGTTCCGGCTTACTTTCACCACTGCGTTTGTATGTTGATAAGCTATCCTGTCAATGTTATTATTAGGCTATTTGAGTACCGGTACTCTCTTTTTGTATTATTTGTTGACTAATTTGCAATAGTGTCAAAATGCGTGCTTTTGATTCTTTTTTACTACAATTAAAGGAAGAAAATTTTTGTGCATAGCGATTTATTTGCCTATGAGCTGGTTTTTGTTGCGAATGTCCATGCAAAGCTAGTAAGAATTGAAATTGCCTTGCACTAATGCTCTAACTTTCATCTCAACATTAACATTGTCTGTCTGTCTGACGTCATATGCGAAAAAGTTATACGTAGGCCTAATTGATACTAATGGGGAAAACCTTTTCTATACTGGTCGCTGCCAGAAGTTTATTGAGCACTCATTTTGGTAATCTGTTGCTCTGAAAAACACAAGATGATTTCTATAGTCGGCTTACAGCCTACGTAATGCACCTGTTGATAAAAAAATCTAACTAAGGTGTCGTTAAAATTCCTTGCGGTTGGAGCACGCGCGTCGCGCACTGATTGCAGTTGCACCAGTTTCTTATGTTTGTTTTTCGCTTCATCAGCTTTTGCTTTATACAGGGCGCAAAGTGCATGACCTACCTTTGGGTTTTGGAAAAGGAATTCCGGCATAATTTCGTCTTCTTTGATTAAGTATAGCTTTGCCATGTTGATTTCGCTATTGGTAGTTCAACGATTTCGGCAGGGTGAAAATTGAGGCAGAGCGAGTTTTCGCTGAGGTACATGCAGTTTGTTCGAAACCTAACTAGTCCTGGTTATTTCACGTCGATTTCCCTGGCATAAATTTAATATCAGTCGTTCTACTTGTTAGCTGTATTCGGGTGACTGTACTGACAATTTTGGATCATAACATGATTGGAACAATGTTTTAACAATCAGTAGTGACTGGAGAGTATCAAAGGTGTTAAAGTCCGCCGCTATATTGCGGGCTTTTGAACCACAAGACCTGTGACGGCTGCTACGTGAAGACCTTCCCAAGATTGGAAGTCGCAATTTAGGTGTTGGATTGCGATACAGTGTAGGAGAAATATTTGTGAAATGGTGATATCTGAAAAAAAATTTTGATGCATAACTTTTAAACATAAAAACATTAAAAAAAACTAATAAAAATATATATGTTCTAAAATAAGCATGTTACTGATTGGTATTGTATAGTTATTTGTGTGACTTATTATACTTGGGCTAGGTATTATTGTCAATAATTCCATTACTTAATTTATTTGAAAACACTTCCATCAGGGTTACCCATGGCGTTAAGGTCGAAGGAGAAACAGACTAAGAGGCCATCCAATGCTGTAGCTAAATGAAAAGTTGTAACGACAATATTCATGCTGCATCGGACGGTGCGCAGGATAAAAAGGTCCTCGTTCGAGTTTTAGGCAGAAGGACTCGTTCGAAAAATAAGCTACAGTCTCCCCCACAAGCTGACCGTCACCGGAAACCTACCTACGCAACCGCTTAGCGTTTGTGGAGGCAACGCAGAGAAAATGTAAGCCACTCGAGTTGAACCAAACTGCCGGGATCTAGGTAACTGAAACGTTAGATCACTGACACAAAAAGAGCGGGAGCTTGCGTGCGAAGCTCAGCAGTATCGCCTTAATTGAATTGTAATTTTATCAACAAAGCGCCGGGGTTCTGGGCCTTCGGGTTCTAGTTCTAGTCCTTCAACTGGAACTGTCGAGTTGAACGGAGGGTGGAAAATATTCTACTCAGGTGTTGATGCAGCAATTTTGATTTCTTTATTTTTATCTTCCTGTCACGAAAAAGCGACGGAAGCGTTATGCATAGGACGAATCCAGACTCGCTCAGGAGTTGCCCTTGTTTCCGAGTTTTCCGCTTGGATTTTGCTTCTAACTTCTTCAATTTGCTGCTTGTTAGATTCCACCATCAATTAATCAAACAAATTTATTTTGTACAAGCGCGGGTCAAATCAACACATCAATGAGTAAAATAATGACACATATCACTGTTACATAGTAGATAAAATACACGTCATATTAGCTCAAAACATTGAAGGCCTACAATTTATAACATCAGGTACGTAATAAAATTAAAAATACACTTTCCGTATATTTTGAAAGATGGTATGAATACGAGCAATTATTTTTATTAACAGGGTAGTCTGATTTGCTGTTTGCGATATACCAGGAAGCCGTGAAAGGACCTTGCGGTCTTCGAGTCAACGACTACCAACATGGATGTATAAATTGAGATAAGAATTTAATTAATTATGTAACGAAAAACAAAACAAAAAGAAAACAATTTTTTTTGAAGAAGGACTAAAGGTCTATTCAATCAATCAATCAATTTTCTGGACCCGCTTATCCTTGGGGGGTCGCGGGGGCAGCAGCTCAAGTTGGAGCCTCCAAGCATCTCGATCCTCTGCAACAAAGGATAGATGCTCTGCTGGGATGCCAAGGCGAGACCAACTAAGATCTTCTACGTAATCTCGCCATCGAGTTCTGGGACGGCCTCCAGGCCTTCGACCAATCGGTGTTGAACAGAGCAGTTTTTTGGCTGTTCTTTCCTGGGACATTCGTGTTACATGTCCATACCAACGCAGTTGCGATCTTTCTAGTCGGAGAAGCAGCGATTCGATGCTTAGAGATTCACGAATATCTGCACTTTTAACCTTGTCCAACAAGGTCAAACGGCTAATTCTTCGCAAGAATCCCATTTCGGCTGCTTGAACTCGAGACCTCACTTTCTCATTCATGATCCAACACTCATGGCCATAAGTCAAAATAGGAACATAGACCGATCTGAAAATGGATAGCTTTGCCTTGGTGCAAAGCTCCCGTTTCAGTACCACAGATCGGTGGAGCTGGCGCATTACTGCACTTGCTTTTCCGATGCGGATATCCAATTCGCTATTTTGTCTGCCGTCACTTGTGAATGAGACGCCGAGGTACTTGAATTTCTCTTGACTGTTTTAGTGGTACTCCATCAATTTGGAGAGAGCACTGCTTTGGTTGTCTGGACAGGCACATGGTTTCTGTTTTTGTTGAACTGATTTTCATTCCGGCAACAGAGCATGCATCCGAAAACCTGTCAAGAGCTTGCTGGAGACCATTTTGGGTAGAGTCGAGTAGCACAAGATCATCTGCAAATAACAGATGTTGTACAGTGCATTCACCGATCTTTACTCCGCCACAACACTCACTTTTCTGAACTAGTCTATCCATATAAATAAGGAACAGAATAGGTGAAAGAGAGCAGCCTTGCCGTAGTCCCACACTTACTCTGAAAGGTTTCGTCGTTGCACTGTTAACACGAACACAGATCTCGGAATGCATGTACAGCGACTTAATGGCAGTTAGTAACTGGCCATCAATGCCATACTGCAACAGCACCGCCCAAAGCTTGTCTCTAGGAATGCGATCATATGCTTTTTGAAGATCAACAAAACATGCATTGACCTCTTTTGCATATTCCCACGACTTCTCAAAGATTTGCTGCAAGGCAAAGATCTGATCCATTGTGCTTCGGCCAGGACGAAAGCCACACTGAGCATCCGTTAGTTTAGGATTGACTATTTCACGGCATTTCTTTTCAAGGCATTTGGCATAGACCTTACCCGGGACACTGATGAGAGATACGCCCCTATAATTGGTGCATTTTCTCTTGTCTCCTTTCTTGTGGATAGCAATTATCACACTAGTTTGCCATTGCTTTGGTGCTTGCCCAGTACTACACGCCACCTTACAAACACGAGTTAGCCAACGAACACCATGTATGTTCATTGCTTTTAACATTTCAGGTATGATATCATCCTCACCATGTGCTTTTCCAGTTTTCAATGATTTGATTACTGCATTCACATCTGCTTCGGTTATCTGAATATCTTCCCCAACCTGTTCTTCGTGAATTTGCATCGGTGTAGCATCAACTAGGTTTAAAAGATCACTAAAGTACTCTCTCCACCGATTCAAAATAGCATCTTGATCTTTCAGAGTCACACCATTTGAATCTTCGATAAAGAGAGCGGCTCGAGATCTGTTTCCACGCAAACGGCGAATGGTCTGCCAAAACACTTTGTTTGCCGTTTTGAAATCATCGTCTAACCTTTCTCCAAATTCCTTCCAGGCTCTTTCCTTAGACAGTTTAACTTTTGTGGCTGCCGCCTTACGTGCTTCAGAGTACTGCGAACGAAGTTCAAGTGATGACTTATTTGCAAGCCAGGCCTTATAAGCCACTTTTTTCGCACGAATAGCTTCTTTAACAACTTGGTTCCACCTAGGAGTTCTTTTCTCGCTACTTTTCGTCCCTCCAACACGCTTACGTCCACAACAGTTGGTGGCGGACGCAATGACTGCTGTTCGAAACAAACACCACTCAGTTCAGTGGCGCGGGAACGTTTTTTGGACAGGGGGGGCTCAAAATAGTAAGATCGTGTCAACGTCTGGGGGGCGAACTGACCCTCCTTTTCTCGAACGGACGTTTTTAAGAGCAGGACACTCAGCAGACCTATTTTGAGAGACATCAATTGCATGCCTGCTCAAGTGACCGGAATTTTTTCAGGATAATTTTTTATCATGGAAAACAAGATTGCTTACTACCATTAGGCTTTTCTAACTATGCACGAATTACTACTCATGTATTTGTAAAATGCAAATACCTCAATGACAAAACCGAAAAGTAGGCAAACAAAATTTGTCCGATCTAACTTTGCTTTGCAGATCAGAGTTACATGCAACAAACAATGCCCCACTAAGGTTTAAAAATAACAAAAAACACACAATCAAGATAAAGCACTGAACCATTTTTTAACATAATGAAATGTGTAGATATAGGTCTTTAGGTAGGCGTACTAGCTCAATTTTAGTAACAATCATCGGCAATGCTCGAGTTGTGAAAATACTTATGGGGGATGGTAGGCAACAACTTTTCACGCGACGTAACAAGAGATGGTCATTATAGTCGTAAGGGAATGGTTTACGCTAAAATGTTTTATGGGGGGATGGTGTTGTTTTCGGGGGGGATGGCATCTCCCTCCAATCGAGTAGCCTACTGATTATCGGTGCCAGTTTAGTAGTGATTTAGCCGCTTCATTGGGTTGGTAGAAAAAAATCAAAACCATTAAAAAACTCAACCAGAAGAGAACTTGCACCAGCTCATATAAGCTTGATTAGGGGTGCCCAACCAGTCGATCGCGATGTAACAGTCGATCTTTAGATGCTTGGCTGTCGATCGCGGGTCAATTTGGCATATACACAAATCAGGATGGCCACCAACATTTCCAGTTCATGTAACGCGTCCGGGTCGTGAAGACCTTTTTTTAGCTCTTCACAAAAATTTTGGTGGAATTCGAAACATCCGAAGGATTGAGGACCGTTTTTTTTGCGCTTCACCGCATTTTCGTTTACGATTTGCGTAATTCCCATGATCAGTAGCGACTTTCATGAGCATTAAGAGTAGTTTGGCCTAAAGTGTTTGGCAGCTACAAGAATTGGCAACCATTATACTTTACTGGTCCATCGTCCATGACTGCTGTAAAGGTTTGCAAATGCTGATATAAAACATTGTTAAAAATGAACTTCAAACATTGAAAATTTTACCAAATTTTACGTTGACCAAGTGAATAATAACTGATTGATTTTTAAAAAAAGAGTGATTCTTCGTTGGTTAAAAGCACTTGAGAAAATATTTGCTTCAACTCGTATGTACGTTGCGAGCATTAATCCCGTCGCACTCAGTGCATAATTTTTTCCATTGTCAGGGGGGGCTCAAATAGTTCAGGGGGGGCTAAAAAAAGTTCAGGGGGGGCTTGAGCCCCCCCTGGCACCCTACTTCCCGCGCCTATGACTCAGTTTCAATGTCTTCAGTAGAGGTCGGAAGTTCTTCGAACTTAGATGCAATGTTGTCTGCAAATGCAGTTCGTACCTCTTTGTCAGCCAATGATTCCCATTTGATTCGATAAGTTTCTCGTGGTCGAAAAGTCTTTCGTTTTTTCAAGGGTTTCAAAGCTTTCAAAGTGCAGACAACTAGGTGGTGATCAGCTGACAACTCAGCCCCTCTTTTAACACGAACATCAGACACGGTAGAAAACAAGTCCGCCGAAACGATACAAAAATCAATCAGGGAGCGTTGTCCCAGAGAGTCTCTGTACCAGGTGTACTTATGAATTCTTTTGTGCTGAAAAAATGTGTTCATTATGCACAGCCCATTGTTGGCACAGAACTGCAATAAACACCTTCCGTTCTTGTTAATGTCAGGGTCACCACGTTGCCCAATAACACCTTTCCAGGTTGCATTGTCGATGCTCACGTGTGCATTGAAATCGCCCAAAAGGACAAGGGATTCTGATGAAGTTGCTTTTCCCAATGCAACCTCAACTTCCTCCAGAAAGGCTTCGTACTGTGATTCTATGTTAGGTGCGTACACCTGCAATATACACAGAGATCGCTCCTGCAGCCTTAGCTTTAGAAGACAAACCCTTCCTCCCAGTGGTACCCAGTCAACGACACATTCAGCTATGTTGGGGCTCACAAGTAAGCCAACAACAGCTTGAGCAGACATTGCTGCATCAACACCTGAGTAGAAAATTTTCCACCCACCGTTCAACTCGACAGTTCCAGAACCCCGGCGCTTTGTTGATGAAATTCCCACAACATCAAGGCGATACTGTTGGGCTTCGCAAACAAGCTCCTGCTCTTTTCCTGTCAGTGACGAAACGTTCCAGTTCCCGATAGCTAGATCCCGGTAGTTTGGTCCAACTCGAGTACGTTTTCTGTGCGCTGCCCCCATTTGCCTCCCCAAACGCTTAGCGACTGCGTTGGTGGGTTTCCGGTGACGGTCAGCTTGTGGGGGAGACTGTAGCTTATTTTTCGAACGAGTCCCTCTGCCTAAAACTCGAACGCGGACCTTTTTATCCTGCGCGCCGTCCGATGCAGCATGAATATTGTTATTACAACTTTCCATTTAGCTACAGCGTTGGATTGCTACTTGGTCTGTTTCTCTCCTTCGACCTTACCGCCATGGGTGACCCTGATGGAAGTGATTAAACACTACCGACGGCGTTGCTCTAAGGATCATTGAAAACTCAAACCTCCCCACCACGTTAAGGTGGCAATCCATAGGAGAGGAAGGTCTATTCATTGCTGAGTAATTAAGTTTTATGTTTACGTTTAAATTGGGTGTGGTGTGGTTACGTTTTTTGAGTTCTTCTGGTACACTGTTCCAAATTTTAGTTCTTCTGGTACATTCTTTTATATTAATATTATCAAAGGGCGGTGGTGCCAGAGAAGACTGACCAGGTTGAATTCTCGCTGGCACATTGTGTAGGCCATTATTTAGGTCCATTACAACTTTCACCGCTTTCTCGTTTATTCAATATTTCAATTTACTACAGGCCGCATTCAGCAAGTCTTCCGGCCTGCTGTAAATACTTTGCCAGTAGGTTTATATTTAGTTTTTCAACCAGTGGAGTACGCACGGGGGGGAGGTTTCGGGGGTCAAAACCCCCCCATTGACGATTGAAAAAAATGAAGACCTCTCTTTTTGAAACGATCCGCCTTTTCTCATACAGAGATTGCCGAACTTGTTATCAATTATCATGTTTTTCTGTGCTATCCAACTTCCTTAATATGTTACATACTCTTGAAAAACTTTCATTGTGATGCAATAATGCCGGTAGTCAAACTTTTCTAGTGTGTTGCGCTTGACGTTGACGATTGCAGAAAAAGTGAAACCTTTCTTTTTTGAGACGAACCAACTTTCTTCGTGCGGAGCTTACCGAAATTGCTGTCATGTTTTTTTTCTGTTCTGTCCAACTTTCTAATTTAATTTCGAGAAGCTTTAATTATGATACGATGCAGCAATACCGGTATTCCAACTTTTCTGATGTGTTTTGCTTGAACTGCAATTTTGTCATTGATGCTGCTGTGAAGCAACTGGTAAAGTGGGAGTTCCCTTAAATACGAAGTATCTGCAGTAACTATGGCTGCACACAAAATTTTTTTAAAAAATCAAATCTTCACTGTAATCGTTTCATTAAACTCGCTGTAGTATTGCAGCGTGGTAGCGAGTGGCGGGGCCCGACCCCGCGGCTTAACGCCTGGACAACGCAGCTTCGAAGAAGCGTCGCAGCAGTAGCGAGCCGTTGGCTACTCTGTGTCCAATTTGACTGGCCTGGTAATTGAACCTCAGACCTTTCACATCGATAGCGACAACTTTAACACTGCGCTATAACAGGCCGGTTTGTTGAAAAATTATTAAAATATAAAAATCTAAATTGACACTGCCCTAAATGCTAAAAATAAAATAAAGATAGCCTACTACCAAGGAAGACCAAACCAACGAAAGATTTAAAGAAGCCCAGGGGCGGAACGGGGAGGGGGTGGCAAAATTGTTTTTACGCTCCGCTACTGTCTCAGGAGCTGGAGTGCTCCGTTTCCCAGACACCCCGATTATGTCCTTGAGAGTATCTGATGATATCGACGCTGTGATTTGAGTGAAAAATGCTTAGATAATATCGACACTGTTTTTGAGTTTAATCGTATGATCAGGGATTCCTCTCGCGCGTAACTTCTTGTAGTTTAAAAAATATTTCGGTAGGGAGGGCAGTTTGTTCTCATACTTCACAGTTCAAGACAGGGGATACTGCTCCTTTCACAATAAGTGCTTGTCCCATGGTGGACCTCATGTAGCCTGTTTCCATGTCCAAAAATCGTGGGCTTTTGGCCCGCGGGCTTTATTCTAGTCAGGTGGATTCAAGCTCTCTTGCGGCTAATTTCAGCAAAATCGTGGGCTTTCTTGGACGCCAGTAAAGACCTGGTCTTAATAAGCAAGGACTTTTTGGAAAAAGTGGGCTAAAAAATCTCACTTTGAACTCGGCCCACGTTTAGAAGTCCACGTTTTGAGTGGACATGGAAACAGGCTGATGGTGCACCTGTGTTTCAGTAAGTTGTTTTTCTGTGAGTAATTGCAACAGTTCATTTATTCTACGTCTTTTGAGCCTCAAAAGTCGTTGAGTTAACTGGGGCGAAATCCATCCTACGTTTTCTTTTGTTCTCAAGCAGTTCTTTTGTTCTATCCAAGATGTTTTCCATCTTTTGACACTCCACTCCTTTATTGCAGCGCGACAACTAGCATATGGGATGGAAATGAAAGGTTCAGGCCCCGAGCAATTTAATGTTGATCCTGGTTTAGCTAAAATATCCGCCTTCTCATTTCCTTGGATGCCGGTGTGACCCGGCGTCCAGGCAATAGTGACATCATTGTCTTTACCCAATATATTCAGGTTTTTGATGCACGGTAATACTGTGTTAGATTTCACAATATTATTTTGGATAGCCAGAATTGCTGCTTGGCTATCCACTAAAATTATGATTTTTTCATTTACAATTCTATCCATTATCAGTTTCTTTGCTACTTAACTAGGAATATTTCTGGATATTGTTGGTGCTTTTGATAATATCACACATGGTGGCATTGTCGATGCTCTGCGAGAATTGAAGGTGTCGCCTTTTCTCGTCCATTGGATTGAGAATTCACTGAGACACCGCACAGTTCAAGCAGAGCTAAATGGTGAGAAGATTAAAAGAGAAGTAGTAAAGGGGAATTCCCAAGGTGGTATTTTGTCCCCTTTTCTATGGAACTGTGTATTAAACTCGTGGTTGGTAGACCTACGCAACAGGGGTTTTCATGTACAAGCCTATGCCGATGATGTAGCAATTTTGGTCACAGGCACTAACATGCTGTGGATCGAACGTAGGGCTCAAAAAGCGCTAAATATTGCAAGTAATCTTAGCTGGAACGAGGACCGAACCTACCGAGACATCATAGCTTCGAGACCGAGACGAGACATCATAGCTTCGAGACCGAGACGAGACTTTAAAGTTACGAGACTCGAGACGAGACACGAGACTTCATAAGCCAAAAATTAGAAAATATAAAAACGATAACACACTGGAATATGGGCTCTACTAAGCCAAGTTATTGAAATAACTTTATAGCAAAATGACATTAGAAACTTTATAGCAAAATGACAAAAGTTGAAAGAGTATGGTGGGGGGATGCATCATTTCACGCAGAGATGGTCATTTACTACAACTGTATGCCTTTTTGCAAAAACTTATTCTGATCTTAGCCGAACCCCTGCTACAGCCTCACCGAACCCCTGGGGTTCGGTCGAACCCAGGTTAAGAACCACTGGTCTAAGGAAAGGGCCAGGAAGGAATTTAGAAAAAGGTTAGATGATGATTTCAAAATGGCAAACAAAATGTTCTGACAAACAATTCGTCGTTTGCGTGGAAAAAGACCTCGAGCCACTTTCTCGATCAAAGATTCAAATGGGAAGTGGTTATGGCAAATTTATTTGTGATAATTAGGCCTAGTAAACTTGTAAACAATAATAGCACACCCTTGTGTGTGTGTCTATCTTTGCTGTTTGTGAAGTTCAAAAAGTCTTTCAGTTTTTGCGATGATCATGAAATTTTTATACTGCTAATATACCGTATGACATTCTACTTATATTAACAAAGTTTTATCAATAATTGTTTCCTGTTAAGATGTGAAATAATATTATTGAAAATTTATGATCATTGTAGGCTCTATGCATTTTGAGATTTTTAGTTATTGAGTTTTTCAGTTCAGTTTTGAGGGCCCAGTTTTGTTTGGAAGTGTTTATTTCGTTTCATGTAGCTTTTATTCTTGGAGTATCTGAAGCAATGGTCCCTGACATTTGAGCGCTGACAATTCGCTGCGAGACATCTGGGCACAAACATTTGGGCATGAGGACATTTGGGCACAGGACAATTTGGGCTCAAGGACATTTGGGTGCCAAATATGTCCGCGTGCAAACGCATTTCTTTCAATCTTTTGTTACCTTTTTTTGGATAAATGACAATTATTTTCTGTTTGCAACAATCTTATAGAATAAATTAAGATGTGTTAATTATAATTAACGGTAACAGATATCAAAAAAGATAGAGCAAAGTGAAGGTCAAGTTAGCAAAAGATGAAGACTTTTCTATGAGCAGTTGTCTAGCAGCCTTTGAGAGTGATTAAAAGTTTTAGATTTATAAGGAAACTGTCCACGCAATATAGGACAGTGAAATAAAAGAAAAATTAATAAGATGTTTAACGCAGCTGTTGTGATTTGTAAATACTTTGAAATGGATTCATGTTGTTACAGAATCGCATTATGCCTCGACACTTTATTTTTTAGACACGAAACTTCTTGCAAATTTTAAGTAAACAGCCACATTACGTCATTGCCTTTTTTTCTGCACTTTTTTGTTGACTTCACAGACGTAACGCTGGAACACCCTTCAGTTTTTTGAATTTTGAGTTGCAACTTGCACAGCAAGGAAGGCGCTTAATTTTAACAATTTTATTTTGTGGCTGTTGGTTTTTAACTTAGAAGTTTGGAAGTTGAGTGAATACCGCCCTCAACCACTTGATTTTAAATTTGCTTCGACTGCTGCTGTAACTGCCTGTACTGCTGCTCCAACTGCTTTGGCTGCTATAACTGACATCTTTCAACATCTGCTTTAATCGCCTGTCAGACCCGAATTGAAGATCAAATACAAGAATTTGGAATTTACAGTCTGGTTTGTTCTGAGCAGTTGAGGTGAAGATCCGGTGTGACTCTCCCGGGCTTACTTAATTCAATCAGTGTTGCTGTTAGCAACACATGTTTGATAGAATAAAATAAGTTATGAGTCAGCTGTTATTTACACACAAAAACTTATTTATTTCATTTGTATATTAGATTGATCAAGTAGGCCTACTTTCTTACGTGCTTTTCTGGACCCGCTTATCCTTGGGGGGTTGCAGGTAGATTGATCAAGTACCTCTTTCAAAATCATGTTTTTTTTAACAAGAACTTTTCTTACGATTTCACTAAAAATTTTCTAAGTATTAAAAAATTTCCATTCATTATTGTGTTTTGCAATTATCTTATTCCCACGCGCTTTCGTCGTTCGGGAACATTGCGACAAAAATGTTCTAACTTTTACATTTTTTGTTTTTTTCGTGAATTTTTGAGCCTAGTATTTAACACCTTGCTGCGAGCGCCCAATTTTAATCTTTAAATCTCGACGGGTAGCCTCTCAAAAACAATGGTTCTCGAACTCTTCAAAAGCGATTGCGCTACAATTTTTAAACCTGTCAAAATGGGCATGCTATTCCTATTGATAGAAAGAGATATATACTTGATCAATCTAACATATGAATGAAATGGGTTGTAGTTTTTGTGTGTAGTAAATAGTAGCTGACTCGTAATTTATTTTATTCTATCCAACATGAATCCATTTTAAAGTATTTAGAAATCACAACTGCTGTGCTAAGCATCTTGATAATTTTTCTTTTATTTTGCTGTCTTATATTGTGTGGACAGTATTCTTTTTAATCACTCTCATAAGCTGCTAGACAATTGGTCGTAGAAGTGAGTCTTTGTCGCTAACTTGACCTTTAATTTGCTCTATCTTATTCGATATACGTTACCTTTACTTAACACATCTTGATTTATTTTATAAGATAGTTGCAAACAGAAAATAATTGTCATTTATTCAAAAAAAGCGTAGCTACAAAATATCGATAAAAAATGCATTTTCTCGCGGATGTATTTGGCACCCAAATGTTTTTGCGCACAAATGTCCTCGCACCCAAATTGCCTTGCACCTAAATGTTTGCGCCCAGATGTCTCACACCCAAATGTCTGCGCCCAAATGTTGGGTTTCGTGAAGCAACTATTAACTAACAATCGATTTTGACAGATTTTTTTGAAAAAAAATGATTAAACCTGTTCAATAAAACTTTGTTTTAAACAAAAAGCTCAAAATAATGCCATTTACCAGATCCCATGTATTTCCAAAACTTTAAACGTAATGCTCTAATGCTCTTAAAAAGTATTTTGTTTGAAGCTTATACCTATTTGACCTCAATAGCTACACGTTCAAATGGGTAGAAGCATGATTAATTCTACATTTCCATTAAAACTCAACTTTTACCCCATGTAAGGGGGTAAAATGGATACAGTGAAAACCAAAAAAAATTATATGAAGACTGTGATAAATCTGAGCAGGTATGATTAGACTGTTATTTAGAAAGATGTATGTAGTGCATATTTACATACTGACATAGCAAAAGCTGAAAAATTTTTTCTAAGTATTTAGCAATATTGTAAAATATGTCAAAGTTATGCTCATTTTATCTCACCCTCCCACCCCACCTCTCCCCCTATGTATATCTGGTAACTGTACCAATGTCAGTAAATTGATTGAAAAAGCTGCAATTTAATCTAATTACTGTATGTGATACATGTACCACCATTCAGCTTATCACTCTCTGCCTTAATCTCCACCTTTTAAAATTTTTTCAAGGCATCACCCGAACAAAATTATTCAAATAAAAATTTAACAGAATTGAAGAAGACTGTAAAGCCAGCTTGCATTCTTGGACTCAACAGCCACTCAGTCAAATGTGATTGGTTCCAAGTTCCAACCATCAATCGCACTCGTCACATGGTATCAGCATAGTACCGAATGGCCATGTTCCTGAAATAAACAATTCAGGCTTGACTTGGAAAACCTGAGATTATGTGTGCTGCAGAAAGGTATGATTAGAAAAGGTGTGCTGCAGAAAGGTGTGCTGCAGAAACCTTTTGCCCAAAGAAATAATGTATTAGTGATGTAGTTTATGTGCAGCATTTAATATCTGATAGCAGTTAGTAGGATTATCATGATCATGAGATAGTCTAGCTAGAGTTATTAACAATAGAAATATTATATATATAAACACTGTGTTTTTGATTTACACATATTTCCATATCTGTATAATAGAGATACTGTTAGGCTGTTTTAGTGTATCGTTTTTATCATCTTCGTGATGAAATTCTACGTAAGAGTTTCTATGTTTTTATGTGTTTGTGTATACAATATGGCAAAAGAAAACTTCGATCCCAATGCTGTGTCTCATACCACAAAATCTGACCTCATTAAAATGATAGAAGATAGCAATGCTGAAGTACTTATTTATTTTTGTAAGTTTTATGGATTTGTTAATGCCTACTGCTATAATAATTTAAAAAGATCCGTTTTTCAATTTTCACACTAATGATTGTTCACATTTTTGAACTCTTGACTGCTTGAGTCTGTGACCACAGTTCCCTCTAAGGTGCAAAATATGGAAAAATTTTGGGCAAACTTTTTCCATTTTTGTGTAAGCCTGCCTATTGGAATGGTAATTTTTTGGAAAAATGTGAATCGAAGTGTTCAATATTTTGATGCAAAACAAAAGTTTTATGCTCTGGAAATTCAATTTTAAGGCAAAAGTTGGATCAAACTTTCCAAACTCTAAAATCTTTGGGCAATTTTTTATGAAAATTAATGTTTGGGCAAATTCACACTTGCAAGGGAACAGTGTTTGTGCCTATTTCTGAATTTGGCATGACTTACTGCACATTGGACAACTCGATGTATCAGTGAAAGTGAATTCCCACACACTCTGGTTTCCTTGTGATCATTAGTTGATTATCCTAATTCTGCTAACCATTCACCATCACATTTATTGTATCCCAACCTTGGGTTTTTCATGAAGCTGAGTAGGTCATTCTGAGTTATCCCCCGCAGAATCCGTCATGCCAAATATTACTGTTCTGTGACTCGATAGTCTATTTTGAAACTCACTTAATCATACCGTTTCCAGTAACTTAATTCAAAGGTAATTTATAGACTTCAAATTTCCATTGGTTAAAGATTTTGCCAAAGTATCTGCGCTTGTGAAAATATGGCATGTGCTTCATAGTTTTAGATTTGCTAGAGTTCATTAAGTTGTACAGTCTCATCAACTGAAAATCACTATGATCACATTTTTATGGATTATCCAACTTGCCGTAGCTGCACATTAAACTGCAGAATGCTCAGCTGTGTAATAGAACTGTAATTGAAACTTCCAAAATTCTTTTTGCAATTGTGCTTGATGTTAATGAATTTCATGATTTCACAAACTGTTTGAATTTTGTAGATACAAAATTCGAGGATTGTCCTTTGTGCAAAACTCATATGCCTCATTTTCAAGAAGCTGCTGAATATCTTGAAAAGCTAGAAGATGGAGAAGTAAGTTTTATCTTTCTTTGCATGCTCGCTCATATATATATTATGGTACAAATAATGATCTTTTTAGCTGATGCATCAACTTGTTTTTTACATAGCTTCTGAAAGCTTGTTTTACGATTTTTGCTTTTGTTGTTGCCTTACCCTTGCTTTTTTACGTGAAGTTTTTTTTTGACAGTAGCATATTAATTGAAATGTTTCTTATTGTGTACATTAGAGTTTTTTCGCTTACTGCCACAATTTTACAATAAAGAAATAAAACCTATAGCAAAGTAAAACTTGTGTGTATGTTTTGTTAATGATAAAGTTTGCATATTTCTGTGCATTTTTTCTTGAATTAATTTTAGATCAAGAGCTACAAGCTTGCTGTGAAGTTTCCAGAATATGGGGTGACAACCTTTCCTCAGCTATTATTGTTTAGAAAGGGTATTCCATTTCGTTTTGATTTATTTAGTAAGTACACACTTGAAGAACTATGCAGTTAACCAATACCCTAGCTCTACTTAATCATTAATTGCTAAATACTTTTGTTGTGGTTTATGTTAAAAATGTGAAATATTGTCCGATCTTGATCTTATGGCCTTTCATTTTAATAAAACGATTAACTTAGCTTAGGTTATTTTAAAAAATCGAATCAAATCTTCATTATACTCGCGGTGTTACGCAGAGTGTGTAGCGAGTGGCAAGGCCCATCTCCGCGGTTTAGCACCTGGGCAACACTGCTCCGAAAAAACGTCACAGCAGGTTGTGGCTCTGTGTCCAATTTGACCGACCCGGTAATCGAACCCCGGACCTCTCGCTCCAATAGCGATGTTCTTATCAGACTACGCTAACCGGCAGTTGTATATTTTGCTAAGTTAACATTGTACACGAGCAAGTAAGTGATCAAGTGCTTGCTTGTTAAAGTACTTCACATTTGTTATTGCAGGTGATTATAGTCCTGATGACATCGTTGAGTGGGTTGAAGATGCGAAGCAAGCATCTCTGCCGCATTTAGAAGATGAAACGTTTGAGCATTTAACACAGGCATCAACTGGATCAACGACTGGAGATTGGTTAATTATGTTGTAAGTGTTAATTATGTTGTACGTGTAAGTATTGGTAGTAATGGTATCACTATCTGTGCGGGAGGTTTGAGTTCGATTCTCAAGCCGATTAGATTGACACAGTGTTGCGTATGGCTTGCCACTGCTGCGACGTTTCTGCGGAATTCGATGCTTTTGCCAGGCCCTAAACCTCGGAGATGGCCTCGGCACTCATTACACGCTACAGCCTATAGCACGAGTATAATGAAGATTGGATTTTTAAATTGTAACTGTAAGTTCGACAGACAGGGTTGCCACATCCTGGAAAGTCCTTGATTTTTTTCGCTGTCCTGGAAAGTCCTTGAATTATGTTTATGAGTCCTGGAAAGTACCTGAAAGTTTTACCCGCGCTTTACTAGGACAGAATAGTTCAGCCACACAGACTTACCTAGTCAGGTGTAAGATCAGATGACCTAGTAGATAGAGCGTCTGCTTCTAAAAGAGTAGACTCGGGTTCAATTCCAAGTCAGGTTAAGGCAATGATTTAAAAATTGGTATCGGTATTCACAACTTTCCTGCGTGACGTTAGGTAATAAAGGGACAGTGTATAGCAAACCAGCAAAGTTGGCTGGTTGTGTCGTTGGGAAAGGCACTTAATGGGGTTCCCTTATCTTCGTCAGTACGTAGATAGCTGGCAACTTCTGAGGAAGCTCGTATGGCGCTCCGTCGATTTCTCATGATAAGAGGATAAATATTTAACAGCTCAAATGGCCGAGTGGTAAGAGTGTCCGCCTCGGGAGCTGTAGACGCGGGTTTGATTTCGAGTCGAGTCAAACCAATGACTTGAAAATTGGATTTCACAGCTTCCCTGCTTGACGCTCAGCATTAAAGGGTCAGTGTGGAGAGCAAGCCAGCAAGTTTTCTTGTTGTCCGGTTGGAAAAAGCACATAGCGGGATTCCCCGATCTTGTTGCGGTAGGCAGACGGCTGGCAACTCCTGAGCGAGCTCGTACAGCGCATTGATCGCTTTCTCGTGATAGGAGGATAAATATGCAACAAAAGACGATACAAAATGCAAATAAATAAACAAAATAGGAGGCAAAAGAAGAGACTTTTCTTTAGTGTCATTATTATGAATTGATTTCTAAGGTGTGATGTAATGCTATCAGTGCTAAAATCAAGATGTGTGAAATAATATTAACTACTGCATCATTACATTAATAAATTAGGAAGAGCTGTTGATTCGAAAATGATTGCTTGCAAGTATTGTTAAGATTTTTTTTCAGTAGGCTAATAGCATATATTGCTTAAATGCTGTGTCATTTATTGTACAGTATATTACCAAGGTATCCAGTATCCACTCTTCATTCCCAGTGAATATACTTGCTACTTGGTTGTTAATAAAGTAGGAGAGGTGGTTTTGTTTGAAAAAGTTGCAATGTGTTATTTTTAATCTGTTGTAATTGTGCCTAAGCTATTACTGTGATAATTTGCATTGTGACGGACCTTTAAAGCTTTACAGTTAAAATGGCCATAATTGGCACTTTGCAGTAAAGCACTGTATTAATGAACTACTTACTGAGAAGAGTGGATTCATAGGCAGTAATTTATTGCAATGCGAAACTCTTTTCTGCAAATCGTCAGTAGCTGGTAATGCAAATGCTTTCTATCAAAATTGTTCTTCAATAAGAACTACAAGAGAGTAGGTGCATACAAGAGAAGTGAAAACTAAATTTTATGTCCTGTAAAAATGATCTTAAAACCGTCCTGGAAAAGTCCTGAAAAATGATTTTAAAAAGTCCTGGAATTAAATGTTACGACTTCTTTGGCAACCCTGGACAGATATATGTGATGCAAAGTGCATTTTTGTTTTCTAGTGCAAATAAAGGACGTGTCGATTGCTGGAAGCCAAACTTGGCTGATCTTGCTTCTGCAGCTATTCGTTTGCGAGGTCGAAAAAATGTAGCTGTGTTAGATGTGTCTGCCAATCCTGTAACCGCTGAAAGGTTCGGAATGGATCAAAACACTTGTGTCAAACTTCTGTAGTAAGTATATTGACATTGGCTTAGCGTTGCGACATGAAATAGTAATATGATGATTTTTGAGATGGTGGTAAATTATATTTTTGACCAGAATTTTATTTTGAGTGTCTACTCACGTTACTTAAACTTTTCGCGCTGTTACGCCGTGCAATTTTGCTATCAAAACAGTCTCTTCAGCCTGGTTATGCACAGCCGATCCAGGCTAGACTCTAAAGACTTTGTTACATTGCTCATCCTAAACATCCAGCTGCACTTCAACGAGACTTTTCTAAAAGTCGAAACATTAAGTTGTCCCCTGCAACTTTTTTATCCAATTCCGCTATTGCATTTGTAAATATTGCCCAAGTACTCCTATTAAATATATTGTTTGTATTGCCCACTTACTCGTATTATTTCAATAGCATTAAAAAGACTGAAGTACCAATGAAGCATGCGCGTGGTAATTTATTGCCGTACAGGTATTAATTCGTAGCATAGTAACCATTCTGTAAACCGTGTACAGAGACTTTCTAAGCTCTTTAGCTTAGTTTTAGTTACAAGAAACATGTCAACATGTTTCTTTCGTAGCATAGGAAATTTTTTCAAACGGCTTCAGCGACTTTTTGGAAACTAAGTGTAGCTGCTTTTTCAAGCTATAGGTTGGGATTTCGACGATTAATAGTTTGTTATTATTAAATGGAATATGTGTAGTTATATTTCTGGACTCTAGTCTTATTCTTGAGTAGTATTTGGCGTTTAAATTATGGAAAATGTGATAGAGCACTATAATATTAATGTTTTTTGATTCAACGCCTTGATTAGAATGTATTGTTTTTGCATACTCAAAGAAATATACGCAACTTAATTATGATGTATCGAATTTCACTTTTCTGACAGAACTTTTATAAAAGTTGGTAGCTTTTAAATTTCGGTTAATTTGTTTATGTCTAGTTTGACTCCTCTAAATTGGCATTGCAGTGCAGTTATTTATATTCCGGTGCTTCGTTTTGATTGCATTTGTATGACTCTGTATACTTTTGAATAAATAACATGTGCGACATCTTTCACCATATTTTGCATAGTTTTCATCGAACGGATCTCTACCACTACAAGAGCGACGATCGTTCTGCGAGAGCTTTGTTAAAATATGTTCTTGGAGATTTTCAGAGTGATGAAGCAATGCCGGTACCGTCGCCACAAGATCATAAGTACGTACTTGTGGGCTACCAATTTAAGGCGTAGTGGTGACGACATCATTTTCTGTTCGGAAGGTTTGGGGTTGGATTCCTGCCAGTCCAATTAGACATAGTGTCACCAACAGTTTGCCACCGCTGAGACATTTCTTCGAAGCTGTGTTGTCAGCTACGCTGAGGAGATAGGTATTGGTCCCGCCACTCGTTACACTCTGTGGCGTAACACCGCGAGTATAATAAAGATTTGGTTTACTCTGTTTGCTTTTGTTAGACTTGGCTTACTGTTGGGGTTATGTATCGATAGTATTTCCGAAAAATAAAGTTAAACTCTAGGATGCTGTTTCATTTACGTGACTTTTAGTTGTGTTGTGTTTTAGACATGAACAAATGGCGGATATGATAATGGGACTGAAGCAACTGCTCGAAGATCATGCATATTTAAGTGGACTTGCGTTTATCAGCGGAATTGGTTTTGGTCTTCTTTCAGTTTTTGCTCTCATTATATTTATAATACAAAAATTTAGAAAAAGAAAATTACTATAATGCAAATTTTTATAGTATGATATGGAAATAGGTTTAGGAAATTTTAGAAGAATTAAGTGTCTTAAGGTAAGGTTTTGTAAGCCGTTGTTATGTGCAATATTTTTTTGGCTGACCAAGAGCTTGCCTAGTAGTTTTGATCTTTTACGGTATAGTTCAAAATTTCTGAAGAAGCTTCCCCAGACTCTCAGCGCAATTATGTTTTTGTCGTACTGCCTTATTTAATTCAATTTATTCACTGCCTTGATGCTTTAAATTTGGGGTTCCCAAATTTTAGTGATCTGTGCCCTCAAGAATTAAATCAGAAGCCCCGTTCTCTTGCAAGAAGCATGCATTTTTATAATCAACAGTGGTATGCTTAGATCCCAATTTAAATATGTGAGAGTCCATCTCGTTTTTTCAGCCGGAAGGTCTTATAGCCTTGAGACCTTTTGATCAAATAACTTAAGATTCTGTTATTCTGCTTTCGTTAAATGCCAAGTTTGCCTTAATTTTGTGCGCTTAATGGTGTTACGTTTTATTTTCATGCGAAAAAATCCATACTAAGTTCAGTGGTGGCGTTTGAAATGTGCAAATATCACGCTAAACAATTCAGAAATCTTACATCATACTTCTCTTTTGCTTTGCACACAATGCACATTGCACAGCCCCCTCCCCTTAAGTAAGGCCATTAATGTCTGAGTTAATGTTCTTTATACAGTAATTTGTTAAATGATAGTGGTACCGAACAAAATTTTTCTTTTTGTGAAGGGTGAATGTTGTATATATGAATTTATTAAAAATTTTATCAAAAGTTAGTTCTTGTTTTTTTTTATTGTATAAACAAATTAGCTTGTCGGTTAAAAATAGCGTAAATTTATTTATGGATGTGCTGGGTAATTATTGTTGCGGTGAATGTTGGTGCTTTTCATTTTTTGATTTTGTGCTACCGTTAAGTTATTTTGATGAATGTGCTTTATCTTAGTTTTTTAAAAGCTGCTAATTTTCTTGGGTATTGATTAATTAAGAATTAATGGAATTGTACGTGTTGCAATGTGATGTTTTTTTGCCTAGGATTGGTTTGCAAGCGACTCTGCTTTGTAATGAGGTTACTGGTGTGCTACTGGTCAAGCCCTCTGATCAATTGCCAGATTTTTTTTTTAACATTGGAACTTCTCACATCGTGTTTTTTTTTTCGTGGATTTTATGATTAATTGATTGGTTATGTTTTACGCTTATCATGCTTTTGAAACCGTGCTTCACACTTTTTAAGATGATTGTTTCTTTAGAGTTAAGCTGTTCTTCAAGTTAATGTTGATTTAAATATGGATACAAATGTGAACGAAATGTATTTGTCAGTTTTAAAAGCAGCTGAAAGAATCGCACCTTATGTGTATCACACTCCACTAGAAAGATCTTTATATTTTTCAAGGAAAACTGGAGCTAATGTGTATTTAAAATTAGAATCTCAGCAAAGGACTGGATCATTTAAAGTTCGTGGTGCGTTTAATAAACTTCTTTCATGCGACGAAAAAGATGAAGCTGATACTACGTATGTGACTGCTTCTACTGGTAATCATGGAATGGCTTGCGCTCTTGCGATGACAACGCTAAACAAAAAAGGTGTAGTGTATATTCCTATTAATGCATCTCCTGCGAAAGAAAACACTTTAAAGCTTTACGGAGTTGAATTGCGGAAGTTCGGACAAGATTGTATCGAAACGGAAACAAAAGCAAGAGCAGCTGCTAGTAGCGAAAATGCTGTCTATATTTCACCATATGCTGATTTGCAAATCATGGCAGGCCAAGGAACAGTTGGGAAAGAGATAGCTGACGATTTGTTAAACGTTGATACTGTATTTGTCACGGTTGGGGGTGGAGGTTTGATCGGAGGAATTGCTTCGTATTTCAAAGGGTCGCGAAAATCTGTTGAAATTGTAGGTTGTCAGCCAGCAAATTCTGCAGTTATGTACGAGTCCGTGAAAGCTGGTCGCATTGTGGATATGCCGAGCGAAGAAACTTTATCGGACGGATCTGCTGGCGGAATCGAACTGGGATCGATCACCTTCCCAATTTGTGAAAAGACGATTGATCGGTGGGTTTTGGTGACTGAAGAAGAAATTGCCAATGCAATATATTTAATGCTCGAAAAGCATTGCAAAGTAGTGGAAGGTGCCGCTGGGGTGGCGCTGGCTTCTTTTCTTAAACATTCCAATGAATATGTAGGCAAGAATGTTGCGGTGGTGTTATGTGGTGGTAATATATCAATGCAAAAATTAGCTCAAGTGATAAATGATCATCCTTAACAGCTAACCATTAGGGTGTCCCATATTTGGCGACTTTTCAGGAAAATTAAGTTCGGGTCAAATTGTGCCTGTTTTTTTTTTTGGCTGATTCGAAAAATGACATAATTTTTTCATTATGACGTCATCTTTAGTAGCCATCTAGCGGATTTGTGTAATTTTGGCCTATCTCGCTGCTGGTAAGGGCTGGAGATAGTTGAGACTTGTATCAGAATGTCCGGAAGGTACGATTTCCTATCTGTTGTCAATACACTATGAACCGCTAACTGCAACAGAAAATGAGTTATTTTGATAAAACATGTTTGGGGGCTATTTTTACATGAAAAAGCGACATTCGTTGAAAGTTTGATAAAGTTATGATACAATAAAGCTTGCATTTCAACTTTTTGCTCTTACACAGCACAGTAATAACGGAAACATTATGAAGCAGCGTCTCCACAGTAATTTTACAACCACAAGCAAGTCAAGTTTGATCAGTTTTTAAATATACACTGGCATATACAATTACACATCATCAACACAACACAGTTTATTGAAATTCTTGATTACTCCACGTTATGCAAAGCTGCCAAAATACGCAAGTCTGTTTCGGCCAAATTACATGGATTGTCTCGAATCAAGCCGTTCGCAATGACTCTCAGTCTGCCAATGAAGCGCTCCGTTCCTCGGTTGTTGTTGTCGATACTACACCAAAATCCTGGAGAAGATGAAAGGCATGAGATACATGGAGCCATCTTACTGTCTTCAGTGAAGAAATCCCGTAAGGTGCCGCGCGTCAAAAGTTAGTGCTCGATATCCGCGCTTTTGTGAAACTATTCTGCTTCACTGCATCGGCAGTAAACGGATGAACTTCGACATGGACACTTAATGCTACATTTTTCGAACTTACCACTGGGATGCATGATGGACGAAGTGTTTGCTAACAACATTGAATACTGGCTCATCAACAGCTTCATAAGCAAGTAGCAAATCTCTCGTAAACAGCCCATTTGAAAGACTTTCAGCAGCCGAAGGTTTAAAATGGATGGCCAAAAATGCTGGCAAATAAACGCAAAGAATGAAAGACACAATACGTCGAAGCTTAGGGATATCTTGAGATGTAACATAATATCCAAAAATCAGCAGTCTTAGATAACCACTAGCTGTAGTTATCCAAAGTGCATGAGACACACTTTCCTGCCTATAGAAAAGCAAAGGTTTCAAATTTTTTGGAACTTCTGTTACCAAATGAGCGACCAGAGCAAGAAGACACATATGGTTGCTTCGAAAAGAAGAATCTTTGGCTAGTTTCTTGTGTTCCAACAGCCACCATATTTTGGCTTTTATATGATTTGCAGCTATAGCTGTTATTGAAACTTCACATGCTTGACGTATTTTTAGATTTTGGGGTTCACATTTTGGCATTTTCTTAATTCTCTGCATTAGAGTTCCGTCTTCATATGCATTCGGTCCTTTCACCTTGCCTTCCAAAAAATTTTTAGCATGGGTGAAGTAGATCTTATTTACATGGAAAAGGCATTCAAGAGTGTGCATATCATGGCCAATCTCTGACACAAAATATTCTTCTAAACGTTTGTTCACACCGCTCTTTTTACCTGTGTTCACTGCAATTGTATCAGCCATGATCGAGTAAACTCGGGAGAGTAATGGGTGTTCAATACTTTCAATGATGCTTTAAGCAATGTTTCCGAAGTGACTGACGTTTTTTTTTAAATGATTTCACATGAACAGGTGAATATAATTTTTGTTTCTCTTATAGTCGTATCTAGGTACTGGCTGACGAACACATACCTGTCGATGCCATCTGTAATTTTCTCGTCATAGCATAGCTGTCAAGCATCAACAGGAGCCAATTTCGATTCTGCTGCCTTCAAAGATTCAAGACGATATTTTTCCCTTTTGCGATGCACTGAGGATTTGGATGTTCCTGCTCTTTCAAAATATTCTGGGGTCAGTTGGTCAGCCTGTTGTCTTAAAGAGGTGCCACGTCGATACGCCAGCACACACTTTCTTTTGGTCACATTTTCTACACTCTTCGTTGTAGTATTCTCTGCCACAAAATCAAATTCTTCACCGCTCTCTGTCCCTTTTGAAGTGTTTTCTTCTTGTCTGGGTGATGTTTGATTTTCTGTTAATATTTCGTTTTTTTTTTTGGCCTACCACTTCGCCTCTTCACCCCTCTTGGCCACTGCTCTTCCGTAGCTCTCCTCTTTTTCAAATTTATTTCTACTCGCTGTCGTTGATGGGCAAAATCAATTCTAGAAGTTAATATCATTCTTCTAACACTTCTTTGATCTTCCAAAAACTCGAGCTCCTTTTCAGGAATCCGTTTCTCATAAGGACAAATGCATGCGAATTTTCCATTCCAGAATTTTACCTCAGGATTGACACTTTTTTTGCACTTGCATGAAGATATGTCAAAAAGTTCAGACAGGCAGAGTTCCATGAAAGACTGCGGTTTATTTTTAATAGCTCTCCTTTTCGCTGCTCGCAACTTTTTAACTATATCAAGTAATTTGGTTTGAATTCGACTAATCAAAAGTGTGAGTAAACTTGATTTGATCCACAACGTCACGACATCTGTTACCGCTTCATATTTTAAATCATTAAATTCTGGACACTTTGTAATAAACTTTGCACTGGTTTGCTGAAGAAAACTTCGTTTGAAATAATAGTGCTTGAGAACTTCTTCATTGGTAGGCAGCACATTTTCTCTCAACTTAGCGGCTATGATCTACTTCTCTGACAACCTTGTTGCAGCCATTTTCTTAAGCTTATACTAAGATCTGAAACTTTTCATTTTCAACTAAATTGGTTTAAAGTGATTTCACATATTTAAAAATAAAAGAATATTGTGCGTGTTACGTCATAGTTTATACAATAAGTGGAAAAATACAAAAAAATTAACGGAAAACATCAAAAGTTGCAGTTTTGCTATGTTTTTGCGCAGTTTTGGTATGTTTTTGTCCGAAAATGACCCAAAAACATGCTTTTTTCTAAATAACTCATTTTCTGTTGCAGTTGGCGGTTCATAACGTATTGACAACAGGTAGGAAATCGTACCTTCCGGACATTCTGATACAAGTTCCAACTCTCTAGCTCTTACCAATCGCAAGATAGGCCAAAATCACACAAATCCGCCAGGTGGTATCTCAAGATGACGTCATAATGAAAAAATTATGTCATTTTTGAAATTGGCCTCAAAAAACCAGGCACAATTTGACCCGAACTTAATTTTCCTGAAAAGTCGCCAAAATATGGGACACCCTACTAACCATGCGTTATTCCATTAATCATTTTCAGTAATGGGCAGTAACTATTTACTTTTGTAACTAGTCACTTTTTCAGTAACTGTAACTAAGTTGTGTTTTGTGCAAATGTAACGGAATTTGTAACTAGTTACTACTTTACAACCTCGAAAGTTACAGTTACTTTTATGGGGCATCTTCGTTCGCTGAAAAAAACGGAAAAAAATTATTCGATTTCACTCTATTCGTAATAATGAGCTTGGTTCTTTGACGAGCCCACTGAAGCTGAGGCCAAATTGAAAAGAAAAATGATCAATGTACTAAATAAGGCAACCGGCCATGCTCTAAATACTTCGACAAGTAGTGACACAGACAACGACCGGGATGCAAGCTCCAGTGACAGTTTTTTTGGCTGTTTCTTCGCACAATCTAAGCCACGAAGATCTAGCAATGTGCCAATGTCGATAAAGTAGAGGAATTCCTTTTTGCTACTCCCCCACACACTGTTGATGCAAACGCTTTTATGCATGAAGAACTTCGTAACTTTTAATTCATTACAATAATGCTCTTCTAGTCAGGAGCGTATTTATGGAGGAGGGCATTGTGCCATGGCCCCCTTCCCCTGTCAAAGAACAAATTAATTGTGCCAAGTGACTGAAATTTTGGTATGCCAGACTCTTTTAATAGTTTTCGTAGCTTATGGCCTGGGGGGCAAATCCAAAAAGGTAAGGTTAGGGGTATGCATTCTCTCACCAGCCATTTTCATAAATGTTTTTGGTAAATAGGCTACAATTTTTCATAATTTTGAACCTTTTCGACAACAATACGTCTTATGCCTTAGCACGCATAATCGAAAATGTGCGAACAAAATGTATCTTTTGGTGATGCACTCAGAATCAAAGTCAAAAAATTTAAACAAAATTTTTCTGAAAATTATTCATAAAGCACTAAAATAGCCAGTACAACTTGCAAATTTTTAAAATTTTTCTGGGGAGCATGCCCCAGGACCCCTCAGGGCCTTTTTTGTTTCGCAGTCAATTTCAAATTAGTTCTGCCATAAAAAACTACGCTTGAAAAAATGTTGAAATAATGCCCCCCCCCCCCCTTCAAATTTCTCGCTACCACTATGCAAGTGCCAGTGGTAGGCACGGTAAACCCTTTTGTACTAAAGCGATACCGATAATCAATAGCTTCAAAAAACCCTGGGCGATACCGATAATCGATAAATCTCAATTTTCTAAAGCGATATCGATAAATTATCGCCAGTAGATGTTGCGGTAATTTTTCAATATGCTTGACGAAGTTTTTTTGGTGAGTCAAACTGCAAAAACGTTTTCATAGATTTTTCAAAAAAAGAGAGCTGTTCGCGGACTCTGTTGTGGCATGAAACAAAAAAATTTTTAAATTACAACAAGACTTTATGGACACCATGTATTTTTTCCATAGCGCCAACTCACTAAATTTGAACACTGTGTGCGTAAAGAATCGATTATCGCGATAATTTATCGGCGATAAAATGTATTACAAAAGCGATATCGGTGATAGATTAATCCAAACTATTTTGAGCAATTACGATAATCGGTAATAAATTATCGCCGATTAATTATTTCGATAAATGCCCATCTCTGGCCACTGCTTCTATAAGTGCACTGCAGTTGAACGACTTTTTCGCATTGGAAAAGACACTTTAATGCCGGGGCGCTGTGGGCTTAGTGATAATCACGTTGAAATGTTATCGTTTTTGAAAGGTAATCTCAATTGTTATTACTGAATAAGCGTTTATCGTATTAAAATCGCACTTTTGTTTGGTTTCCACATAAGGATGAATGACTTTGGTTTGAATACACACCATGGAGCTCTACATGTCAAGAATAAACAATGTTTTTTTGTTTTTTGCGGCATGCACAAAAGTAACTGTAACTAATTACTTTTTTAAATTTTTAACTCTAACTAAGTTACTTTTTTTGCGACGTAACTTGTAACTGTAACTAGTTCCTTTTTAAAAGTAACTTGCCCACCACTGATCATTTTATAGTAAGCCTGTTCCGTTAATCATTTTATAAAGAAAATTCGTGTACGAAACGCACTGATGCGTATTCCTGCACTAAGTTGCGAATTTTTGTTTTAATTAGTGCAATATAAATGTAATTAAACTGAATGAGTCTATAATTATGGTATTAGGTTTTGTTCATCCATTAGGGTAAAAGATTCGACTGCGCGCCTGTTTGGTTTCTTAAGACTTGAAAAACTAGTTACCGCAACGTAAGGTTTGTCTATTGTTTCACAAACATGCTAATTTCTATGTTGCTATCTTGGACAAAGAAATTTCAGGTGATTTTAATGGAAAGACGTAAATTTATCAAGCCAGGGGCGTAGGCAGCAGAAAGTTGAGGACAGAGGGAAAATTAAATGTATCAAAACTTAAGAAATATTATGAGCTGTAGGTTTGCACTTACCTTAAAGCTAGGCCTTGTCGTAAAAGAGGGCAGTGCTCCTTCTGGGCTACGCCTTGCTGTTTCCTCCGTGGAAAATAACATAAGGGACGAGAGTAGCCTAAATGGAGTAGTCCCACGCTTAAATTGAAAGCTATCGACACCAATCACGATTAATAAAGTAAAGGTGAGAGTTAATTTGATCCCGATTCCCTATTTTCTGCGACAGAAATTACATCGAAAAATTTAAATGAACGTAAGAAAATTCGTGTACGAAGCACAAATATGGCTTGTGCTAGGTATTGCGTCGCAGTTTTCAGCAGGTAGGTTTACCTGTATCGCGATTCGCGCAACAAGGTGCGCATCAGTGGCGGATTAAGGGGGGGCGGAGTGGGCTGAAGTCCGGGGCCCCACAAATTTACATTTTACTAAAAGTTTTTTTTTTTTGACAAAAAATATTTTCGATTTTAAAAAAAGGTTTTCACTTGCAAAAATTACCAAAGTTTTTAAAATTTTGGCGCTGAGGGGTTGAGGCTTTGGGGGTAAATGTGATTAGTTGTTAGTTAACTCAATATTAATATTTATAAGCAAAAATCGCAGTTGTTATCAGGTAACATTACTGCATTGTAGGTCGCGCGCAGCAGTTTTTTTCAAAATGTTATCCGCTTTTTGCCGATTCAAATCTCACAATAGAGAATAAAATAATTGTTAATTCAGATAGTAATAAACAAACGATAACACTTAATTACCATTTGCTGGCAAGAGTGCCAGACCACAGTTGAGGTTATACTAGCAGAAAATGTTTAATAAATCTAGCTTTAAAAATTATTACACCATCGAACAACGGTAGGCTAGCTACAACATCTAGGCTTCATAACTTTACACTCTAGAATAAGTAGTAGTTCCAGCTGTGATGTGAAAGAATAAAATCTATTGCAGAAAGCAGTAGCATAGTATAACTTAGTTTGGTTTTTATAAATAAGGCATAGCTATATTTCAAAAATTATATGCCTCTAGCCTAGGCTATGGAATCCAGTGAGGCCTCGTCGTGACCATGAATTTGATTACAAACAGAAGCTTTTGGCTCTTTGCCCAGCCTAAAGGACACGAATGTATGTTGATTTCATTTGTTCAACTTACCGGTACCGTATTTAAGTTAGTAGTGGCTTGTGATTTAGCTTCGCAATCTGACAGTTACAAGTTCGATCGTAGCCCAAAACATTATTAGTTATTGACAGGAAGAGCATCCAGAATTTAATATACTCAAGAAATGCCAAAGAAAGATCTAATAGCCGAAGCGGATAGAACATACAAACCCTATTCGGCATTGGCCAATCACAGGTAACTGTTGAGGTTCGAAACATACAAGAAAAAACGAATGTAAAAACAAATTATTTCAGTTAGCATTTTTTTAAGACGAATTCTACGAGCAACCGTACCATTTCCATTGAAAAAGTTAGGCAGGGTTGAGGTGGATGCTAGACCCATCCCCGCGCTAGGAACATATTCTGCTTTCACAGAAATTGTTACAGCAGTGGTGGGCCGTTGGCAGCACTTTGTCAGCGCTGACCCTGCGCAAAAAGCGAACCCAGTTCTTCCTCGCGGAGTTACAGTAGCCAGTAATGGTAGCAACTACGTAACACTGTGTATACTTCTTTTCGCAGATATTATAGTATACAGTAATGAAGCGTATTTATCTCAGTGGAGCGCAAAAACGAGGAGTAGCTTCGGAAAAAAAGCGAAAGATAATATTGTAAAAAAGACGCCCAAACTGACGACTTTTTTACCAGAGTAGCAAGTAGCAGCTTTTTTTGAATTAATTTTCCATTTTTATCCTCCATTCACGAGAAAACGAGTTGTACTCGCTTGGGAGTTCACTCTTTTGAGGTTTCTCTTCTTGTCTTTTGTTGAATAGGCTGCTTGTTCAAGCCACCAAGCAGCGACAAATATCGTGAAGTACCTTATCCAAGAACACAACAACATGTCGAGGGTAGGAGCTGAACCGCGACCTTTCTATTCATCATGGTCGCCATAAAAACGGTGCTCCAGACCGTTCGGTCACGCTAACGACGTGACTCAGAACGATTTTACAATGATTCAATTTTTTTGGTTCGTTCATTATATAAGTACCGTATCCGTAAAAACGATTGTAAAATTAAACAAAGGAAAATATAAACCCATTAAACTGATTGGGTAAATCGATGTAATGAAGTACCGTACGCGTAAAAACGATTGTAAAATTAAACAAAGGAAAATCTAAACTCAAAAAACCGATTGGGTAAATCGATGTAATGGAAATGCACTAATTGTTTTTAACAAAGAATAATATATTTGATCTTAGTCAGTAGGACTCAAAGGCAGTAATTGAGCGTGCTGAACAAAGCACAAGAAGTCCATACTGGCCTTTTTACGCTACTGGTCAATACTGGCATTGTTTTGTTTTTTGAGGCTGTTCTTTCGGTTTATTGTTCTTTTCATTTTATATCGTATTAAGCTTTCGCTGAACTTGGGAAAGAGGGCCCCATTATTAAATTAGCCCAGGGCCCCGCGTACTGTTGATCCGCCCCTGGTGCGCATGCAATTCATCGCCTTTGGGGCTGGACTAACAAAATACGAAGTTACGCAAAATACGCAATCCTTTCTTGTACATCACAATAATGCGTTTGCTTTGTAAACGCATTACTGCGTGGTTGACGCTTTGTGACAAAACTAAATAAACAATGCCAATTCTTATGCGCAAAACAAAGTTCGATATTAAGCTGAAAATTAAGGTAAACCTTGCTGAGATGAAACAGGAGAATGAGGGCATTTTGGCAGCCAATGGGATGTTAAGATTAGTACAGTACTATTGCAAGAGACAAAATGAGGATTAAGGCAGGCGTTAAGGGACTATTTTTCAAATAGGCCTACTGCTAGGAATCTACCATAAGTTCAGGGAGTCCGCAGGATAGGTTGCCTTAGCTGAGCTATTTGCCAGCAGCTCATACCAGAGATGGAACCGGTCAAGATTTTCTCGACCCGACCGGTAAAATTCAAAATCTATGCCAGTTGACCTGCCTGGTCGACCGTTTTTTTTACTGAAGGTTTACATTCAGTGTTCAATAAACCTCACGACAAACCGTAGTTTACACTAACTTAGTCACTAGATGTATGGAACTCGTAAGATTTCATTTAATCAAAACAGTACCGGTATTTGAATGAAATTAACCTTCACCTGTTAATTTGTTGCACTTGGATAAATACGAAGCTAGCATTACTTGACTTTATATGATTTGACTTTTACTTAACATGTTACTCGCTGTATATAAATTCCACTTGAATGGTTTGCATAAATCGATAGACAGGGCCAGATTTACCAATAGGCTAGGCAGGCTAAAGCCTAGAGCCTATGAGAAAATGGGGGGCCTCGGAGAAAATGAGGGCCTCATCACGAACAACAAAGACCTCTTCTTTTATCTTCACCAATATTTTCAATGAAAACACGACATCTGCGGAAATGAAGACCTGTTTTTTTTGGTCTTCACCGATTTTTAGTGGAAAAAATAGAATTAGCCTAAGGCCTCTTATTGTCTAAATCCGGCCTTGTCGATGGGTGGTAAAACCAGTAGGCCTATATCATGAAGACGCTCATAATTTCTTTTTTAAACCACTTTAAAATCATTATTTTTTTAAACCACTTTTACGTTATTTTTTTAAAAACCACATTAACAAACGCCACAACCAGCCCTGGCTGTAACGTCACAACCTGACCGGTTCGCGCACATTGGAAGAAGCTATAGCCTATACAGGGGTGTATCCAAGGGAGGCCGCGGGAGCCACGCCCCTCTCCCCGCAGACAAATGCAGAAAACTTTCGTGGTGTAAAGGTGATATACGTACAGAGGTGTAAAGTAACGAATGTAGCAGCTCTACTTAAGTAGCCTACTCAAGTAGAATTTGTCAGTAACGAGTACTTTTTAAGTAGATAAAACTACTACTTTTATTTTTGAATACTTTGTACCTTCACTTGAGTAATATTAGCATAGGGTAACGCTACTTCCCTACTTTTTGTATTAAAAGTAGTTTTGTAAGCTTGATAGTGATTTAATGTTTTTGATTAGCAACGTTGAACAAAATGCAGGCTACCAACCGCGGTGAGAATGTGAATATGCGGCTTGTGTCGACTGTCGATACTTTCAGGTACAATCGGAGTCAAGAGAGCGAACTAGCAAACTATAACTTAGCAGTGATTTCTGCGCTAATGGTGCACAGAAGTGCAAATTTATGTTGAGCATTGGGAGGGATGAATTAGCAAAACTGACCATTTTTCGATATTGGGGGGGGGGGGGGGGATTTAGCAAAATTGATCATTTTTCGATATTGGGGGGGATGTAATTTGGTTCGGTAGGCTTATTATACATCGTATGGAGAATTTTCCACTTCCATGAAAAATATTAGGGGGGGTGCTGCCGGATTGTTGGGGGGATACACCCCCCCCTGGATTTGCACCCATGCAGGTGTAAGTTAGTTTCTTTTAGTTAGTTATTTTAGGCTAACGTTTTACTGTATGTTATGATGTAGCTCCAACAAAATGGAACAACTTTTTTTTTAATCAAAAATTTCTACTTGGGTACTTGACTAGTTTTATAACCTGTCTACTTTCTACTTTTACTTGCTTAGTTCAATCGCTCAGTACTTTCTACTCTACTTGCACTACATTTTATTGCCAGTAACAATACTTTTACTTGACTCTTGTTTCTGACTACGTTTTACACCTCTGTATACGTATAAAGGATAATCTGAGGGCGAGATGACCTTTTTTTTGCTCTTTACTCGACTTTGGGCGGAAAAAAGAACGGTTTCAAATTGCGCCCCCTCCTTTCAAATTCCTTGGCACGCCCCTGCTATAGCCCAATATAAGGCTACGATGGAGCGGTACCGCCGGTACGGTAATGTGATGATGACATCACAACAGTATCACAATCCTGCTAAAAAAGAGAACGTCAACTACGCTGATAAATATCCAAGTCTTACTGTTGAAAACAGATACCGTAAAAACAGCTAAACTTTGAACAGTTTTTGACTCCACTTTGGTGCCATTTCTTGTATTCTTATCCAATCCTTACCAAATTAATAAATGTTGGGGGCTCCAAATAGACCTTTCAAAATTTGTAAAAAAATTTTTACTTTTTGTGGGTTAGCCTACTATTGTTTTTTTTTTTTAATTTTTCGGTGTTCAAAGTTACCTTGAATTTTCGGATGACTTTGAACAGAGACTTATTCTTCCTGTTTTTCAATTTTGTTTCGCTTACTGTTGTACGTTGATCAAAAATTGGCATTTTAAAAAAGAAATGAAATCAATGCCGGCATTTCTTTGCTTCCAATCGCGCACAGAAGACATAATTATTTTCACTTCCAACATTGGTAGGCCTACCTCTCAGCAAAATGTTTGACAAAAGAAAAACTCAGTAGAATGAATAAGGTCTATTCGGAGATTCATTTTTTTCAATAGCCTAATATTTCTTTCAAAGTTTTTTCCAGAGTTGCTTGTCTGTAAGTGAGGTATGGCCAGTGATGGGCACGATAAACCTTTCTGTACTAAAGCGATAACGATAATCGATAACGTCAAAAAAGCATTGGGCGATACCGATAATAATTGATAAATCTCAATTTTTTAAAGCGATATCGGTAATCGATAAATTATCGCCGATAAATTTTTCCGATAAATGCTGCAGTAAATTTTCAATGTGTTTGACGATATTTTTTTGCAAATCACTTTGCAAAAATGTGTTTCTACATTTTTCAAGAAAAGAGAGTAGTTCACCGACTCTGCTGCGGCATTAAACAAAACCAAGAAAGATGTTTTTAAACTGCAACAACAGTTTAAAAGCCCAGTGTATTTTTTCCATTGCTCTAACTCACTGACTTTGAACACTGTGGCCATATAATGAATTGTTTATCGCGATAATTTATCGGCCATAACGAAATATATTACAAAAGCGATATCGGCAATCGATAAATCAAAACTATTTTGAGCGATAACGATAATCGGTAAAAAATTATCGCCGATAACTATCGCCGATAAATTATCTCGATAAATGCCCATCTCTGGGTATGGCCGAGATCCAGGGCCGGCGCCAAGGACATGCTGCCCCCCCCCCCCCCAATTAACAAGCATAATTTTTTGAAGACAGCGGCTTTTCTGCTTAATTTTAAACTTTGGTCTCCCTATGTCGTCTGCTCTGGCTTTTTTTCAAACTTTGGTCCCCCTCTGCCGAGATCCAATTTATTTTGCCTTACTCATATCTTAGGATTCTATAGCCACTTACGCAGGAGCAATCAATTTTCAATAACAGTATATGTCGGAAAACTTGCATACAAAGAGCCGGTAATAAAGTTCGTTGTTAACAGTGTAGAAGTGAAGACAGTTTCCTGCTCGACAACATGCCATTTTTTTCGGCCCTGCGAACTTGTGTCTAAATACATTCATAAATACCCAGAAAAATAAACACGATAGGCTATTAGATTAAAAAATGGCACTGACGTAGCTGAATAACCTTGAAGTGATCGTTTACCGTTACGCAATATCGCAGCAACACTTTGACCTCTTTAACAGCATTTTTTTAAACATGAGAGACGTTGAATCCTGTTCAAAGTAAACCCGCTTGGAAATGAGAGCAGGTCATTCCTAAAAAATTACGATTTATGGGCAAACTCCTAACCCCCCCAAAAAACCTAAGTACCTTTACGATATTGATTAAAAGCTGACCTTCTCAACAAAAAAAACGAGGCTAAATACTTTATCTTGTTATAAACAAATAAAAGTTGGACCAAGTCTATTCACTGCCTCATTTTTGCAAAAATGATCTCGAAAATTCTATGCGAAGTGGCGCGTGACCCAAAAACTTTTTCGAAAAAAAATTCACTAATTCAAAACGACTTAGCTCATAAGTCTCCTGGAAAGTGTTGGCGGGAAAATTTAATCGACAAAGAAATGGGAAGTAAAACAAGTTAGCTTCCGGAGTTTTTTGAATTTTGTTCAAAGTTTTCCTTCTGTCCAAAGTTCTGCAGTTTTACGGTAACAAACCTTTGTTTTCGAAAGGTGTGAGTTGTTAATGTCGCTTTTCATACAACTGTTTTATTTAAAAAATGCATATCGGTATGTATATTTCGGTTGGTGTTTAGGTGTATTTTAGTCGCAAGAAAGGAGAGTTTGACCGGTTTTTTGACCGGCGTAGATGTATTTTAGTAGCAAGAAAGGGGAATTTGACCGGTTTTTTGATCGGCTTGACCGGCCGGTCGAACCAACCGGTGCCGGTCAACCCGACGGGTTTCCATCTCTGGCTCATACATCACTTACCATTGAATCTAGCTGAGAACTTCGACAATAAAATTATGCACTGATTTTTTTGAGGAAAGATTGCAAGATTTTTTCTGCACTCCACGCATTGAATGATTGCTAGCGGTAGGGTAGCCAGGATTTCGCAATGGGAGGGGTTGAGAATAACGTTACATTTGACCTTACGTTGTATATATAATAACAAAAGTTGGCCTCAAATTTGATCAAGATGGTTTAAACAAAAAATACCGAAGGCATTTACAGAGTTAAGGAGCAGTGGCGTAGCAAGGGGGGGGGGGGGGGGGGGCGGCATTTTGCATAAGTTTTATGTAATTATTTTTCTTAATTATTTTGACCAACTATTAGCCTACTTGGCTATATCGCTTATTTGCTAATCGTAAATCATCTTACTGTGTTGCCCAGGCGCAAAGTTACGGAAATGGGCCCCGCCATCTCGTTTACGCTTTGGTATATTCCCGCGAGTATAAAAAAGATTTGATTTTAATGCGTATTATGTCACAATTGCGCACTGTTTTCTTCTTCGTATTTGCATCATTTGAATCGCTCACACTCAGCGTGCGAATGCAGTATAGGCACTAGGCAGTACTACGCAAGTGACATGGGAGCACGCAGGAGGAGGGCACGGTGCCATTCAGTCTATAATTTCTCAAACTAATAACGGTTGCAGCCTCCTTTCACTTATTTTAGCCAAGCTTCTGCTTTTAAACATTAACTCCGAAAATGTTTTTGTATTGTCTATAGTGATTGCCAGTGGCGTAGCCACGGGGGGGGAGGGGTAACCCCCCTCCCTATTGCGCCTCAAATGACGTCATACATAATCGAAACTGAGCGAGCAAAATGCATCATTGGTGAAGCACTCAAAGTTAGGGGCCAAAAATATGACGAACTTTCCTTAAAAATTGTTCAAAAAGCACTAAAATGGCCATTGTAGTATGCAAATTTTCAAAAATTTTCCAGCATGCCCCCGGACCCCCCTACAGTCGTTTTGGGCACTTAAGATGTTTAAAAATAACTCTTCCGGAAAAAATTCGCTTGAAAAAAGGGACGAAAATTGATGCCCCTTGCTTAAAAAAATTTCTCAATACGCCCCTGACATGAAACATTTTCAAAAGGCTTATTTACGCCCTTTTCCGAGTTCAAACGTCTTTGCATTTAGTTAACATTCAGCCTAATTCAAAATTACATGTACCCTACCAAAACGTTCTGGATCCACTCCTGTAAACAACGTATAATCAAATGTGATGTCATTCTCAACCTCCTTTCCCCCCATTGCAAAATCCTGGCTACGTTAGAGGTGACTGCACTCACTGCATGCCCTTCTTCGACATAAAAGTGTGTTAAAAAGAGTGTTTTTTATGTGAAAACCGCAAAAATTCGTTCATTTGTGAAAACCGCGATCATTTATCGGCGACAACAAAATACATAGCAAAAGCGATATCGGTAATCGATAAATTAAAACAATTTTGAGCGATAACGATAATCGGTACCGGTAATAAATTATCGCCGATAAATTATCTCGATAAATGTCCATCTCTGTGATGTAAGGCACGACTGAGCAAAGGCTGGCCTTCCACGAACTAGATTCTTGCGCAACTTTCTTGTGCAAGAATCCAGCAGCCTTGCTGGCCGCTTCATCCGAGCAAGCATTTTTCTTGACAAGATTCTTGCAGCAACAATCGTGCGCGTAATCTTGCGCAAGTTTCTGGCCGAACCCTTTGCACGAGACGCGCTTAGCAATATTGCAGACAGATTGTTTGCGCAGCCTACCTCTGCTACTAGCATCGCATTTAGCAATGGCTGAAATGCGGAAGCGACAGGCAGCGGCAGCAATAGTGATTTTGAACCATTACAAGAAGAAAGAGGAAAAACGTGATTGTGGGTTCGGCCGTGGCTTGCTCGAAGGAATGCTATTGGTGCCTACAATAACTTAATGCAAGAAATGACTGTGGAAGATCCCAACAATTTCTAATCTTTACCCGGATGAGTGCTAGTAACTTAAAAGATATTCTCACACTTGTGGGCCCAATCATTGCAAAGTCTGATGCTAATATGAGAAAAGCAATTTCTGCAAAAGAACGGATGGCTGACACCCTCAGATTTCTTGCCACGTTGCCGACAAACAAAGTACATTCCATATATTTTCATTGAAGAACGCAAACTTGTTCAGTTGACCACTGCATTGTAGCCTATACTGTGTGATAGCCTATGCGTACTCAAGCCTGATTGCTGCAACATTTTGATGTCATAGTTAAAAAAGTGGTTATGACATCAAGAAATTGATTATGATGAAAAAACTAGGACCAAGAACCGTGGGCCTAAAGCCCACTAAAATTGGACATGTGAACAGGGTCAGAGATGGCCATTTATCGAGATAATTTATCGGCGATAATTTATTACCGATTATCGTTATCGCTAAAAATAGTTTAGATTTATCGATTACCGATATCGCTTTTGTAATATACCGTATTTCGTTGTCGCCGATAAATTATCGTGATAAACGATTCTTTAAGCACAGTTGCACACAGTGATCAAATTTAATGAGTTAGAGCTATGGAAAAAATACACTGTGTTCCTAAAGTGCTGTTGCAATTTAAAAACATCTCTTTTCGTTTTATCGAATGCCACGGCACAATCCATGAACTGCTCTTTTTTCTTGAAAAATGTAGAAACACATTTTTGCGATGTGACTGGCAAAAAAACTTCGTCAAAATCATTGAAAATTTATCGCAACATTTATCGAAAAAATTTATCGGCGATAATTTATCGGTTACCGATATGGCTTTAAAAAATTGAGATTTACAGATTATCGGTAGCCTATCGCCCAGGGCTTTTTTGAAGTGATCGATTATCGTTATCGCTTTAGTACAGAAAGGTTTATTGTGGCCATCTCTGGACAGTGTAATATTGCACAAGAACATTACGGCGTATTTGCACGCATAAAAATATTGCTGCGATGTTGCTGCAAGAAATCTTACGCAAGTTTCTTGCTCGTGGAAGGCAGGCCAAAGTTTAAAACAATGCGTGTGTGACGCTGGACATTGAACAATCGCAATTTGTTCGCTGCTATCGGAAGGCTATTTGTTTGAATAACGAATTTTCTCCTTCACACCGCATTATTTCGGTTCAATGGGTTGGGTTTTATGAACTATTTAAAAATAACCAGGGCTATCTGTATATTCGTGATTATTATTGGTTTTTGCAAACTGGTGGTTGTGGCAGTGCCTTGGAACTATAAACATCACGACCCTTGAACTAGGCACTTTAATTTTTCACCGTCTTTATTCCGAATCATATATTAGGGATTTAAAGTTGTCCAGCGCTTTGCTGTTTAATGCTTTCTCTTTGCAGAAAAGTGAAGTGAAAAATTGAGGCATTTTATTCATAAATTTTTTCAGTGACAAACACACAGCAATGGTTATTACACTATTTTTATGCGTTAGACTATTAATGTTAGCGATGTAATTGCTTACTTATCCTGTATAACCTGTTTTTTTTGTTTTTGTTTTTCGGTAAAATTTCGGTCATAGTCCATATTAAATTCGTAAAAACCGAAAAAATTAAAGCCATTTCGGTCAATTGACCGAAGCAAATATCTTGCCAATATGCAAGCAACAATTACAGACGGACTACCGGTGTCAGGTTTAACAGACATCAAACTGATCAAAGTAGTTTTTATTTGTGTTGCGGTTACAAAGAAGTAGGTGTTCGTTCAACGTCTTGTTCCTTCAAACGTGACCGAAAAAAATTGAAATGACCGATATTTTTGTAGACAGTTAGGTGAATTAACCGAATCAAATTTCGAAAAAAAAAAATAACCCAGCGTAGGCCTATAACTCTCTTTTCGCAAGTTGTCGTAATTTTGCAGAATTGTAAACACAGTTGGCAAAATGAAAAGCAAACCAGTTGACTTATCTTCTATCGTTATGCTGTTCATGCTGTGTGTCTCGTTCTTAATAGAAGCAAGACCATCAGCTTCTCGCTCTGATTTGGAAACGTTTTTAATAACTGTAGTTCCAACCAATAATGCTCAAGAAAAGAAAGAAGATTCAGAAACTGTATTGGCTAGATTTCCGTCTCTATCAGGCTATCGCAACCTGAATGAAGCTGCGTCTAACAAACCATTCGTTCAACAACCAAACCTGCCAGTACGCGACTATATACAACTGGGGAATGTTTTGCCGAGTTTTGAAACGCTTCTCAGCTATTTTCCTGAGCTAGAATCCTTTTTAGGCCGGGACGTTATGGACATACTTGAGAGATCACTTCAAGCTATAAACAAATGTATAAAAAAATCGTCAAATGACAAAACCATCCAAACAAGCAATGTCGTTCTGAGTAAGATACAAAAGAATATTGCAAAAGATTTGCAAAACAATCCTCGAAATTTCTTTTCTTCGCTAAAAGTTGTTAATGATCGTGATCTTATAGGGGTCGCCAATAATTTTTTTCAAAACATATCCACGGATCTTTTGACTGGAAAGTTGTCAGATGATATTATCGATCACACACAAGGGGTAATAAATCAAATAGCAGCCTACTCTGGAATTAATTTACTTGACAATAACCCGCTTAAAGAGACTTCACATTCAAGCGTTGATTCAAAGCCAATGGTTCTTGACAGTATTTTGATTGAAGGTAATATAGTCTTGGATTGTACACAGAGGTTTGTCGACCGTAAATTTTTCAATGAATTGAGACAGTTTATGAAAGACTCTGATCAAAATTTAATGAACAAAACCAAAGAAAACAAAAATGATCTTGAACTACCAAGCTTTGCAGATCATGATACTGATCAGTCACAAGATTATCAAAATTCAGATTCCAAAACTAATGATGATGGTGGGTCTCACATTGGAGAGACTATGCCTCTTGGCGAAGTCGATAACTATGCATCAAAAAAAGGTAAGAAGAAGCTTTTCCAGCACTTTCACTTTTAAAATCGTAATAACTATCACCTGGGGTTGATCTTACAAAAATTACAGCTCCTAAAAATAAATTTTCTCCATTTTCTGATTTTTGGGAAGCCACTGCTCCCCTTGAAACAACCCAAGCATGTGTTCTTAGCAATGGTTTACAAAAACAGTTTGTTTTTAAGTAGGGGAAGTGTGGGACCTATCGGACAAATTTTACTTAATTTTATTTTTTGTCCAACTGGTAAGACAATCTTAAATGCTTTTTAGTTTAGGTTGGACTTTGGTTTGTGGTAAACTTATCCCGCACTCAAACGGAAAGATTCGAAATGCTATGGGTGGTTTTATTTGCAATTGAAAAGTGTCACTCAAACGTCCGAACGATCCCCACCCATGGTGACGTTTCGTCCATAGGGTCGCAACCTTTCTGACAGCTGCAAATGTAACCTAAAGTAAGGGAAAACGTCTCATACAGATCGTTTCTACAATTAGATAACGAACAAATGTGTATTAACACGAAACAACTACGCATGATGAGCGATAATTGCGGCTACATAATCTACACACTGTAGTTAACAAGATGGACTTTGAAGGTAAAAAAAACTGCTCAGCCGCTTGCTTGTTGCGACTGAGACGGGCTGTGGCAAGTTTTTACAATATCATTCAACGTCTTTCGGACAGCGTCTGAGTAATTGAATGTGTACGATAGGTCCCGTCCGAAAGGTCTCCTGGTAGCCATTTTGAACTTCCCAAAATATTCTGGTATAAAAATGTTACCTAGATGTATACTCGCTACCTTCAGTGTGCAGGAGACTCACTCAGCTGCTAGTGTAAACGAGATCTTAACACTGCGTGCAAGCTTCCTGAAATCTCAAAATTATCCTGCCTAATTTTTTTTTACTTTAAACGTAGAAAAACATTTTTTTTTGTAGCCACCACTCTTCTTGCTCCATCCTTACACAAACATGTGATTTTACCGCTAGTGAAACTTCACTTCTTTCACTAAAATGAAACCGCAAATTGATCACGGAAATATGCTGCTGTCCGATAGGTCCAATCGTCCGATAGGTCCCACATTTCCCTACCATATTTTACGGACCATTAGGCGCACCCAACTATAAGGCGCACTGTCAATAAATTGCTGTGATTCGTTTTTTTCGTACGTAAGGCGCTCCGGAGCATAAGACGCTACGGTTTTTAAGGAGTATAGGGTTACCGTATAAAGCTCATTTAGTACCGGCACTGGTTTTGAGTGTAGGGAATAAGGTATAAAGCACTATCTGATCCATACATTAGGCACATCGGCTTATAAGGCGCATGATCAACTTTTGAGTAAAAAAAAGATAAATGTGCCTTATGATCCGTAAAATACGGTAATTATGCTGCAGCAGGTGGTAAATAAAAGACAACTATAAGTGAAATACGTAGTCGTTGAGATAACCACTACCAGTACTCGCATGCAGGCCCGTTTCAAATTTAGATCTTGTCATTTAACTGGCTAATCCGTTTAATAACACCAACCTTTTTAATTTCGTTTCAATATCGCTGAAAAGCAAGTATCGCGCTGATGCAAAAAATGAACCTGTTTAAAGCTGTAAACAACGTGAAACACTCAGTCTAACATGAATAAGTTGCAGCGCTGACATGTTTCTGTAAGAGCCTTTCCTCTTCTGCAACTAACTTTTGTCAAACCCTAATCCAAAAAAGTGTGAAGTGATAGCAAAGAAAATATTAACGAAGGGCAAAGAACTGCTTGCATTGACAAAAAGTTGTTTGGTACTAGTACACTGACCTAGAGAACTTTGAGAAGTTCCTACCTTGAGCGCTGAGCCGCTGACCTTTTGAAAACCAACGGACCTTCATCCAAACTGATTTAATAACACCGCCAAAGCTCTACGCGGTGCTCTTAACTTCGGTACAACTCGCATACAGCAAACAAGAATGACACTAGCACATGGAGTTGGCCGAGTGGTTGGTGCATTGGGCTCCGAAGTTGGTTTCGCGGGTTCGATGCTCTACTAGGTCATCTCCATGATGCATGTACTTCACTACCACAAAAATCCTAAGCCGGAATTAAGTGGCTTGAAAAAAAAACACTATAAAACTATAAAGCCACACGTAGTAACAATACCTTGCCGACACTTACGGTGCATAAACTGCATGATTTGCTAGGCCTAGGACTAAACCCTCTAACACTCATTCACCTGAATAATAACCCAATAGTTATAAAAACATAAAGCGGATCAATACGTGTTTACCAGCAAAACTTTTCGACTAAATTGTTATCTAGTAAACTTTGGGTTAGAAAAAAGTTAACAAAATGAAATAGTGGTTAGGAGCGTCGTTTTTACGACTGCCATGACCGCAAGGTTGATGGTTCACCTGCCACCAGTGGCGTAGCAAGAAATTTTGAAAGGGAGGGAGGGGCATAATTTCTCCATTTTTTTCAAGCGTATTTTTTTTTTGGCAGAACAAATTTGAAGCTGATCAAGAAGCACGAAAGGCTTTAGGGGGTTCGGGGGCATGCTCCCCCCGGAAAATTTTTGAAAATTTACATGCTGTAATGGCTATTTTAAAGCGTTTTGAATAATATTCAGGCAAATTTTGTTCAAAATTTTTGACCCTAATTTTGTGCATCGCCAAATATGATGCATTTCGTTCGCACATTTTTGGTCATGCGTGCTCAAGGCGAAAGGCTTATCGTTATCGAAGAGGTTCAAAATTATGGAAAAATTGTATACATCAAAAACAGTATTGAAAATGGCTGGTGGAGGATGCATGCTCCTCATCCTACCCCCTGGATCCGCTCCTGGCCATAAGCTACAGAAACCATCAAAAGAGTCTGGCATATTTTAGTCACTTGGCACCATTAGTTTTGTTCTTTTTTACTAAAAGTTGGGGTCGAAAGAGGGGATGGGCATGGCCCAATGCCCCCCCCACCCCCCCCCCAATAAAAACGCCACTGCCTCCCACCCAAGCCTCGTTGTTGCGTCTTTGGATAAAAGGGCTTCACAATAATTATCACTGCTTGCAAAAATCTAACAAGCAACAAACAAAAGAAGTCAGAAGAAAAACTCAGAACAACCGAGACTGGATTCGTCCTACGTACATTACAACGCTACCGTCGCTTTCTCGTGACAGGACGACAAAACCGAGGTAATCTTTATCACAATGATTTAATGTGTAATGACTGTAATGTTGCTCGCTTGTTCAAAGCAACATACTGCATATCAATGAGCAAAGAATTACTGCGAGCACAATTCCAATTGCTGCATTTCCGTACTGAGTCTTGTAGAGACAAACATTACGAAATCTACCCAAACCAACAACGGCTAAATAATTTTATCTTTGCAGATGCTAAACCGAAAAACTTTCCAGACACAAAAGAGATACCGGTAGTTAATGAACCAAATATCCAAAAAGATTTTGTGCAAAACTGGAAAGATGATGTCTTTGCTACCTTCAAAACTTCTTTAAATGTTACGTTGGCTTCATTGGCTGTGCAAGCCTCGATTAAGCCGTTGAATGCCCACCGCCAATCGATTGTCTACACGGTTTTGTTGACTGGAATAAATTTAATGGCAGTTTTTTTCTTATTATTGCTTTTGTTCATTTATTATCGCCCAATTAACGTATCATTGAGTGAAAAGTTCCGCTCCTTTTTTTATCCGAGGATGCTTTGGAAATTTAAAAAAATTAATGCTTCCATGCGTGAGCCTTCTGTAACTCATCTGATCTAGGGCAGTGACGACGGAACAGAAGCTTAGAGCAACAATAAAAGTTTATTTTTTCGTGAAAAAAACTTTAAGCCTTTTGAAGCTTTTTTGTTTTTATTTCGTTTGACTTACCCTATGTACCGGTACTTGATTTTGCGTGTGCTGTCTTGCTGCCTAGGCGATGTGATTTTTTTTGTTTTCAAAAGTAGGCATAGTTGATCGCAACTAGTTTTTGCATTTTTCTGTTACTATGTTTTGAGTTGTAGGCTTCTGTTATTTATCTTTTAAAACAAAAGTCAGCATTGTTTAAATTGTCGTTTCAAAAAAATTTCAGTTATGAAATCAGTTGCTCTAAGTATGTGCAGCAAAGCAGCCAAGGTAAGCTATACAGAGCAATCTATATAGTAACTCATCATTTCCCGGGCCGGTTTAAGGACGACCTAATTTGGGTTTTTAAAATTAGAGATCGACTTTCTAGAACGATGGTTTTCAATGTTTCGCACCCTCAAAATATTTTAAGGTAATATTTTTGTATTCCCTTACGATACATGCAATAAAGCAGCGCTGAAACTATTGAAAAAATATCAGCTAAAAATATAAGCACTTTAACATATATATAGCTAGCCTATACGAAGCAAAGAACTGACAAGCTTTTTGCACCTCCTGAAATGCTGCATCACACCTACAAGGGGTGCAAGAACTCCCGGTCAACTTTTTCGGTTTTATGCAGGTTGATTTGTTTAGAGCATTTAACATTTCCCTTTAAAACAAAATTGATTATTTCTACCTTTGCATCAACGTTAGTCTTCATCTAATTTGAAGAACAAAGAAAAGATTGAACATAATGTTACATAAAAAAGCTTACATGCTATGATGTTATTTTCTTACAATCTTTTAATATTCTGCTAATTTTTTTACGTCAAACCAAAGGCGAACCCGGAAAGATATTTCAAGGGCTGTGGGCAAGGGTGGAAACCTGACTACTTGGCGTTAGGGTGTCGGTTTCGGTGTGTTGAAACCCAGATGTCAGGTTTCAGTTTTGGCTTGGTTTAACGGCTGTCGAAAAATAGGTTCCAGTTTCGGTTTCAGTTTTGCTTACGCGCAGCTTCGGTTTCTGGGTTTCAGTTTCGGTTTAAGTTTTATCCAAGTAAGCTATTTTATTTTGAATACGAATTATTTAAGCGCTCTAATTCTTGACATTTTTGTTCTGTTACGATGTTAAGCAGCAGCTCAGATGGCCCAGTGAGAAGAGCAATTGCTTCAGAAGTTGCGACTTGCGTTCAATTCCGAGTCCGGTGAAACCAAAGACTCAAAAATTAGTGTTCACAGCTTCTTTATTTCACGCTCAGCATGAAAAGAACAGTACTGGTAACGATGGTGATTACAATTTTTAAAACCCAAAACCTTAGAAAATTTTGAATAGGTTTTAGTTTCAGTTTCGGTTTTGACGTTTCAAGAAAAAACGGTCTTGAATTAAATTTAGGTTTTCAAAAATTTGGCCGAGTAGGTGCCAGTTTCAGTTTGGGTTTGAAAAATTTCCTTTTAAACCGAGTTTTCAGGTTTTGGTTTAGGTTTGGGTTCCCACCTTTGACCGTGGGCTAAGAATTGCAAATTGAATCTCTTGCAGTTTCGTGCGCTTTGAAGTATCGAATTACTTACGCTGTCCACATATTCAATTTAAGGGAACCAAAAATCCTCGGCTTTCTGCATCATAATCAAATTTTTGAGGTTTTATTGAAAAAAAGTGATTATGACGTCAAATATTTGATTAAGATGCCGAAAGTCCGTGGGGTTTTGGCCCACTTAAATTAGACATGTCGACAGGGCAGTGATGTACTGTATAACTTAATTATTACAACGCATAACTAAAAATCCCACGTGGAATTGTCCGCGTTAGCCTTTTCCTCTCTGGATCCGACAAAATGCTTACCCAGGCTCTACTAATCCTACTTATTTTTCACGCGTAGGAATGCAATGTATGTGCGTGATTGAAACGGATATGTCTTTCGCGCTGTCACAGCAAGATGAAATAAATTCGAAGCTGGAAATCTGCAGCTAATTAAAACGAAGAACAGAAAAATAACTAGGCCTCTATAGATTTACGCTTTTTGTTTTTGATGAAGTTAGTTTAGCGAAAAACAAAATAGTCAAATTAAATGGAATGATTTTACGCCTACTTAACCAGCGAGCGAAAGTTTGTCGAAACTGAAAATTTTACACTTAATACACTTTAAAATATTCTTATAAGCTTGAATTTTATTTGCAGTTATCTGAATAAGTGAATTTTTTGCAGAAAGTGAGACGAAAATAGCCTATACATGGTAAACTAAAACTTCTACTTTATAGCAAAACTATCTTGCGACGGAAAATGTTTTAATAGAGTCATCCTAGTACAGGGGTTCTTAACCCGGAATAAATTTACCCCTGGAGGTAAATTTTACCCACCGAGGGGATAAATCTTCTGAATTAAAAACTAAAGAAAACTTTAAATTTTAGTATTGAAAGAGCAGTAGTGGTGCACTAGGGGTACATTACACTTTTTTCTTTCGGCAAGGGGTAAACGAGACAAAAAAAAAGGTTGAGAACCCCTGTCCTAGTAGGCCTAAAACCATCACCTTTTCCCATCCATTTTTCTCAGCTGACATTAACATAGTAAACTGACGAGACAAGCATGAGCATTTTCACTCTCTCCTTACATCACTGCTGAGTTCGTTGCCATGAAAACAATCCTCACCGATTTTTGTTTATAAGGAATTAAATAAGTTATTTAATAAACGTAGGCTGCTACAAAGTTAAGAATGGCTTTGAAAAAAAACTGTTTTCGTGAAAAGCTATTCTTAAGGTTTGTAGCAGCAACCAATTATACATTCCAGGGGTGGCCAACAAGTCGATCGCGATCGAAAATATCATTTGTGACGTGTTAGAATGTGACGTATAATAGATATAATTTGTGAGGTGTTATAAGTAAAAACAAAAAGAATGTTTGCTCATTAGCCCTAACAGTCAGTAACAAAGTGTTAATGCATTGCTTCAGTTGCGATTTGTTGGTCGTACAGGGAACCCTCGTTTATCGCGAAGGATATGTTCCAAAAATAACCCGCTATAAATGAAATTCGCGAATTAGTCAGCTTTATTTTTTACTACTGTTATTTTACAATGTAACACTACTGTAGCCTGCTGCAGTAGAGGTGTGCAAAAAATAACAGTTCGTTAAAAAGTAACAGATAATTTTCTTAACGGTTAGTAACAGTTAAGCCAATTGAAAAGTAATGGTTAAGAAGTAACTGTTACTACCAGGTCACTATGACGCAAGAACTCTGCCGTTTTCAGAAAGAACACAATGGGGCCAAATTTTCAATTTTTTTCTTATTGCATAAATTTGATGTTTAGCCTCTATTCTTCATAGTGCGTAAAAATCAAATTTCTCTTGCAGGTAGTTTTTGAGATATTAGCATATAGTAAGCTTAGTACTTTTCTTAATCGTTATTTCCCGTATCTATTCTTTGCTACTGGTTAACTGTTAATTTATACGTTATTCTCGTATCTGCCAGTGCAGTTCACTTGCTTTTTTGTTTTCTTTTATTTTTTCGTATCTGCTACCATCGAAAGTGCTGTTTATGCTTAACGAATAAAAACTAACAGTTAAAAGTAACAGATGAATATTTCAAAGTAGCAGCTTGTAACAGTTATTCAGAAGTGACAGTTAAGCACTGCCGAATGAATTTTCTTATGAATAACTATAATAGTTTAAATAACGGTGTTATAAAACAATATTTGCAAAACAATTAATGAATATTTACTAGCTAATCAGGATTCATTGTCAAAAAAGCACTGCAAAAAATTCTGCAAAGCAGCGAAGCCGAGACAGGTGAAGCGCGATATAGCGAGAGATTAATCTAATTCATTTCTGTTGACAGCACTAATATGGATTAAAGATATGAGGTAGTACCGAAAAAGTCAAAAGAAAGTTTTGGCTTTTTTGTAACGCATCATTGACCGGTCGATCGCGAGCTTGTGCAAAATTTTGTCGTCGATCTTCAACGATCTGAAGTTGGCCACCCCTGATATATTCAACTACAAAATTACAGTAAGGCCTACCGTATTTGCGACTATTTGCCATGCGTCGAATCAGCGATTTTGCTCAAAAAATAACCAAAAAATCTAAACCTAGTGCAAGTAGTGGAACTTCGTATGGAACTTTTCCGAAAGCAAGCAAGGATGTAAAACCAATCAAGAAATCGAAAGACGTAGATCGTTTGGCAGAAGAAATTGAGTTTGAATTTGATGCAGCACCAGTCGTTGAAAAAGTAAGCTTAAGCTTTTTTTAAAACATGGTCTTGATTTTTATGTCGTAAAAAAAAGGTAAAACAAATTGTTCTCTCAGGTATGTGCATATAATTTATACGTCAGATATAATCGAATTTAAGTCGATAGGACTTTCACACCGAAATGTTTTCTTTTTTTATATGTTTCGACTCAAACTACGACAACCATTTTTCTTGGTCATTAAACATCCGATTCCTACTTTCTTGTAATATCCTTAAATTTCTTGGCCTCGATGTCTCGATTTTATTTTAAATCATAGAGCAGTGAAATAGCCCTCTCTTTCTATCACATGCTCTTTAAAGGTCACATGCTTTCGAGCAGTGGTTGCTATTGCAGCATTTCTTTTTTCTGTTATTTTCTTTAGCCTGAAATATTTGCTGTAATTGTCGAGATGGTAAAACATGGATCGGATAACGAAGATGAAAAGATAGAGGAAGACTTGATCGAAGCTGTTCCCACTCCGAAAATGGATATTCCGTTTACGCATTTATTTTCACGTAATAGATGGTGGCGTAAGTACAGTACAATGGATGTTCTAGTGTATGTACGCTAACTAGTGGCGTTGCCAGTGGGGGAGGGGGTTGGGGGTTAACCCCCCCATTGAGCCTCAAATGACGTCATACATAATCGAAACTGTGCGAACAAAATGCATCATATTTGGTGAGGCACTCAAAGTTTGGGGCTAAAAATATGACAAACTTTCCTTAAAAATAGTTCAAAAAGCACTAAAATGGCCATTGCAGATTGCAAATTTTCCAAAATTTACCGGGGGAGCATGCCCCCGGACCCCCCTAGAGTCGTTTTTGGCATTTAAGTTGCTTAAAATTAACTCTGCCGAAAAAATGTAGGCCTACCCCACCAAAACTTTTTGGCTCCGCTCCTGTATACAACGTATAGTCAAATGTGATGTCATTCTCAAACCCCCTCCCCCCCATTGCAAAATCCTGGCTACGCTAGTGACGCTAACTATAGCGTATATTTGAGCAAATTTAGTGTACTCATTGTGAAAATTTCGCCTTGTTGCACCAGAGTTGTAAGTCAAGCCGGGTTTTTCAATTCGGGTTTGACTTCGGGATAAAGTTGGGGAAAAATTCTGAGCCTAATTCGGGCTCAGTGCCTATAAGCATAGACCTGCAGATAAACGACTTCCCTTTTTAGCGATAAGTAACTGCAGCTGTTTGGACTTTGGTTCCCCAAAATCTTTAAAAACAAAAACTTATGTAGTAGGAGTATAAGTGTTGCTTCAGATCATATTTACCTTCAGGCCTTTTCGAGTTAGCTTTATTAGGCTTCAAAGCCAATTTGGGCCGGGTTAACATTTTATACGTTACTGGTTTGGGCCGGAACAAGTCGGCCACAAATCTGTGGTGCACAGTTGGTACTAAAGCATAGCCTATACGAGTTCGAAGAGCAAGTGTAATAAATAATTAATTCCTGATTTGTCATGCATTTGTAAATATAACCAGCAGAATACATTTCTACTTGTGTGTGATTATTTTTCATGCACAGTATAGGTAGGTTTCATTTACATTTTGTTTGTTTTTGTTACGTATTGAATAGTGAAAGGCGTGGAGGAAAGCTGGTATCCGTACGACTGTTTCCTGGAGCATCTTGTTAGGAGAAGTAACAAAAGGGAACGTATTTTTGGACTTTGGGTCAACTTGGTTTCCTTAAACAAGAAAAGCCTAAACAAACGTTGGAATGACGGTGATGCATCAATTGAATCACAAGTGAAAAATGAACCTCGCCCATTGCTTAAAGGTGTGAAAATACATGTGAGTTTTTGGTTTCATGGTGTCCACAGGAGCGCTCTTCCTCAGCCTCTTCCACACACACAATAAGCTAGTGTAGTGGTTTGTGCGGGTTTATTCTTGCTTACGGATGGACAGCTATCGATTTGCCAGGCCATCCGCACTTACCACGCATTTAACCATTTTCTCTAGTAAGGCAGGTTAGTAGGGTAGACAATGTGTCTATAAAATACTGCATATACAAATAGTGAAGAAATATGATCTCACTATAATTCAAACCCAAGTCGAATAAGTTAATTACGCGACCATCAGTCACGTTAATACAAGTTTTAATCATTTTTTTTAAGTATTAATCGTTTTATACAACCATGCAGCGTAATGTCGGCAGCGTGGCGTAGTGGTTCGGAGCGTCGTTTTTACGACGACCATGATCGCAAGGTTGATGGTTCACCTCCCAACCTAGTCTCGTTGTTGCGTCCTTGGATAAGATGCTTCACGATGATTATCTCTGCTTGGTGGAATCTGGCAAGCAGCAAATTAAAGAAGTCAGAAGAAAATTCAAGCGGAAAACTTGGAAACAAAGGCAACTCCTAAGCGAGTCTGGATTCGTCCTACGCATAGCGCCTCAGTCGCTTTCTCGTGATAGGAGGATAAAGATGAAGAAAACATCAATCATCAATCATGCAGTCATAAAATGAATACAGTCACTAGACGTCGCTGCGGTGATTCAATTTTTGTTTACTTCCTTCCACGGATTGACATAATAAAATCACTGATTTTCACGTTGGCATGCTTTGGACGCTGAATACTGTAGAAAGGAAGCTGGCATTTCAAATTTTCAAATTCATACCTATTAGCAAGACAACGTACATTAAAAATGTATTAGAGTGACGTTACACATGGCTTCGATGACGAGAACTAATATTATGAAACCAACAGTTCGTGTTTTTTGTGCGTATATGTGACCGTTTGAAACGAACAAATTTAACAATTTTGTTGTTTTTTACGTCATACTTTGTATTAATTGTTTCGCTTGCAATTAAGTTTTAAATTAATGTTTTTTTATTTCAATTACTACTTTCCAATACCATTAGTCATTATTAATGGAGTGTTTTTCCAAATTACGTTACGGCTTATTTGCTTTAAAACCAGTAATGGAAGCTGATTGGCTGAACTTTTCATTCACTTAGCTTGCTGGAAAGCTGGAGAGCTTTTACTGAGTTTTGTGTAACAGTATATTTCAAGTGGGGTCATGCATTACGTGAAAGTATGATAAAAAGCTTTTGCCTTTTCTTAGAATCTTGGGTTTTCCGCCATGATCTCTCACTTTTTACATTTAAGTGTTATATGCAGTCCTGTTTTACTTTTTTATTTCTTCCCATGCTTTCATACAAATTTTATTGCAGCGTTTTTTTTTAAATTCGTTGTTTTAAGCCATAATATATTGCTTTGTCTTTTATTGGGCAATGAGACAAAAGATATAGGCTTCAATCAGATATCGGTTAATGTATATAATAAAACGAAATAGATGGGAGCGTACTTAGTGCCATGCCCCCCCTCTTTTTTTGACTTTGCCTTTTAGTAAAAAAAAATCCAATGCTGCTACGTGACTGAAATATACCAGACTTTTTTAATGACTTTTGCAGTTTATGCTCTCTCCCCCCTTTCTTGCTACGTCACTGAAAGTAAAGTATAAGTTTTTACGTTTATTTATTTTTTTATCGAAAAAAAGCGAGGCTGTGCCTAATCACCATGCGATAGAAGTTTTCGTAAACTTTCAGGTCCTGTGGATGAAGATTGGAAATTGCCATTGTGGTTAAGAGCTCAACCTTTTAGATTGATGTGCTACGACAATCCTTTCAAAGATGGAAAACGAATTGAAATATTTGATGAAGATTTGGATAAGATGACCGACTGCTTCCACAGACCTTTGTTTAAGCCACAAACTTTTTTCTTAGTAATTGAAACTATTTGTAAGTTTTCTCCAAAAGTCAAATACCCGAAACCAGGCGAATACAAACGCATTTTTTGCTACTAGTTTTATTACGACACTGCATGCATGTGAAGAGAACCATTACAAACAAATAATAGGGCCTACCCAATGGAGAATTACACTCAGAAAAACTGATGCCTTTGTAGACTTCACAATCATTTCATTAAGGCAAGGATTCTCAACCGTGGCCCTCGTCCCCCCTAAGGGGATCACAGAGTGTTCTCTGAGAGGGGCACAAGCGTATGAATAAATACATCGTGGTAAAACTATTTAAGTTGTGGTAAAATTATTAGGGGAAGGTGGGGTTATTTCGGACAAAATTTACTTTTGTGACTCTAGAGCAAGATTAAAAACGTGGAATTACGAACTCTTTGTGCAAAATTGTAGATAGCTCTTTGACTTCAATACGAAATTGTTTGTGAGTGCAATAGCCCCAAGCATTAGGCCATTACTTACAAAAATGCAAGGTGGTCTGGTACGTCCAAACTTGCCCCAACAGTGGGGAAGGCCCGGACAAGCAGTGGGGTAGTCTCGCACATCACAAAGAAGGCAAATTTATTGCGATGAAAAAGCGCTCTGCATCAATTTCCGCTGATAGAAAAACAGCTCGTTTCAGTTAAATTCACATGCACGGTTTCAAAAGTTTACAACAAAGAATTCAAACGAAATTAACCGAACGAAAGAAAGAGACTATGCATGATCTCAATAGTTTGGTAAAATTAAATGTTCTATTGTTCAAAATTCAAGCTAAAAAGCGTAAAAATGGACGTCGAGAAAACCCTGTAATTTGTGGCAGTGGCAATTTGAAAGCAACATCTTCTCGTGCTAAAACTATTTTCATATTTGATTTAAATTCATTTTCAAATCTGAAAACAATATGCTCACATGCTATTTTGAATAGTTTGTTGTGTATGCCGAATTAACCCCACGCTCAGCCCGACTAGCAAATGGCAAACTCATCCTACGCAACTTAATTTTTTTTTAATTCATCGTGTCTGCGTGTTTTTTATAAATGCCTGACTAGTACCAATACTAGACTTCAGCTTAAACTGCTGCCATGCTAGCACAAAACCTTTCGATTTCGTCTCATCTGATTTTACTTTTTGTTAAAAATTATGAGTATGAAGTTCAACAAAAAACTACTTGATTTTGCTACCTAACCAATATGGCGATTGAAAGAAAAGATTGCGGTGACTGTTATAAGTCACATAATGCTGCAAAAATAAAACCGGAAGTGGCTGGTCCGAACTAGCCCCATGTCCGAAATAACCCCACCTTCCCCTAAATAAAGTCTTTTCAAATTATACTCCAGGGGCCACAGTCTTTTAATGTCACAGTCAAGGGGGCCAAGGCTCAGAAAAGGTTGAGAATCACTGGATTATGGTATCTTGCAAATGAAATTGCATAGCACAGTTAGTTAATCGTTCGCTAAAAATCAAGAACGCTTGCCAAATTTGATTGTGACTCTCATTTAAACCTCACCTTCTTACATTTGAGAAGTAATAAATGGAGACTAGTAAATTAACTCTTAATTTTTCAAAAACTGATTACTTGTTGTTCTCTCCAAAAGCAAATGAGCAGATCAATTTTAGTGCGAGCACACAAGAAAATCAAATAAAAAGAACTCAGCTGCTAGGTACTTGGGCATTTTTATTGACGACAAACTGAAATGGGAGTATCACATCCAACATACCTGCAAAAAAATTGCACAATACTGTGGGTTATTCTGCAAACTTCGTCACTTTATTCGTCGGAAAACTTTACTGGTTTTATATCATAGTTTTATTTACCCTCATTTGCTTTATGGAATCATAAATTGGGGGTCTGGTAATAACAGCACGTTACATCCTCTCCAAACATTACAAAACAAAATTATTAGAATAATCTGCAATGCAAAACGGAAAGACCATATTTACCAATAATTCCATATACAAAGAGCTAGAAATTTTGCAGACCAACGTTGAAGACCAAAAAGTCGTTGAAGACCAACAAAATAAAGGTCTTCACGTCCACAGAGTCCCGTTTTTCCGCTAAAAATCGGTGAAGACCAAAAAAAGGTTCTTCACTTTCACAGAGTCCTGTTTTTCCATTAAAAATCGGCGAAAACCAAAATACAAAAAAGGACTTCACGTCCGCAGAATGCATTTTTTCCGCCAAAACTTCAAAAATATGCACGGGACTCAAAAATAAGCACGTTTCTTAGAAATAAGCACATTCACGTTTTCTAAGACATTGCCCTTGAAAATAAGCACAAATCTTAGAAATAAGCACGAAATGGTAACCCTGGTTATAAGACTAATTTAATGCATGAGTATCTTAGTGGTTGAACTATGTAAATATTGTGTAGATTGTTTGTTGTTGTGGCTTTTTTTTGCTGATGCATTTTTTGCTTAATTTGTGCATTTTCTTTTGTTCGTTTTGCTGGGCAGAAAAATTCGTGGAAGGTGTGTCTATGGTTTTTTTGCTAGGCCATGTGGCAAAGACACTATAGATATAAAATCTGAAGAAGCAAAGGTGGCTATGACTCGATGAGCAATTTGCTCTTGTATGGTCTCCCAATGTGCCAGTTGTGAAAGACTTGCAATTTTTAGCATTTTTTTTTACAATTGCGATACCGGTACTGTTTTACTTTGGCGCGTGAATAAACAAGAATGAATGAATGAGAGAAAGATAAAATTGTGACATTACGTGGATATGGTATAAAATTTTTTGGGCCCGAAATATCTTCCTGGAAAAGTTACGTGTAAAAACAACATCTTACGTCGTTATGAATTATAAGCCACTAAAGCATTATACAACTGCCAAACCAAAAAGTAAGAGCAACAATAGTCAAAAATATTGTGGATGCTGAGTAGATATATTTTCAACTAGATGCAAGAAAATTTTGAAGTCTTTACGTTGTATAGACGCTGTCAAATTGAGTCAAAGATATAGGCCTAATACTTAATATTATTAAGCAGAAAATTTACATATCTTTAAACTTACCTATATAGGGAAAGATCTGCGGTATTGAAAAGATATACCGTCTCATGCAATGGTTTTACATTTCTCATAAGGTTTATACACGGGGCCGTAGCCACGGGGGGGGGGGCTATTGGGGGCTAAGCCCCCAAAAATATGTATGTCGAAATGATGATGGTATATAAACCCAATGGTTTATAATTTTTTTTTGAAGATAGCCGCTTTTATCGATGTTATAAGTTCAAATCTCGGTACTAATTTTTGATTCGCATTTTTATACTAAAACAGGGATGGCGAACCTTTCTAAGCGGTGGGTCAAATTTAAGGTCGTGGACCAAAAAAAAAAACGTGGGTTACGGATGGAATAATAGTAACAAGGAGCTTGAACCCAAGTTCTGCCGAAATCTGTGCAAAGAGCAAAAAAAAGATCTTCACCTCAGAAATACCCAGCTTCCCGTCTTCAATGCCACAGTATGGAAAGATAAGCTTTTTTTACTACGTTAATGTTCGTTACCATTTTTTTCGTAAAATTTCCAAACTACAAGTGGGTCACCAAAATGTGCAAGTGGGTCACTTGGTGACCCGCGGGTCAGTGGTTCCTCATTCCTGTACTAAAAGCAGAAAAGAATTCAATTTTCACAGGTAAGCAGCAGACTGATGTCTGAGTGCTGTGCAATTGTGCATAAACGCACTTTTCGAAATTTGCATTATGAAAACACTACCACTGATTATAATCAACTGCAATTGAATACTACGCAGCTGTTTAGCTTTACTGTAAGACACGATATGTTTTTTGTTGTTGTTGTTTTCTGCCCTTATTTGATTGACTCATTTCATTTCCGCATAGAGTTGTTGTAAGGTAAGTGTTGAAACCAGTGCATCGGCGCAAATTTATTACTAGCGTTTTCCGTTTGCGCGAGCAAGTTCTTTCTCTCGGCGTTATCTTTTACTTGACTGAAATTGATCTGTTCAGGTTTGGGAAGCAATAAAATAAAAAATCAGAAAAAATTAAGTTTAATTTTTAGTCCCCCAAAATATATTTAGCCCCCCCAAAATGGGAAGGCTGGCTGCAGCCCCGTTTATACATCAATAAAACAAACAAAAATGTCATTGACTGAGTCAGTGCGATCTTGTGATTTTGGATTGCTGTTAGTAAATAGGCTATCAATCAGGATACAATTCATCATTTAAATTTCATTTATGGAAATGTTCGAGTCACGTGGGATAGTGGTATAAAAGTTGTTACACAAGTGTTTCCCGAAGCGTTTTGCATCGAGTAGATAATCAACACTTTACACAACCGTGATACGTGTCATAGTCAGCAAAGTGTAATTGTGTGTGCCTATAGCCGTGTTAATTTCCTGTTCAATTAAAACCATTGTGCTGTAAACGGTGAAGATCGTGAAGTATTGCGTACTTGCAACGTAGTTCGTTACATTGTTTGGAAAAAGGAAGTTCAGTTTATTTTTTAAGATGGAAAAGTGTCTCTAACCTTTGAGCAGCTACTAAAATGTAAAAGAGAAGTCACCAGTTCAGTTGGTTTCGGTCATAATCCTAGTTTGGAACGTTATTTTCGGTTCAGTCAAACTGCGTGGACAATAAGTCCTCAAAATTAAAAAACAAGCTGGAGCCTGAGCCTGAATAGACCTAAAGTAGTGCACGAAATGGTTAACAGTGCAATGTCAGCTGAGACTTGAGTCAGTAAACTACTTGTAGGTATGATCATTTGTCTCTTTCATTGAAGAGGAGAGTGCTTTCCTCAATGGAAAGAGAAGAACTTTCTATACGCAGATTCATCTTTATTGCATAATCTGTCGGTATAATGGGATGCAGGGCGTTGAAGCTGCATTTGCTGACAACTAATTCGTATGATAGCAACACCGTAAAAATTGATTTTTCACTTGAAAAATTATAGTAACGATGTAACAAGCGTCAAAAGCACAAATTTGGTGAAAGTCGATGAGCTCGCTACGGAAGTAGAAATGCTTTTGGGTATGGCATGAATACACAATACACTAGGCCAGGGGTGGCCAACAAGTTGATCGCCATCGACCTGTCGATATTTGCATGCCTGGCAGTCGATCGCGCACCGATTTGGCATTTTCATGACGAATTCGGGCAATAACATTTCCAGTTCATGTGCTTTTTGTTTTATTGTCAGTGGAAAAGAGGTACTTGCAGACGTGAAGACCTTTTTTTTGCTCTACACCAATATTTTGAGTGGAGATGGGCATCTGCAGACGCGAAGACCCTTTTTTTTTTCACCGATATTTTTAGTGGAAAATGGGCATTTGCAGACGCGAAGACTTTTTTTCGCTCTACACCTCATTTTCGTTTGCAAATTGGGTATCTCCCATGATCAATAGCTGTCACCCTTGCATCTTTAGCAAAAGTCAATCCTAAGCCTGAAAAGATTGGCCACCCCTGCCCTAGGCTATAGGCCTATGACGAATCAAAGGCAGCTCTACGAATCAAGGCAGCTCAGGGCAGCTCTACAAATCAAAGGCAGCTCTACAAATCAATGGTAAAATTTGAAAATCGGCACAAATATTTCACGAGATACAAATCGCAATTAAACTCATGCTTAACTGATATTAAAACTTCTAGCTTGCAACGAACATTTAAACATCAAGGCGTACTAATTTAGAATAGTATTCACTTACATTTAAAACAACTATTTTTTTCTAAATTTAAATCTCAATATAGAGAGTTTTAATTGATTTCTATGAAGCTTGATCGCTATGAAGACGATTTGTCACTCGCAGCCTCCTAGCTAGTAAGCCTGAATTCATTAAAGTTCAATTTTGTTTTACTTTGTTCTACGTTTTGCCGCTCGAAGAAATAAATTGCTACTACTAAATCAATATACGCGCAAAAAATTGTTGAGGTATCGAAGCTGACTCAAAGGCTTCACCAGTTCCATTGATGCAGCTATTTGATTTGAGCTTGTTACTAAGTAACTGCTTGCGGGAATGTGAAATGATGGAGACGTCGACGCGAGTATACCATTAAATTGTGGCAAGCGCACCACGTGCACATCAAAAAAGTTGAAGTTGCGAACTCACATCAGTTTGGTAGCAATGGTATCATAATGTCGTGAGAACATGGTGATTTTGTAAGTGGCAAAATTCACTATCCAGCATTCTGTAGGCGGTGGCCAAAATGCGATCACGGAATTCGTCAAAATACGATCAAGGATCGTTGACGTAACGACTTGGAAAAGCTTTGCTGTACTGTGAAAAAACTGCTGTGCAACGCTAATTGTTGAATGAATAGCAAGGTCTTCGGAAGATTGCAGCATAGCTAGACAACAATAATTGAAGTACGCTCATACTGCAAAATTACAATGAAATTAGTCAAAGCGAATAATTGTATTTATTGCACTAACTCAAATAAAAATGCAAAGAATCAGCAATTTTGCATTCATCAGTTTCAAGTTAAAGCAGTTGCCTATTCCCCATTTTTTGTGACTTAATACTCATTTTTTAAATGATGATGTTTCGACTTAAAGAGTTTTTCGGCAGTATTATTTCATATTGGCATGAGTAGAAGTTAGAAGCACAATAAGCGGTATACGTAAATAGCAGTTCTGAATCTAATTCTGTCGTTTTTATGACTATAGATAACGATAATACTTTGACATTATTAGGAGTTAGTTTCTTTGATTGAGCTTGCAGCAGTAAACATGTCTAAATTTAAGGAATTTGTTTATGGACATGCAGGAGCAACTCATGCGAAAAAGAATAATGATTTCAAAAGTTACGGCACCTTTGCCAAAGCAATGGCATCGGTGACTAAAGCTGCCATTGTTCCAGTGGCTGAAGAGGTAAATTAGCGATCAAGGGCGGTATACCGCTCCACTTTTGCGCACTTAACGCAGTGCATTAACTCAATGAACAAACAAAGTTAACGCATTGCGTTAAGTGCAACAACAGTTGAGCAGTATACCCCCCAAGTTTATGAAGCTATAGCTTGTAATAGGTTGCGGATTTTGGAAATACCAGCTTAAATTAGCGCCGGCAATAACATTAATCCTGCTGCAGATCATTTTGATTCCATCTGTTAGAGTAGACAAAGTCTAATTGCTGTCACGATTAACCGCTAGCCTACTTCTGTACAGTTCTAAGTAGTGATATGCAGGTAACCAACCGAGAGTGTCGATTTTTTGGATGATGAATGTTTTTCTTCTTATCCTAAAAAATCGACTGAATCCACTAGCTCGCTAAGATGTTGCTAGCGTTGTGTTGACAACTTGAATGTGAAGAGTTGTTTTCATAAGAATCTTTTTCAACGGTACAACGGCAGATGTAACTCTGGCTTGTTCTCTACGCTGTCCATTTATGCTGAAAGTAAAGCAGGGAAACGTGAATACCAATTTTTGAGTTGATGATTGGTTCGACTGGGATTCTAATCTAATCCCTATTTCAGAGGCAGACAGACGCATTTCTTCGGTTTATCGGTCATCTCATCAAATAGTATGCAGGCAAATATCGAGCAAAGTTAACATACGTTGGTCTGCTCTACACAATATTGCGTCCCATGCCTTAAAACATCATCTAACCCCTTTTTGTGCTCAAGATTAGATTGTGCAACCAAACGTTTCATTGAATTTGTCTCATACTTCAAAATGCCATGTTGCCATCAACACGTACGTCAACAAAATTGCCATTCTATATTGGGTAACCGTCGGTTTACCATCTCACTGGTCGAGTATTATTTTTTAGCCTCAAGTCTACGCTGTTGATGTTGAGTTTTTAAAATATGGAATGGATGAACCGGAAGAAGAAATTGGAGAACCAGTTCCAACACCGACGGAAAAAATTAATCCGTTTGAAAAATTATTTGATTGCAATGACTGGTGGTGTAAGTAATTTACAGCCTGTTAAATCCGTTCAGCAAGACGTCGGACCCTTCTTATTCTTTTAATTGGCTAGTTATGGGTTTGAATTCTTAGCCAAACATACATTTTGGACAACAAATATACGAATATTTTCGTCAAATTTATAGCTTTTTTCAAAAGTTCAAAACCTGTTTCTTTAGCACAAAATTATCAAATCAAATCTCCATCATACTGGCCGTATTACGCCGAAGCGTGTAACAAGTTGGGGGGCCCATCTCCGCGGCTTAGCGTCTGGACAACACAGCTCCGAAGAAACGTCGCAGCGGAGGCAAGTCTTTGGCAACACTTGTAGATTTGACCGGCCCGGGAATCGAACCCCAGACCTCCCGCTCCGATAGCGTGCGCTTAGCAACTGAACTGTGTAAGATATGTCTTGGGTCCTCTAGAAATTTTACATAAAGCCTACGAACAACCAGTCAAAGCAGCAAACTTGGTTAAGATGAAGATGGCGTTTCTGCATAAAAATTACACTTTGTATTTAAAAGAAACAAATAAATCTTGCTCTATAATTTTGATGGATTTATTGCTGATGAATGAGTGATATAATGTTATATCGTTGTCAAATCTTGCATGATTATGTTATTTAGTGAAGGGAGCGGATAACAAATGGTATCCTTATGACAAGCATTTGATCCGTCTGGGTGGGTTGGATAACAAAAAAGAACGGATCTATGGTCTGTGGGTGAATCTGACGTCACCGAACAAGACATGCGTCATCAATCGTTGGAACGGCGGTGACGCAGCGATTGAATTTGTTCTCGACACGGAAAACGGAAGTCGATCAGTGACTAAAGGTACGCGCAGACTTTCAGGCTGAAGTTTGACGCACCTGGGTACTTACCATCATCTCGTGTTCTATATCTGGAATTTGTACTTTTTATCTGCGTAAAGCTTTTACCTAAAGCTTTTACAGATGCGTTGAAATACTTTGACATGGTCGTGCTGTGACAGGACAGCGACTTTCCAATGGCGTTGCACAACAAACGCTAGAACAAGATGCACTGCGCTTTACTAAAACCGTTTGCTTCTACAAGCCTCAGCTGAATATGATTTCTGATTGTTAATCTATGCATTAGATAGATTTGCATTTTTATCTTCTGTAAACCTAAATAAGAATTAAATTCAGGTTTTACGTATACCCTTCTTAGAAACTCAAAAACAGACCAGATTTTGGTGGGAAAAATTCATGAAACAATTAAAAAACAGACAACATAAACACACAAAATTAAATTAAACAGTGGTGAAAGCAGAACAATTTTCTTACAGGCACTGCGCCAGAAGCCCAGAATATAGTGGTGAAAGTAAAATAAATTTTCTTAGTTGCTGATAAAAAGAGGCAAATGAGTCTTAGGTATCCACTTATCCAGTCACAAAATCCTAAACGCCTTAATTATACCCAAAACTTTAAATTTTAACGAACTATGAAATATCAGATAATCAGAGAATGGCTGAAACGCAAATAGGGTGACTAATTTGTCTCTAGATTAGAATGAATCGCTAATCAGAGATTCGAAACGATGTCCTGTAGTACTGCTGCCTGCATATTGGAGAGTAAAAGTTTGCCACGGAACTATTTTGACACCAAATTTGGAAAAGCTATTTGGGGGGGTATAAGATTCCCAAAATCTACTTTTGACTTATTAGGTCTTTAACCACAAACGTAACGACATTTTCAACCAAGAACATAACCACATAATTCAAATCAAATATCCTTGTAAAAACAAAGCATTTGATAAAATCTTTCGCGCTCCCTTTGCAAGCGTTTCGCGCACCCCCAGTTTAAGAACCCCTGGGCTAGTAGGCTACTGGTTATGCATGGTTTGCACTAGGGCCACGTTCTCCACGATCGCCACGTTTTTACGATATTTAGTCGAAACTTGGCGATCTTAGTAAATCGTATTGTCCAATCGTGGTGAACTTGTTGATCGTGACAAACGTGGACAAATTTTCAACGGTTTAAAATTTGTTCACGTTCATCACGTTTGAAAAACCTAACGTGGCGATCGCAGTTCGTTGTAATAAAAGTTGCCGGAGCTTTATACTACTTACCGCTTGCTCTTTTTAGTACCTTTTATTGTTAATGCTCTAAATTGCGAGATCTAGTACGAATCATGAAGTATTACGATACGTCTGGTTGATGATCAAAATAAATTTTGCGATTCCTTACCGTAAAAAGTGAAAACCTTGAGGGCACGGCCCTAACGTCCAGACATATTTTGTCAACAAGAAATGCTATGTAAAGAAAAGCTACGGTTTTACATTTATGTTCTTGTAATTTTTGTCTACTTCGCTTAAAAAACTGACACACTTTTAAAGGTGAAAAATTGAAAGGCTTTTGTGTTTTTTGTTTTTTTAAAACTAATTAGAAACGTTTTTTTTTTTGTTAAAATTATCGCATCAAGACCATCACCATATCATCATCTTCATTAAATACTGATTATGATTATGGAACTTATCCGAAATAGAAGTTTCATCCTTTCCATCGGTGACAGCAAGCGAAGCAGGTTACGACGTTTGCGAAATGGTCTCCCACAGGGATCAGTATTGGCTCCCCTCCTTTATAACATCTACACATACGATCTGCCTTCCACAATTTCCCAGAAGTATGCGTATGCCGACGACCTGGCATTGATGCATACCTCGAAAGACTGAAAGACTTTGGAGGGCACTCTAAGCCAAGACATGACAACACTTTCAGCGTATCTCCAGACTTGGAGGCTGAAGCTCAGCCACACTAGGACGGTGACGACGGCCTTTCATTTAAACAACCGAGAGGCGAAACGTGAGCTCAAAATCTTCAACAATGGCAAACTATTGCCACACTGTCCAACTCCAACCTACCTTGGTGTAAAGCTGGACAGGTCGCTCACTTTTCGTCATCACCTAGAGGCATTGCGCAAGAAACTTTCCACTCGCGTCACATTGTTGAGGCGACTTGCAGGCTCGGGATGGGGTGCAGGAGCCAAAACATTGCGAACAGCCGCCTTGTCCCTGGTTTACTCCACAGCTGAGTACTGCGCACCTGTTTGGTGTCGTAGTGCTCACACTCGGCTAATCGACAGTGTTTTAAATGACGCCTTGCGCATTGTCACTAGATGTCTGCGACCCATTCCAACGGACTACTTGCCAATCCTCGCAGGCATCCAGCCAGCTGAGCTTCGCCGTCGAGGAGCGACACTCTCCCTGGCTAACCGCGCCACCCTTAACCCTGATCATATTCTACATGAGCAGCTGGTCGGGAAACAAAATGCGCACCAGGGAAGGCTCAAATCAAGACGTCCGTTTGTACCCGCTGCACAGAAACTACTGGATAGTCTGACCGAATCAGACATTCGCGCAGCGCAATGGATGGATTATGTATGGAACATGGAGTACTTGAAAAGTGCATCAAGGCTTCATGCTTTTATTCCCAGGGCCAGTCCTAAGCCTTTTGGAATGGGTTTGCCCAGAACATCTTGGGTAAAACTGAATCGTCTGCGGACTGGCGTAGGGCGATTTCATTCATCCATGTACAAATGGGGTGTTGCTCCTTCACCGAATTGTGAATGTGGTGCCTCTGAGCAAACTGCAGACTACATTATTTCTACATGCCCCCTACATCGTGCACCAAAAGGAATACAAGGTCTGTTGGTCCTGGATGATGACATCCGACGCTGGCTTAAAATCAACGCCGTCAACATCTAAACCGTCGGAAGAGGATGCCCAACCACACGACGACGACGACGATTAAATACTGATATGTCTTGATTTAGCTGTTAAGCTTTATATTTCACCGCAGACAGAACAAATTCTTCCATTGAAAACTTTTTAGCGAAATTTTTAATCTTTGAAGAAAAAGTTGGCCAATTATAATGAAACGCATAAAGTAGAGAAGTGTCGAGATTGATCTGAGCAGAATCTCTGTAGAAGACCGAACATCGGTCATCCAGACACGAGATCTAATTTGAGCAGTCATAAAAATCTTTTTAAAAAAGCAAAAATTATTGATTTTTTAAAAGAACGAAATGAGTGATGTTTGTGACCAATTCTTCAATGCCGGTACTGCTTTATTTTGGTAATTTTTCAGCTTCAAAATTTCATATAAAAATAAAAAACAATGGTGGAGTTTATGAAAGATCTATTAACTAGATTTCTAATCATTATTTTGTTGTCTAATGGTGAGGATCAGTTTTAAAACAAAGATAAAGTGCTTCACAAAATTAGGAGTCGTGCCGAATATGCTTAAAACGTGAAAATAACGTCGATTGTTGAAAACCAGCAGATCAAAACTCTACGCTCGCAATAAATCTTTACAGGTCTTGATAGATCCCAAGAGCGGATCATGCTAATCGCAAGAATTCTTGAAACAATGTTTCAAGTCGTGGAAAAGCTCCCACGAAATTACGTAATTTTGCCCTGAATCGGCACAAATTGTAGCATAACGCGCGAAAACGTAAAAACTCGCACGAAAACTTGAACAGAGTCGAAAAGCAAGTAAAAAATTGTATTGTGTCGCAAAATTTTTGAATCGTGACGATCGTTATACAGTAGATCGTGGTCTAGTGTAAACCATTCATTACGTCGTCATTAAAATGAGGCTATCATTTGCGCGAAGGAAAATTTTAGATTTTGATGTCACAGTTTGTGCTGATTTACTCTTCCCACTGAGAAAATTTTTCCATCTCTGCGGCCATAATCCTAACAGGCCTACTGTAATTCCTCTGATAAACATACCAATTTCTTCGACAATCTGGACAAACTTTTGTAAAAAAAAAGCCTAGTCTAGACGGGTCCTAGAAAACTTTGAGAAATTTTTGGGCTGCAGACGAGACCCTCAACAAACCCGGTTATTGAGCTTAAGAGCACTTTGAAAAAAAGGCTGTTCGCATTGAAGAATTTTGATTTTGATGAAAATTATTGAAATTAATTCTATACAAAAGTAAATTTATTTAATAAAAGAGAGCCCATTCTTGAATATATATTTTTTTTTTCTTGGTGATTTGACTTGTGGAATGTGCTATAGGCTGGATGTAGATTTAAAATCTTTTACCGGTACGGCGTTACGGCAGCAAATGTTTTACCGGTACGGCGTTACGGCAGCAAATGTTTTACCGGAACGGCGTGCCGGACCGTTCCGGCTTACTTTCACCACTGGTGTTAAATTTGCTAATTTTTAATTTAGGATGTTTAGCAGTGCACTTAACGTAAGATTTTAGTTGAAATATTTATTGTAGTATGTTTTTTGACCTCACCGCACACAACATGGGTAAAGCTACTGAAAATACGAACAGCAATAACAGGAGATAATTTAGAGGAGGGGACATTGTGCCATGCTTTTACCCCGCTTGACTTTGCCTTTGACTAAAAAAAAGCAAATGTGACTATGTGATTGAAATATGCCACACTCTTTTCATGGCACTTGTACTTTTTGACCCCTCCCCTTTTTTTAAAGTTTCATGCTACGCCACTGAGCAATAGCAGTGTATGATGCAGTCAACAGAAGAGCAAGATCAAAGCGTTGTCTGCAAATAAAATTTCAAGTTGTGCTGGAGAACAAAGTAAAGATGACATGATCATAGGTGGTTGCTTACGCACTTGTTTCTCTCCTTATGTTTTTACTTCGCACTTGCTGGTTGCTAAACATACATACTTAATATTTTCTTGTTTTTAAGGCCCAGGTGACAGGGATTGGAAGATGCCTTTATGGATGAAAGCGCAGCCATTCCGCTTGGTGTGTCACTGCAATCCGTTTCAAGAAGGTGAAGAAACGGAGTTCGAGAATGACTCCTTGGATCAACTATTTGATTGTAAGGATATTTCACAGACTAGATCACGATTCCTTTCAGTGGAAACTGAGGATGAGTTTTCTCCCAAAGTTATCTATCCAAGAGAAGATGCTTACGAAAGAATTTTTTTTAACTGAGAAAAGACGTTTTTCTCCTTTTGCTCGTTTTCGCCATCTCGTTGTAAGAAAGCTACAGATTTGCCCTGCATGGATCCAGGACTTGCTTTGAAGGTGTCATTTTTATGTTTCTTCAACTTGTGTTTATTATTTTTTTTTATTATATTGAATGGAAATTTCAACAGTGATTGAGGGAGGCTGCGAAGTGAGCTTGCGCTCTTCGAGTCAGCAGCCACCCATTATATACGTCAAATGCGATCGACTCCAGTAGCGAATCGAACCCGTCACGTAGGATCTGTCACCTGCGCGCGGTACCGCTGGGCCATGTCGCTGACATATGTTTCATGAGATTCCGCGTGTTTCATGAGATTCATGAGCATGTGTTTCATGAGATTCCGCGTGTTTCATGAGATTCATGAGCATGTGTTTCATGAGATTCCGCGTGTTTCATGAGATTCATGAGCATGTGTTTCATGAGATTCATGAGCATGTGTTTCATGAGATTCCGCGTGTTTCATGAGATTCATGAGCATGTGTTTCATGAGATTCATGAGCATGTGTTTCATGAGATTCCGCGTGTTTCATGAGATTCATGAGCATGTGTTTCATGAGATTCCGCGTGTTTCATGAGATTCATGAGCATGTGTTTCATGAGATTCATGAGCATGTGTTTCATGAGATTCCGCGTGTTTCATGAGATTCATGAGCATGTGTTTCATGAGATTCCGCGTGTTTCATGAGATTCATGAGCATGTGTTTCATGAGATTCCGCGTGTTTCATGAGATTCATGAGCATGTGTTTCATGAGATTCCGCTTGTTATTCTGCTAAGCCCTGTAACTGCTTCTAGTAGGAAAGTTACAAAGCCGATTTTAAGTTACGTTTTTTAGTGGTATCTGTTTGCATCGGCTGCTCTATGCTTTTCACTGTTGATTGTGTTGCAAGATCTTAAAAGCTGAACAAATTGCTTTATTGCAAGTTATTGAAATGACCACACTTATCAATAGAAAATTGCAATTAGTTTATCTTCACTTTGGCGTAGACACAAATCATTTAATGCAGATTGATGCTCAATTCGAAGATGTTATAGTCAAAGCAAAGGTGAATAGCAAACTGCGAATACGAATGAACCTGAAAGCGTAATATATCAGCTTATTTCATAGGAATGTAATGTTGTGGGCTTATCAAAGTGACGTAATATTAAGTTTGCCTTGAAATCGTTAATCCTTAATCATAAAGTTTCAGTTAGACGAAATGAAAGAAGATGAATCAACCAAGTACAGTACTTTGCGTTTGTGGTTTTGATTGAAAATAATGAAAAAGCAGTTTTTTTTCTAAGATAGTGTAATCGAAATATGGTTTAGTCACAGTGACGCGCTTGGAACCAGTTTTGCCGATCATGTGTGTTGTGTACACTGTTGACCTCTGAAGACTATATTGCGCATACTGAATATGATTTTAGTCATCGATTCAGACTATGAAAAAATTGCTGTTTTGGCAGCTCTTACACGAGAAATTATTAATCTCAGACGACAAAATTGAAGTCCGCATAGCTAAGAAACAGTAACAATAATCTGACAAGTTTTCATAAATTTAATTAACTTAGACTTGTCGTTGCTTTCAAAATTGTGCATTGTTTATTAGTAATACAAAATGCGCTTTGTGTCGTGTCTACAAATTTTATTAATTTCGATCGAAGTTCGAAATGACAAAAAGTTTGTCAATGGCGTCCTCACAAAAAAAGACCCCTTCGGTTTCAAATTTAATCAAATTAAGTATGAAAAGTTTAGATGGCCATTGAATCACTTCTGTATGTTCTGATGATTTTTTGAGATTTTAGCAATTGATACCAGTAAGTGGCAGCCCTGCAAAAGTTTTAATACAGCGTTTCGGAGAAGCATTTGAAGGAGGGTTATTCTTTACACTAGTTCTGCTTCACATACTGTATATTTTTTCACAGTTTTTTTTACCATTTCTCAGTGGCGTAGCCGGGGGAAAGGGGCCCCTCTTTTTTCCTTGTGAAGATATTCTTTAGAAAAGGAGATCTTTTTCCTTGATGATTTGCGTAAATCCAGGTACAGCATCCCCCTAAATTTTTCGCTGGTCCCGTCGCTGTCATTACTTATCCGGCTTGAAGAGTCTAAGCCGCCGAGGTGGTCCGGTGGATAAGCTATGCTATTCGCTACTTTATTGATAGCCAGCACATAAAGTATTGTAAGCGTATTACCACTATAGACGTTTGTCGCTTCTGCTGTTTTTATAATAGTATAGCGAATATGCCATTATTTTGGCTGGAGCGTTTAGCAAAATACCATTATTTTAGCTGTTTCTGCTAAAGTGCATTAGATTCATTTTTGCTTGCCTTGGCAACCAGGAATTCATTTCAGATACTAAGGTTAAAAAAATTTCTGATCTTTGACTGCGAGATCATGTTGACAATGCCACTGCGCGCATCAATCTGAGCAACGTCGATTCTGGCATCATAAACATCACTATTCAATATTTCTTTCCATGTTCAATTTTCCAACTTTCGTAACCATATTCTGTGCAGCATTTTTGTTCTTAAAAGTGCAGGTAGAACGTAGAGACGATAAACGCAGAGCAGTCGCAGCGGCCTAGCGGGACGGCAAACTTGATCAATTTTTAGCGCAGTCAAGTTCGAGTTCATTAGATATTTACACTGCCGTAGCCACGGGGGGAGGGGGGGGTTGGGGGTGACAACCCCCCTCCTCCATTGAGCCTCAAATGATGTCATACTTACTTCTTTTTCTGATATTTATTTCGAAGTGCTCGATGCTTTGTCATTGACAATCTGGTTTTGTAAATGCCGCAATAACAAGAATCACGTAGCGTTGTTTCCTGAATTTTGTTCTTTGCCGTTATGCTTATTGAAGCAATGACGCAATTTTATTAGCAGGGCAGTGCCGCTCCTGCACATGCAACTGCCCTTGGCCCCTCAGACCTTCCGTATAAAAACGGCTAAACGATTTCAAGCAAAAATGATGTACGTACTGTAGCTCAAAAAAGAACTAAATTGGTAACATTTGAATATCGTTTTACCAGTTTCACCAAAGAGCATTCCTTTGACTTCCTTACAACAATCGTGCCTTAACTGCCTTCGCTATTTCTGGTTTAAAACATCTCTCTTAAAATTTGAGATCATTTTTTATTATTATACAACCAGGGGCGGATCCAGAGGGGATGTGGGGTATGCTGCGTATGCATTCCCCCACCGTCCATTTTCAACAACGTTTTGAATGAATAAAATTTTTCCATAAATTTGAACCTCCACATATTCATAGGCTATGCCTTAGTCGCCTTAAGCACGCATAATCGAAACTGTGCGAACAAAATGCGTCATATTTGGTGAAGCACTCAAAGTTAGGGGCCAAAAATATGACAAACTACTCTTAAAAATTGTTCAAAAAGCACTAAAATGGCCATTACAGTATGCAAATTTTCAAAAATTTTCCGGTAGAGCATATGCCCCGCACCCCCCGAGAGTCATTTTTGTTACTTAGGCTAAGTTGCTTTAATTAAATCTGTTGAAAAAAACTACGCTTGAAAAGTGACGAAAATTAGTGCCCCCTCCCTGAAAAAAATTCTGAATACGCCCCTGACATAAAAACATTTTCAAAAATCTTATTTACGTCCGTTTTCGGGTCTAAACGTTTTTGCATTTGGTTAACATTCAAACTGATTCAAAAATACATCGACCCCACCAAAACTTTGTGGATCCGCTACTGTATACAACGTATGTTCAAATGTGATGTCATTCTCAATCCCCCTCATTGCAAAATCCTGGCTACGCTAGTGGATCATTATTAGACAGACTTGTTGATTTTTTCAATTTTTTAAGCTGATCAGTGTTATTTTCGATCAAGTTCAGCGAAATTTGATTTTTTTCAGTTAAAAAACTTTAAATTTTCAAATTCGAGTTTTGCGAAAAATATCTTTCAGGTTTGAATTTGCAGCCTGATATGTAGGTTGAGGTATTTAAGAGCAGCAAAAAGCAAACCAAGGGGCCTATTATGTATATCGTTCCTCTTAAGACAGCTGCTTACATGGGAGTGCCACCCTAGAAAAGATCGTCAAATGGCGTTCTCTAAAAAAGTTCGATACTAACGTCAAAATCAGATCGGCAAAAAAGCAAGGGGGCCTCCCGGAAAATTAGCCCCGGGGCCCCCCTAGGCCTTAATACGGCCCTGCGACCATGTCATTCATCTTATGGCGTTTTGCTATTTAAGTATCTTTTGATTGCCTGCTAGCAAATGCAAAGTTGCTTTAATTTTTCAAAAAGGCTAGAGCAGCGGCTCTCTACAATTTATGGTTTGTAGTTCCCTTCTATAGAGACTCTCAACATCCGCGGCTCCCTGCTCAGCGAAAGAACTTTTGTCGGTATTTGATTTATAGTAGCTACAACCATCCACTGGCCTTAAGTGGTTAATTACTAGTAATGAATCTAGCGCTTGTGATCTTCGGGTTAATGTATTGTGGCCCACTGCGGGTGCCAATGGCTCCCGGTTGAAAACCCCAGCACTAAAGCATACTCCGATGGCCGAGCCGAGTGGATAAAGCGTCTAGCTCTGGACTAGTAGAGGGTTAGGGTTTGATTGAATCCGAGTGGGCTGGACCATGGTTTTAGTGACTTTAGGATGCCATCCAATGACAAAGGATATTCACAGTTACTCTACTAGACGCTTAGAATCACAGAAACAGCATAAAAACAGGCCGGTTCTTAACGGGTTTACACATTTCACAGTGGTTGGCTAGTGGCCACATCCAACTATTTAGCGAGCTCATTATAGTGATTTGATCGTTTTCTCGTCATAAAAGGAAAATAAAGGCCACTAAACTGTGGAAAGCAGATCTGCTCTTTAATTGATATGATAATCAGCTATACTGATTAACTCAAACGACAAGGTGATATACGTCTCGTAAAACAAAAAGCAATAATTGGATACAAACATCCCGAATAAGATCTTTAAAATTTGTTTTTTATCTGAATAAAGCTTAGATTACCGTAACAGTGACGTAGGCTAAATCTTCCGTACCAAGTGCTCAACGGAGAGCCGGAATCTCAGCAAAGCTGCTTTACGCAACAAATAAAACCAGTTTTGCAAGTTCGTAAAATTATCAGCAAATCATTTACAAGCCCAAGCATTGAAAAAATGCTAGATAGTTATCTAAAGACAAACGACATTAGCCGGGTTTAATTCAGCATCGATATTATAAATCCGAAAAGAGATAATGAAATCCGCGTGATGACAACCTCTAAGTAGCAAAAACAAGTTTAGGTTGCGCATTAACTATGCTCTTAGAATTTATTTAAAATGCCAGAATTTATTTATGATAGGGTTGGAGTGAGTGTTTGAAATTACCGTGCCTCCGACCCAATTTGGTGTGGACGTAATTATGTATAAGGCGCATCGTTGGTTATTTCAAAACGTTTATTGCCAGCCTATCGCATTTAACCGCAATGCTTTACACATGTGTGTATTGCTGCGGGCCAAAACAAGCGACCGAAGTTCATGAAACAATACTTTTACAAAATTATAAGTCAGGCATAAAACTTGAAGCTGAACTAAGACTGGTTTGAACTATAAACGAGCAGAGCAGATTTCTTGAAGAGAGTGTAATTTTGAAAATGGAGATAAGCCTACCGGTACTCCGAATAATTCATCTTATTTTCAAATTTGCTTTGAATCAAATTTCTTGCCGTGTGAGTGATTTAAAAATGGAAAGCAACTTAAATTCCAACGAAGTTCAAAAATATGAGGAGTAGAAAGAAGTTGCAGCGAATGAAGTAGATAAAAAGAATTGAAAGATGGAAGGATCAGTGGAGCAAATGAAGGCTAAAATGCATGAAATTACAGTAAACAAACAAACAATGCTCAGTCCCGCTTAGCTTGGAACTGCTGCATCAAAAGTAACAAATTCACCGTATTACGCCGAAGCGTATACGAGTGGCGGGAACAATGTTTGCGGCTTAGCGCCTGGGCAGTGGGCAACACATCTCCTAAGAATCATCGCAGCGGTGGGAAGCCGTTAGCAACACTGTGTCCGATTGACCTGCCTGGGAATTGATCCCCAAACCTTCCGCACAGATAGTGATCAGTTTAACAACTGCAGCTATCCGGACGGTGAACTATACTGCATATTTGAAACAACTTTAGTGATATTGTAAAAGTATAAAATGTCTGCACCAGAGATGGAACACGTTAGGATTTTCTCGACCCGCCTGGTAAAATTCAAAATCTACGCCTGTTTCGGGCCCGGTCGACCGTTTTTTTTACTAAAGGTTTATGTTCAGTGTTCAATAAATCTCATGACAAACCGCATATTACGCTAACTTTGTCACTAGATGTATTGAACGCGTAAAATTTCACCTAATAAAAACAGTATTCCATAAATGTATTTATTTCTAATAAAAACAGTAGGCCTATTTCATAAAACAGTAAAATTTCATCTAGTAGATGCATATCGGTACCGGTTTGTATATTTCGGTTGGTGTTCAGGTGTATTTTAGTTGCAAAAAAGGAGAATTTAACCGATTTTTCGATCGGCTTGACCGCCCGGTCGAAGAATCTCTACCCGACCGGTGGCCCGACCGGTTTCCATCTCTGATCTGCACCGTATGGGTTATCCTTTTGCAAAACAAAAAAGTTTCCTGATTGAAATTTATTGATACTTAATTCACACTTTGGCCGTAAAAGTGATCTTAGCAGGCGGCTTAAAACTAACGTGATTATCAGTATTTTGCAGCTTACGCTCAAGCTCTTCTCAAAAGCCGTTTTCTGCCCTGCTAATCTTCCATTTGCGTTAAAAAATCCCCTTTTAATCTGAAATATGCCAGCGGCGATTTTACACCAATCAGCATAGTAAATACAGTCCAATTTTTTGGCAAGCGAAGTCAAATCTGAATTTGATTTAAAAGTATCAGTTTTTCATTAGGCTTCGGTAATCAACTCGATTTAATGAGAATGTATCAAAAAACACATTACAAATTGCTTTCCTGGTAGACTTCAAATAAACAACTTTCGAAACAATAAGAAAAACACAAGAGAAATGCCAGGTTTCGGCGAAGCTAGCAGCTAGTGTTTCCTCCCGGGAAGTCGGTACGGGAAATTTGGCATTTTTTAATTCCCCGTTTCCCGGGAAATTTTGTCAGGATCCCGGGAAAATTTTTTACTTTAGCAAGGCTTATAATGATACTGATATCTAGCATTCCCACAAAAAAAATGCGTTGCTGCAAATTAAATTCTTTTTTGCTAGCTAAAAATTATTTTTCAAAATTCGCAAAATTTTTGAAGACAAAATACTTGTAAGATCGAAATTTTTTCCTCAATTTGTCGAAAACATTGAAAAATTCAAACTAAGTTAGTCAAAACAACATAACAAAATGCTAAAAATGAGATCTGAAATGCTGAAAAAACAGAAAAAAAAGCATAATAATCAAGCTCGGTAAATTTTCCCGGAAAATTTTTCCGTTTTAGTTTTATTTTGTTTGTTTGTTTTTTTTTTTGCTGGTGTCAAAGCCGTGCGTACGCTGTCATTTTTTTTTCTCTCCCGTCTTTTCTTTTTTTCGCATATTTTAACGGTCTTTCCATTGTGTCGTGTCTTCTTTTCTTGAATCTCTTCTCTCAGACGCCGTCGCTTTATCGTAATATTTGCATTTTCAAGAATAGAAAGCATTGATTGATTGATTGAGGGCAGAATCAAGAATAGTGATGTCGTTAAGATTTAGTGATAAGCAGTGATTTTGAACCAGGGTTACGCCAGTGCAATCCAAGAGTTCCGCAAGTATAATACATTCAAACTCGAAAATCATTATTATTATTACATGCACACTCTAACTGGTTCACTACCATCATACTATGATGCGTAATGGTTCACTAGTCACTACCATCACACATAATCTTAATATGTCATTTTATTTGTAAATCAATCTGAACGCGAGTATTTTCATTTTGTTCTATTAATCCAATGCTTTGTTAGCATAATAAATTTTTGTACAGAGATTTCTGGAGTGTTTCGTTAGGATTTTGCTCCACCAAAAAGGCTGAAAACCACTAAAATAGAGCAACAATTCACGAAACGTAAATGTTTCAGCAAGCAAACTTAATTATACCACCTCATTAGCATTCTAGGACGAATTACATCCGCGAGAGCACCTGTGGTATATATACTAGTTAAATGAAAAAAAGAAGAAGGGGCAAGAAATTAAAGTTAAAACGTCGAGTCAATGCAAATTTGATACATCATGGGTTAAAACCAATAGATTTTCAGATAAACACAATTTGTATAATGAAGTTCTTTATTTTTTTGTTGTGTGCGACTTTGGTTGCAGGAACTGCGCCGTTCGTGAACTACACAGCTCCAACAAACTTGCGCGCTGAAGCTAACATTAATGCAATTGCTTTATTCTGGGAACATGAAGATGAAAATGCCGTATTTTTGGTGAGAACTTGGTAAATTTCAGATCTGTATCGCATAAAAAGCGATTTTAAGGCACAAAGAATTCATTTAAGAAATGAAGGAGTATAATATTGCAAAACAGCATGCCTCCGAATCAGCGATTATGATTTATGAGATCAAAAGTGGATCGGTAATCGATGTACTTGCGAACCTTAACTTTGTACTTGGATTGATGAATTTATTTTCATATATGACAACATTGGAATCACTCATCTTGTGAATAACCTTAAAAGCTATCCCAGCTTCCAATTACATCCCTAACCGTGACCCTACAAATCTGAGAATCCGTGGTAGTTAATACCAGCTAACATGTAGCTCGACCTCGTTAAGTATAGTGTAGGTTTATAATATGCCCACGCTTTGTTTTTTACAGGACGCTCGTTAGCCTGTCCACATGTCCAATTTATGTGGGCTTTTGGCCCACGTTTATGTTAGCTTGTTGCTGTGGGCTTTCTGCATCACAATTTATTCTTGATGTCATAATTTAAAAAAGTGATTATGACATCAAACCCCAGCAACAAGCCCATATAAATGTAGGCCAAAAGCCCACATAAATTGGACATGTGGACAGGCTAAATATGCCGTAATACCTGCCCATGCCAACAACAAACTACTGTACGTAACATTCCCCCAAAATGGTTCTTCGTGCTATTAGATTAAAATTCCTTGGTCTCCACCGATTTTATTCTGAAATAAAAGTGCTGTGACTTTATTTTTAGGCTACTTTGAGTGATGGCCAATCAGAGGTAACAACGGAGAGACGGATTGCTTTCGGTGGATTGGAGCCTGGAACCACTTACTTAGCGACGGTAGCCCAGGCTAATGAGGAAGGAAACGCAGTATCAGAGGAAGCATCTATCAGTGTGGTGACACGTAAGTGCACAAAAGTTGATCAACTTCACTCCATTGCTCCGACTATTTTAGGGAAAGTAACTGGAGCGTTATGCCATGTGCTTGGACTGAATTTATTCAGATCGCACTTTTTATTTTGTATGAATAATAATTTTTGACATTTGGGTTCAAATTCTGCAAATTTTGGAGTTTGGGTTCAAATTGAATTTTTTACAATCAAAAATTAATCAAAAATCTCGTCTAAAAAATTTCCAAAACTTTAAACTAAAAGTTTTTCAGGTTTGACACTGTATAACAAAGCGACTACCGCTGGGCACCTGCCAAACTTATAAGACAACATAGTTTTTCACACCGTTGTCCGTTGCCTTTTCCAATATTGGGCGGTTAGAAGCCGAGAGCAAGTTCCCTATACCCAGTTTAACAAAAACCAATCACTAATAGTGAATGTATAAAGATATTATCATGTAGGCTTTAGAACTCTGTAAAAAACAATTCTACGACCAGTATCTCGGTTTGATTGCTAATCTGGTAGATTCAGGTTCGAACCCAGATATATGCTTCAATACGAAAAATGGATGGTTTTCTTTGGGTATGCGTATTGACTTTTAAAAATTGCAAAGTTGGGCAGTTGCATTGGTTTTTCTTCCGTAGTTTTGTAACGGTCCTACTAAACACCGCAAGGAACTACAAGGTACTGAAAACAGTGCAAAGAACTACAAGGTACTTCAAGGAACTACAAGATACTTTCAAACGAAGTACAAAGTAGCTGAAAACACTACAAGGTACTTCTAAACCAACGACAAGGTACTTGAAAACATTACAAGGAACTACAAGGTACTTTTAAACCAACCACAAGGTAATTGAAAACACCGCTAAGAGCTGCAAGGTGCTTTTAAACCAACTACATAGTACTTGAAAACACTACAAGGTACTATTAAACCAACTACAAGGCAGTTAAAAACACCGCAAGGAACTTATAGACTAACGACAAGGGCGTTAGGAACATCCCAAGGGTTGGAGTTGGGAGGGGGGTTGGAGTCGGGGGGATTGGAGTTGGGGGGTTGGAGTCGGGGGGGTTGGAGTTGGGGTGGGGCCGGGGGGTTGGGGTCGGAGTTGGGGGGGTGGAGTTGGGGGGGTAAGGTCGGGAGGGTTGGGGTCGGGGGGGTTGGATTCGGGGGGTTGGGGTCGGAGGGGGGCGGAGTTGGGGGTGTGGAGTCAGGGGGGTTGGGGTCGGGGGTTGGAGTCGAAGAGGGGGTGGAGTCGGGGGTGTTGGAGTCGGGAGTAGGGGTCCGGAAGGTTGGAGTTGAGGGGTTGGGGTCGGGGGCTGGAGTTGGGGGGGTGAAGTCGGGGGGGTTGGGGTCGGAGGGGGGTGGAATCGGAGAGTTGGGGTCGGGGGGTTGTAGTTGGTTTGAAATTACCTTAAAAGTCTAGTAGTTGATTTACAAGGACCTTGTAGTTTCTTGTGCTGTTTTCAACTGCGTTGTAGTTGGTTTAAAAGCACCTTGTAGTTCCTTGTGCTGTTTTCAACTACCTTGTAGTTGGCTTAAAAGTACCTTGTTTTTTGTAGTGTATTCAGCTACTTTGTACTTGGTTTAAAAGGACCTTGTAGTTCCTTGTGCTGTTTTCAACTACCTTGTAATAGCTATAAAGGTACCTTGTAGTTCCTTGTAGTGTTTTCAACTATCTTGTACTTGGCTTAAAAGTACATTGTAGTTCCTTGTAGTGTTTTCAGCTATTTTATACTTGGTTTAAAAGTACCTTGTAGTTCCTTGCGCTGTTTTCAACTACCTTGTAGTTCCTTGTAGTGTTTTCAAGCGTTTTGAAGGTTTAAAAGTACCTTGTAGTTCCTTGCGGCGTTTAGTAGGACCCGTTTCGTAATATGTGAATCAAATCATGAAACTTTTTATCTTCTAAGCAAAATGCCAAAAACCTCTTAAATTTTTTCCTTAAATTCTCAGCTATCCTGATCCTTCTTTCATCGCCTGATTAAAATGCTGCTTGGAAGAATAGTTGTAGGCCTATCCCAAGCGCTCGATTTATGTTTATCAGGAATTCTGCTAATGGAGTAATTTTACAGTTTCTGCTGCCGACCAGATCCGCGATCTTCGGGTTACACGAGTAACTGAAACCTCAATATCAGTCGAATGGAAAGATTCGGAGGAAATAGAGTTTTATGTTGGAAGTATACAAGAAGAAAACGGTGACGTAATAGGTAAAAGTTTTACATATTGTTGCTGGCAAGCGAGAACAGCCTTGAAGCGAGTTTATCTGTACACGGCAGGTGGCAACGCGACGAGCACAAGCGGTATGCGACATTTTTTTGCACCCTCTTGGTAGTATTGTCCTATTCAACGACCACGCAAAATCCTGCTACATCATACTCGTTCTTGCATTTCCGCAAGTCGCTTATCGGTTAATGCATCGTAATGATGTTTTGCATTGTGAAGAATAATATTAAATTTCATTGGCCTTCAATGATTATAAAAAAAATGTGGACATATTTTTTGGGACTAACTTTTTGTATTTAGAATCGTTAGAAATTGAGGATAATAATGTGACTTTCATGGGTCTTGAGCCCTTGACAAACTACGTTGTAATGGTCAGATCAGGGGGAAATGGTACGCAAGCAGGAGCGGCATCATTAAAGTAAGATCAATGCTAAGTCTATCTTATAAAATTAAAGCGCAATTTGATGCTTAATAAATACAGTAGCACTACTGTAAATTTTGGGTCTGATTTAAAAACTTCTATCAATTAGGTAATCTGCGCTCACTGTCCGCCATTGAAACATGGTTTTCCTTTTCTTGGTTCTGGTTGTAGTCAAAGAATAAAACAAATTCAGCGATCGTGAATAGATTATGCACAATCAACAACATCTAGCGGTGATTCACCGAAAAAGATGTAAGGCCAGTGAAGCGCCCAGCTCAAGTTTTGAACTCACAACCTTTCGGTAAAAAGTCAACGGGTATACCCTTTTCTTACGCTGTACACTTTTTCCGAATTATCCCGCCACGCAATACAAATTGTTTCTTTAAAAACGTTGCACTAAATGCGAACACAATGATATTAGACCTTTTATTATGCTATTGATGCTATGAAATTATCAAAAACTCTTTAGGAGAATGGGGGACAGTAGTTTACATCAGTTGCACCATAATTACATTGATTTATGGAAGTCAACCATCGATAAATTTTGAAGTGAATTTAGTGCTTTGCTCAAGTTCCGAGCGGCTGCTCCTGCTGTCATCTAGTAAGCTTTCATTATAATTATATATTTTCAGCGTACGAACCGACGGTATGGGTGTGGTCAGGGTAATAGCTACATGGTTAGGAGCTGGTGCTGCTATTGGTGGTGAAGTAAGAATTTTCAGGTGCGTTGATTTAATTGTTATGAGTGATAATTGTTATCAGAAAACAATGATACCGGAGAGGTTGGGCACCCCTGTGTTAATCACTTGCAGCTCAATAACCCTACAGTACTACCTCAGGGCTTCACTTGAAACCTCGTGCACCGGTCTGAATTTTAATTTGTTTTATTCAATATGACTGAAAGTTATTCAGAAGTTTTTTTTGTGTTTAGACCTGTGAATATCCCACGAGGTCCTTACAATGTTGTGGTGAACTTTTCTTGCGCAGTACGATCTGTCAAGGTAATTACTATACAATGATATACTGTAGCTTACATAATTTTGCTTGTTTTCTTGCAAGCTCAACTACTTTTAATATGATTTTAACTAAAATCTAGCAATCAAAATAAAACAAACTTTGATAATTATGGTCAAGAATTTATTTTTTCTTTGCTTTAGGTTTGGAATGCACAATTTAATGTGGGAGAATCCGATCTTGGAGCTGGCTTGGTGGCAGTCACACAAAGCGAAATTTGGGAATTAGAAAAAACCGACATTGGAATGACTTTTTATTTTTCCAGGTTAGAAATAGATTGACTGTTTGACAGTTTCGATTTTAATAGAATTTTTGTTGAATTTTTATTTGTAATTTTTGTTATTTTCAGGTTCTTTAGTTGCTGCTTGTAAGAGTCTTATTTTTCTGCAGTACCTTGTTTAAGAGCGCAACGAGGAATCATGAAATAGAGCCGAACCCAAGACCTTTCAATCTATTTCTAACCATCACCCTGCAACTCAGTGCATGAATTGAGTCAAATAAAATAATTTTGGAAAATTGTACAGTGGCGGAAGCGCGAAAAACGATGTTTATTGTGCGAAGTAGCCTACTTCCGGCCATCCAGAGTTAACTATTGCAGATACAGATTTTCTTATAAATGTATTGCCACCGAATATTGATACTTTACTGTAATGATAAATTACAAAGTGAAGGATTTTGGGTTAGTTACCAAGGCACTTGGTCAGAAATCCTAGATATTGGATGAAATCGAACCCGCGACTCGCGAAAAATGTGGTGTTTGTAGCAGTCTATCGTTGCCGGGCTTGTTACGATCACCTCGTAGAATTTCTCCATTCTCCAGAATCATGAGATGCAGAAACACTACCTTTGAGTTATTGCATATTTACTTGAATTTTTTTCAGTTTTAGTTCATGCAGCATCGGTGGCACAGTTCCAGCAGATTTCGGCGTGGAGTTTGATTCCGAAGGATCTGCAGAGCCACCTGCTGTTGATATAAGTAAATATTAATATAAGTTGATATAAGTCATATCAATGCAGTTAACTTTAATTGCACCTTTAAAGAATTCTTATCATTAATCAAATTTAGAATAGACTCCAGCGCCCCGCTCAAGCAAGCATCCAGAAAACAACGACGACTTTACGCTAATCCCTGGTTAACAAACGATCTCCTACAATCAATAAAACTTAAACATAAACTTTATCTAACCCATCGTAAGTCGGATGATCCAGATAGAGTGCAACACTACAAGAAGTACTCGAACAAGCTTAATAAAGATATAAGAAAAGCCAAAAGAAATGTTTACTATAACATATTTAAAACTAACTGTAACAATCCCCACAAAACATGGGCAACAATTAGCTCCTTACTACATTCTAAACTCAATGTCAACCGCACCCCTACTAATCTATGCGTTGATGGTCAAGACATAAATGAACTTGATGATACTGTTAACAGTTTCAATGATCATTTTTCGGAAGTTGGCGTTAATATTGCTAGTAAATTACCTATCAACAATCCCTGTGAAGTTAAAGTATATTTGAGTAACCGTATATCTTCCTCTGTTTTTCTTAATCCTGTTACAGATACTGAAATTGCCAATATCATTAATGAGCTTAATGTAAAGAAAGCAGGGGGCTACGATGAAATTTCCTCTTACTTCGTTAAAATATCTGCTTCAATTTTAATTCCAATTCTTACTGTTTTTGTTAATTCGGCATTAAGTCTAGGTATATTTCCTGATGACCTAAAACTTGCCAAAATTATCCCTATTTTTAAATCTGGCAACAAGCTAGACAGAAATAATTACCGTCCCATATCTCTATTGTCCTGCTTTTCAAAGATCTTTGAAAAAGTTATATTTCATCGTTTGTCTTACTACTTTGATAAACATTCTGTTTTGACTTCCTGTCAATATGGTTTTCGCTCTAATAGATCAACTCTCCATGCTATTCTTGATATTGTTACTGCCATATATGATAATATTAATATAAAACAGTACACAGCTTTGGTTACCTTAGATTTGACCAAGGCATTTGATACTGTTAGTCATGAAAGACTACTTATTAAATAGGAAAATTATGGTGTAAGAGGAACTGCGCTTAAACTTATGGAGTCCTATTTATTAAATAGATCTCAATACGTTTCCTTAAATAATGTAAGTTCTGATTGCAAAACTGTAAAAATGGGTGTTCCTCAGGGATCTGTACTTGGTCCCCTTTTGTTCTTGATATATATCAATGATTTAAATAATTGCACTGTTAGCACTCCTAGGCTCTTTGCAGATGATACAGCAATTTTAGTTGATGCTAGTTCCCTTACGGAACTTCAAGTCAAAGTTAATCAAGAACTAGCTAGAATTTACACTTGGATGTTAAAAAATAAATTAACTGTGAATCCCTTAAAGTCCCACGCATTAGTAGTCCCTCCTGTGCTCAGTGAGATACCGTCAGCAGTAAACTTTCAGATGAACTCATGTAAAATTGAAGTTTCTGATTGTGTCAGATACTTAGGTGTACTAATTGATTCCAAATTGCTCTTCAAGCAACACATTAGTATGATTTCCACTAAGCTATCTCGAGCTGTTGGAATAATGTATAAATTGAAACATATTTTGCCCGCATATGTATTGAAACAACTCTACTTTGCATTTTTCCATCCTCACTTACTCTATGGAATCATTATATGGGCCGCTACTTTCAAATCATACTTACAACCTCTGAACATTCTACAGAATAAGGCTATTAAAATTATTGATAATAGGAAATGGTGCGACAGAGTTACCCCGATTTATAAGCACTTAAATATTTTAAAACTGGAAGACCTGCTTAATCTTGAAACTTCTAAATTCATGTTTAAACTTATGAATAGTTCGCAATTGCAACCTGGTATTTTTTCCTCCTTTTTCACCAAAGTGTCTAACATTCATTCTCGTATTACTCGTTCTTCCCTAAATAATTTGCTTTATTTGCCCAATCTTCGCTCTAACCGTCTCCAAAGATCCATCAGATACAGAGGCGTTAAGATTTGGAATGATGTCCCTAACGACTTAACATGCTGCACCCTTCGTGGGTTTGTACATCAGTATAGACAGCATTTATTTCAATCCTACGATTAACCCATACTTTTCTGGTGGCTTCTTTTAAATTTGATCTAACCTCTTGATCTGCACCTTGGTACTTTCCTTGGGATTATAATTATTTTAAATTGGTATTTTTTTTTTTTTATTTTTGTATTCATTTTAGAGTTTATTTGACTTACGGTTAACACGCTCTGATCATCAATCTTAAATAACTGTTTCAATTATTAGGTGGCTGCTTGACTTGAAGACTACTTACAAGTGGTCATTTCGCAGCTTCCTGCACGATTGTATTATTTTTCTTATTCTTTGTATCATTGTATTTGCGTTATCGTGTTGTACTTTTGTGTAAAACGTAATAATAAACTAAACTAAACTATTAACTAAGGACTACCCTTTGTAAATTGACCAAACATTATAAGGCAGGTTTTGTAACCTGTGGTTCGTAAACTTGAATACAGTCCGTGAAAATACTTCAGGGGTCCGTAAACTTAACTATAAATATGGTGCAAATGTCTAATTGTATTGGCAATCATAGCGTGTTTTTTTAGAAAGAGATCCAACCACTAGGTTTTGTTGGATGTATCAGAGCTTTGCAGCCGAGAAAAGATTTTAAAACATTGTTTGGAGGAATTTCCAACTATCAGCTTTGCGTAATGCAATCATAAATTACTTTATCGTGACACCAACTTCAACCCCCCCGACCCCCACTGTTTTCCAAGCTGCCGACCCCTACTCCACTTCACACCGTTTCGCGTCAAATCGTCTTTGCGTCAAATCGTCTTCGCGTCAAGTCGTCGTCGCGTCAAGTCGCTTGCGTCAAGTTTGTTCTCGTCAAATCGTCATGTACCCATATAAAGAGTCATAGTTGGTGAAGATTACCACAATTCGAAATATTTTTGGGGAGTAATTTAATTAAAACTGTTTCGATTTTTCTCCATCTTCATCGAGTAGTTTTTAAGCAACTTCTTGGTTATTGGCTCCTTGTTGGTGAACTTTTCAAAGGCAGACCTAGTAAACTCTATCACCAAAGCATATCGATGGTAAATGTGTTCCGTTTCAATCTGTATCTTCTCCTCAAAGATCAGAGCCGTGTGTCCAAACGTTGCTCAGTGAAGTGCATTAAGGATGATTTGTATTTTCAAAAAATTAGATCTAAGTGTCAAAAGGCACCTTAACAGCCTACCGTGGCGTAGGCAGAGTGGCTACAATGAGCGTGCCTCCTCCAAGGCCTCTTTTGATACACTTTAAAAACGTTATGGAATATTGTCCAGTTTCTTTTAGAATAACCGCGTCGTTGTGTAGCAAACCGTTCACGCGCCCTTCCCTCGAATAATTTCTGCTTACCCTCTTAACAGTCTATTATTTTTAACAGCTATGGTGCCGGTTAGTATCAACGAATGGTTTCGTGACAGCAGGATGATAGTTGCCTCTGCTGGAATGGGACTCATTCAGTTGGGCGCAGAATATGGCGCTGTACAAACATCAAGGGTACGTATGCATTAAGCACATTAAGTAGGAAACCTTGACAGTTGACTACTACGGAAACTGTGCTTTTAGAGTCTGCTTACGTGAATCTTTCGAATTTTTGCGACAACAAAACATAAGCGACCAAAAAAGATGGGCTAGGGAGGCAAATAGGGGTTGTGTCTTGTGCTATTTTCTTGCTGCTGTTTTGTTTTTGTTTCCTAAGTGATTAGCTATTGGTAAAGCTTCAAAATAAGTCTACGCAGAACCGAAAACGAAAAAATAAATTTATTTTATCCAATGAACACAGCGAACCGTTTCACGATCACAAGGGAATCTAAACAACCAACAAAGTCAAAAATCAAATCTTCATTAGGCTATACTCGGTTCCAATTCCCATCCACGTGGCTGGATATCGCAGCTCCAAAGAAATGTCGCAGCGGTGGCGAGCCGTTGACGACACTGCGTCTCAGAATTGAACCCTAGACCTCCCACACCGTTAGCGATGTCTTAAACGATTGACCAACCTGCCGGTATCTACACGATCAAAACAATAGTAAATCTTTGGAACTAGTTCTCACCAAAATCCAGCAATCACCCAATTTTATTCAGCACCAGAACTGATAAACTTAAGACACTTTGAGTTTGATGATGGTAACCTATGGTAAACAAAATATGCATCATCCAATAAATAATGAACTAGGATAAGACAGACCCTCCATTAAACGCACCCCCTCCATCCATGCCTACCTTCTTTATGTTAACTTTGCTCTATCGTGCGAGTCTAGAGAGTATCTTCCTTGATTGGGCAAGTTAACTTTTTATTTTGTTGACGAAAGTTACGAGTTTTGTATTCAGTAAAAATTATAACATTTTAGCGAAACTCATCTAATCCAAAGCCACTTCCTGGAGCATTTGTTATTGCTTTGAATTCAGGAGAAGGTTGCCCGCAAGGAATTCAAATCGTGGTAAGAATATCTGTTCTTGATGTTTACAATCACTGTGCTGTGCATTGGTTTTACATCTAACGTTTTAGTTAACTTAAACTTACAAAACATAATAAAGCAAGAGTGAAACCTCATTTTTGTTTTTTTGAGAAGTAGCACTAGTCCGGTTACATGGAAAACTTTCAGTCATAAATTTTAACGTACCAGTAGACTATAAAATAACAGAAAAGCGATAAATCTGGCTTTTGCGATGTCTCGACGTTAAATATTTTTTCGTTATATACCAAGCAGGATGTCTCAAAATATATCTCTAATACATCTCTATGCCAAAGTATGAGGCGGCGTTGCGAAAAAAACGATTTAGCAAATTTTGTACGAATTATCGGCAACATTTACACAGTTTCACTGTTATTTACTTAAATCGAAGTGACTGCAGCTAAAACGCTTCGAAAAATGCAATAACAGCCAAAATGTAACGACATTTAATACATAGCAGCGATATTTATTAAATAGAGGCGATATTTATTAAATAACGCGAGATTCGTTAAATAGCGGCGATATTTAATAAACAGCAGCAACATTCAATAATTAGCAGTGATATTTAATAAACAGCAGCGCCATTTAATAATTAGCAGCGACGTTTAATAAATAGCAGCGACGTTTAGCTAAAGTGCAGCGAAAGATTAAAGTGCTGCGGTAATATGCTAATGAAATCAACAGTGTTTCCATTTCTTCATTTTTCGTAATAACAAATCGCTGTAGTACAGCCACAGTGCACATAAAATTATTTCATTGGATTCACTCAACCAAAAAACATTGTTACGTATGTCCACAAAAACGCTTAACTTTTTAAGAAGCTAAGATGTTGTGTTGCCATTTTTTATTTTTGTTTTCAAATTTTTTTATGGAATTTATAAGGAGTTTCTAGTGCACTTGATTGCTGGACTAAATTTAGCAATAAATGAGCAAAGTGAAAAAATTTTGGTATGGGATTGATGATAGAGTAAGTATGGGGAAGTATGAAAAAGAATCGGGGAGAATGGGGGAGTATAGAGAATTTAGGAGAGTATGGATGGTGGGGGAATTGGGAAATTTTTGTTAGTTTAAGGAGTTGGGTTAAGTATGGGAAGAATAAGGAAGGAGTGGGGAACGTGGGAGAAAAATAGGGAAGTATGTTGGGGTATGGGGTAAGTGTCGGGGATGTGGGGAAGAATGGGGAAGATGTGGGGGAGGTGTGGAAGAATAAGGAAGATTATGGGGCGAGTGTGGAGGTTGTGGGGAAGTGAGGGAAAGGGTATTGAGGTGTGAGGAGGTGTAGAAAAATGTGGGAGGACCTACACACTCTTCTACACCTTCCCCACACCCTTCATACTCACCCGACACATTTCACACTCACCCAACACCTCTCCCCCACACTCACCTACCACGTCTCTCCACACTCCCTTCACACCTCCCCACACACTTTCACACTTCCCCACACCCCTCACACCTTCCCTCACCTCCCCCCACACTCACCAGACACCTTCCCCACACCCCCCCCAACACTTCCCCACACTCACCCTTTACACTTCCTCACAACCCCCACACCTCCTCCAACACTTCTCCATACTACCCATATTTTATCGTTTACCTCATATCAAAATTTCTCACTTTTCTTATTTTTTGCCAAATTAGTCCAACAATAAAGTTGACTAGAAACTCTTTGTAAATTTTAGAAAAAAAACTTAAAAACAAAAGTAAAAAATGACAATACAACATCTAAGCTTTGATTTTGGTTCCGGACACTGAGCACAGAGAATGGTTAACTATTAGTAATTTGGATGCACTGTGCCGATAGCAATTCAAATTTGGATAAATAAATATTAAACTTTTCAAAATCGATTTCACGATTACACTAAATGGAAACACTGTTGATTTCATTAGCATATTACCGCAGCACTTTAATCTTTCGCTGCGCTTTAGCTAAACGTCGCTGCTATTTATTAAACGTCGCTGCTAATTATTAAATGGCGCTGCTGTTTATAAAATATCGCCGCTATTTAATGAACGTCGCGTTATTTAATAAATATCGCCTCTATTTAATAAATATCGCTGCTATGTATCAAATGTCGTTACATTTTGGCTGTTATTGCATTTTCGAAGCGTTTTAGCTGCAGTCACTTCGATTTAAGTAAATAGCTGTAAAACTGAGTAAATGTTGCGAAAATTCGTACAAAATTTGCTAAATCGTTTTTTTCGCAACGGCGCCCCATACTAAAGAAAACACCGCGAAGCAGCAATTGCTTGTCTTCGGGTGGCTTTGTGACAGCTAGTTGACGTATAGATATAGAATATTTTGCATGTGTATAAGGGTTTCCAAAAAGGTATACCGGTATACAATTCTTTGAAGCAAACGTCTGTTTCAGTTATCATTTGCTTAAAGGTTGTTTTGGGGATGCCCTGGCGAGGAACAAGCAGCTAGCCTATCACGCACCTTGAAATAAAGATATATCAGCGGTATTGCAAATTTTCAGAGTACAGTATAAGTCAGAAATGTCCAACGTTTTAACTGAATGGGCCGCATTGCAAACTAAAATATTTAACTGGACCGCAAAATCACCACAATATCTTAATACAATGGAAAAATTTCATTGATCGCAATTCGCAGCGTTTTTAGCGTAAAGAACATTTCGCTCGTTTTGCAAGAAACGAATGATTGCTATTGTCATCAGAGGTGATAAAGGTGTAGGGGCACAACTGGGGGCCTGGGGGCGTTAGCTCTCAGCCGCCTAAAGAGTTTTTGCTATTTTTACACCATAACACTCATTTTAACACACTTTTATATCAAAAGAGGACATACCGGTACCCGCAAGTGAGTGCAGTCCCTACATACAATAAGGAATGTAAAAATATATGAGTAGACGATACTCGATGTCTGAGAGCAGAAGTTTGGCTAAAATAAATGAACGGAGGCTGCAACCATTATTAAGTTTCAAGCGTAATTGTAAACTAAAAGTTAGATTAGCTTATTACAAATTTCTTGAACGCCAGAGAGAAGGGGAAGGGGGCATGGCGGGGTGTCTCCCCTGCGTGAGTCTATGATTGCAGGTTAATCTAAAAATTGACGTTTGAAGCTGAAACAGCTTATGGCCTAACGCCCAGCGTCGACTTTTTGAAAATTGACTGCGCATCGGCTATCGTCAACGAAAAGTTGACATCAATTGACACCGTCAAGTAAGCGGCATCAAAGCATACCACTGCTAATAACTATTTCAAAAATGTTAATTTAGTTTTAGCAAGATGGCCTTCACTCAAAGGCATGGCGACTGCAATAGCCACGTCTAAAAAACTAAGATATTTTTAATGAGCAAACGGTGCGTTTTTTGACAAATCAAAAAATTTTCAAGATGAGAACATGTGTTATAATTAAGATTTCTACAAATTTGTTCTCTATAAAAGATACTACGCGACACACCATACAGTTACAACAGCTATCAAAAGGTTTTTCAAAGTAGTTCAGACCCAAACAAAGCTTCAAATCGAAAAGTGCAGGGTTTCAAGTTGTAGCAAATTTTATCTCCGTCATAGAAAGTGCTTCCAAATTTGAGTTGGCTATTATGAAAAATTTGCTAAAAAGTTTTTTTAATTAGTCGATAGTGGGCCGCATGTTGGACATCCCTGGTATAAGTTATTAATTTGATTTGGGATTGAGTCACCAGGAGCTGCTTATTCGAAAGCGTACCCTGTGTCTTAAATTTCTTGTGTTTTATATCGCCAATTGAAGTTAGTTGGCTAAGCAAATGAACTTTTTTTAGTCCTCCACTACTTTTTACAGAATAGGTGGAGTATGACTCAGAAGAATACAGAAGGAATTGCAGGAGCACTACCCGGTGTTACATACTTTGTCCAAGATTTAAGAGATTGGCACAATAATTTTCCAGGTAAAAACTCACTTGTTTTCATAAGGTTTAATCTGCCATTTTCAGCCAATAAACCTAAAAACTAGCACTTATTTCGGCTTTTAGCACTATGGAGCGGATGATGCACTGACCATTCATTGGACATGAATATTTATATCTGCAACTGCACTATTTTGTATTTTTACATTTGTACCTGCGGATAGATTTTTTTGCCCAATCTTCGCGCATCAACCGTTTAGTTTTCTCGTTATCGTTGCTGAAGCCACTACCGTATACGTCTACGACCGGAAATTATAAAGTTAAAGCGATGAAAGCATGAGACTGCTTTAGTGTTTACAATGGAACCGAAATAGCTATCTACTTATGGGGTATTTAGCAGCTCGGAGAGTCTCCAACTTCGTGGATTAGTTTCGTAAATAGATTGAAAATTTGGTTGGAGAAGCACGTGTGAGTTTTCTTTTGTGAAACTTTTAAAACTTATTTTTGAATTATTTTTAGGTTTCATATACGGCTACGATCCAAGAGTATGTGGAAGTCGAGATATTACTGCCCAAGTTATAACCGGTGCTACTTTCATCGATGATATTAATAATGCTCCCAACGTTTAATGATCAAAATATCAAAATATTTTAATTTTTTCTTTCAAAATACAATAATTTACATTAATCGTGCCCCAGAACAATTTTTTAACTTTTTGTAAATGTATCTTCTAATTGATACACCTTTGGATCATGATCCGCCTGCAAAATTGGGTTTATAAAGTAGAGAATTTGTTTCTCTTTGATACTCGTGTTTGCACACGCCGATTTTCGCACCTAGGTACAAAACTATAAGCTTGATGTCGTGATCGCTTTTTCAAGATTAAATACGTGTTTTGGTTCCGTAAACAAGCTAAATGTTATCTTAATTTTGAATTTGCTGGAATGGTTTTGAAACCAAAATCAAATACGTTCGCATTTATCCTGTCCACAGGCATATTCAGTTGAAATGGTTCCAAACGCCTAAGGGCTTTCCGCATTACAATAAAACTTTTTTAAAGAGGATAACAAAGCCACGGTAAATCTCAAAACTGGACGTTTCGACAGCATAGATTCAGCTGTCATCGTTAGCAGTGTAAGCAAGGCAGTACAAAAGTGGAAGTAATTTCGAAATTAAATTTTTGATGTCATAGTCACTTGTAATTGTAACAACGAAAAATTGATTATGATGCAGAATGACCGCGAACCTTCGGATCCATCCACTTGAACTACCCATTGGGGTGGATCAAAAATGGCAAAAAAAATTTTTTTTTCTATGTTTACATAGCCTGATATGGCAAAATATGCCAATATGGTGGTAAAACGCAATGTAAAAATTTGAAGACGATTGAACCAATTTTTGATCTCCCCCAGTGACAAATTCTTAACACCATTTTGGGGGTTTTAAAAGAAATTTGCTCTTCTTCCAATCTATTTTACAATAGCTCCAAAATGACCAGTGGCATACGCAGGATTTTTCAATGGGAAGGGTTTCAGTGACGTCACATCATGATGACGTAAAAATTCTACATCATCACGATGTGACGTCACTGGCAGTGTCAATTTAGATTTTTAACGTTTATAATAATTTTTCATCAAACCGGGCTGTTCATTATAGCGTAGTTGTAAAGGTGTCCATGCGGAAGATTGAGGGTTCAATTCCCAGCCGGCTCAAATCGCATATAGTGTAGCCAACGGCTCGCCACCGCTGTGACGTTTCTTCGGACCTGTGTTGCCCAAGCGCTAAAACGCGGGGTCGGACCCGCCACTCGCTTCGGTACTACAGCGAGTTTAATAAAACGAGTACAGTGAAGATTTGATTTAATTTTTCAAAAAAAGTTTGCTAGCCCTAGCTACTGCAGAGACAGCATTTTTAAGGAAACTTCTACTCAATTACCAACTGCTCCACAGCGGCATCAATGACAAAAATGCAGTTCAAGCAAAACACATCAGAAAAGCTGGTCAACCGATAATGCTGCATATCGCATCCGACGCATCGTAATGAAAGTTTCTCGAGGTTAAATTAGAAAGTTGGATAGAACAGAAAAAACATTGATAGCAATTTCGACCAGCTCCGCACGAAAAAAATTCGGTTCGTTTCAAAATTAAGAAAGGTTTTAATTTTTGTGCAATTGTCAATGGGGGGGGGGGGGGGGGTGACTCCCGGCCCCCTTCCTTGCATACGCCACTGGAGCCCATCTCCGCGACTTAGCGCATGAGGAACTTTAAAGCGATGGCGAGCCGTTGGCGATACTGTGGGGATTTGACCAGCGCGGGAATCAAGTCCCAGACCTTCCACACCGATAGTCTGTGCGCTTGACCACTAAGCTAACTGCCGGTACCAGCCCAGAAATCGAATCCAAAACCTCCCGCGCCGACAGCGATGTCTTTGGTCAACCCCAACTGGCTGGTTTGGTTAACTCAAAATTATGACATCGCAAGCAGACCATCTGCATGCGTTGCATCCATTCTCTTCGAAGAATACCTTGGCTTCTGCGCTGGAACGTTGTGTTGCCCAGCCATAATAGCCCTTGAGAACAATGGCTTTATGACATCGCAACACGACTCCAGTTTTAACAATACTCATTGGATTTGTCCTTTGTCCAAGCTTGCATTTTGAGTTGTTGGTTGAAGCGGAGCCCACCAGAAAAGTTTGACTACCGGAATTATTGCATCACGATGAAAGTTTCTCGAGATTAAAAAGCAAGTTGGATAGCACAGAAAAACATGACAGCAATTTTAGAAATCTCTGTATAAAAAAGGCGGATTGTTCCAAAAAGAGTGGTTTTTATTTTTTTTTTCAATCGTCAATGGGGGGGTTGACCCCCGAACTCCCCCCCCTCCCCGTGCGTACACCACTGAAAATGACAAAGTGTTTAGTTTTCAAATCTCCTTCATTTCCAATAAAATGTTATAGTATATATTTAGTGAAATTTTTGGGTGACTGGGTCAACCAGAAATGACGTCATTTCCGATTTTGAGAGAGCTATTTCGACGATTGTTGAGCATTCTTTACAGTTTTGTAATTGTTATTAGCACACATTTCTGAATGTTGGTCACAAATTCTGACCTTTTGTTAGTCTATGGAGTTGAGTCATACTTTGGTAGTTTTGACGTCATCATTACATCATTGATGACGTCATACTTTGATATTAAGCTTCATTAGTATTTTATTTTATTTTGTTCTTCGTTATTTTTTTGAAAATCATTACTCACATTTAAAATAAAATGATATTATTCGACATCTTATTCGAAAAGACGTTATTACTATCATTAATTTCTTTATGATATCGGTATATGTTGGTAATTGATTCACTAGAAGATTTTGTGAGGTGCCAAATATCACACATAAAACTTTAGTTCTTGTAACTGCCATTTCTGAAAATAATTCATTTGACTAAGCTAAATAACATTCAACCAGTCTTGAGTTATAAAATCATCTCTTAACTGAAATGCCTGTGTTACAATTCTGTGAATTTTTTGCCGGTTTTTCTTAAAGTTGGATCTATCAAACATCAAAAAAAAAGTTGATTAAAATTTATTCACGCTATAATTAACCAAAAGTGTGGACTAATGAAGCTTAAAATGGTAGACTGAAGAATTGAAGATGTTCGGTATTACATTGGTGAATGAAACGATCTTGAGATGAGAAGGATAACAGCGCTATTCATGATAGCTCTGCCAAGATATCAAATCCTGGCTTACCAATAACTGTTTACCGCAATTAATCACATCTTTCTGACATTTTAACCGAATGGCTAGGATGTTTGGCGACTAACTTTTTTGGTGAGGGATAAATGGTTTAAATATTGGTTCGCACAAAACTGGTACCATTATCAAGAATTCTTCACGTTAAAGTAGCCTACTCTCCATTATAGCAGCAATCTATCCCTGTACCAAACTTGATGAAAATGCTACCAATGGCTACTATCATAATATTTTAGTATCTTATTCTATAACCGGTCAGTAAAAAATCACTTACTTCATAGTTGTATAGGTGAATGCAATTGGAAGAAAGTGAAGAACAATATATCAACGTAACTAGCTATGTATATATGCAGTAACGCAAACAATCTAAAAAGCGAAAGCGGTTACTTTTCAGGGTTCACATCATAAAATCAGAGAGTCAGACAAGTGACAATAAATACCAGCCAGATTATTTCAAACGAGATCATTACCGGTATATTACCTTGTACAGGACCGGATTAAGCCTTTTGTGGGCCTGGGGCTATTTGATAATCAGGGGCATATTTTTCATTCTATTCTTTGAAGAAAAAAGTAACCACAATTAAAGAAAAGCACAAATACATAAACGAAGTCTTTACTTTGTATGCACACTTTCAAATGACACATTTTCTGGATTTAGCCAATGCAAAGCTCTTAATAACGTCATCAGCGTTTATTCTTTCCAAAAGTTCGTTTTCAATGCCGAGTAGAGCTAAGGAATTCAATCTGTTTTGGCTCTTAGACGAACGCTCATGATTCTTTACTCTTTTTAACGCTGAAAATGAGCGCTCGCCAGAGCAATTAACAATTATCAAGGTACTGCCTAACTAAGGTTTAGAACGCAAAGCCGTTGCATCAGGCCTACTGGACGTCGTCTCTATACGCTGTTGCTTTTCGGTTTGCTTTGTGGCCGAGTGGTTTGGAGCGTCGTTTTTACGACGGCCATAATCGTAAGGTTGATGGTTGATGGTTCAATATCCACCCAAGCCTCGTTGTTGCGGCCTTCGATAAGATGTTTTGCTACAATTATCTCTGCTTGGTGGAATCCAGCAAGCAACAAACCAAAGAGGTCGGAAGCAAAAAAATTTAAGAGGAAAACTAGGAAAAAAGGCAACTCCTAAGCGACTCTGGATTCGTCCTATATATAGCGCCTCCGTCGCTTTCTCGCGACAGGAGGATAAAAATGAAGAAATCATCATCATCAAGCCTGCTTAGAAAAAGTCAGTTACTTTTTGGATTTTGCTACAGCTTTTTTCGGTTTATCTTCTGCTTCTCTTCTAGATTTTTCCTTTTCCGAACTGCTTTTATACTTTCTCATTTTCGTTTTCAAATTACTCCAGCCGACATAATATGGAATCTCCTACTTTTCAAGCTACATACTGAAATCGACCATCGATGGTATTGGTATAACTGGCCGAGCAGCCGCGAAAAAGGATTGTTGGGTCATAGTGAGCAAGTAGGGTTTTGCAGCAACAGTGCATGGACACAAATTGAGCACTGTTTTCCATATACTATATAATAGGTGGGAGATTTCTAATAGGCCAACTTAGTTCTATTATCACTTCATTGACTTAGAATAGTGGTGGGCCTATTTTTGGTTGTGGGCCTGGGGCTGCAGCCCCATCAGCCCCCGCCTTAATTCGGCCCTGACCTTGTATCATTATCGGTATATTACCTTCATTACCTTGCCTGGGGTTCCAGAGACTTGCGCTAACTGCACCAGTGATAGTTACTGCACTTGTACTGAGGGCAGAGGTGTATCTATAGATTCCCTCAGGGTGGGGCGAAATTTTTTGAAAAAAGAAAAAGCGGTTGGGCGGAGTTCCGCCGCCGAATTTTTGGAAATAGTTGGTTTAAAAAAGGCTTTTTATCGCTATTTTGAGCTAAATTTTTCAAAACTTACGCTACCTTTCCATGCAACTTTCGCATTTTCACACAAACATTGCATGGTTCAGAACTAGTTTTTGTATGAAGTAAATTGCACAGAAAATAGAAAAAATTGAGGGTCTGAGAGCAAAGCCCACGGTTTTTCGAAAAATTTGTTTAAAATATGCATATTTATGGCATTTTTTAAGGCCTCAGGGGGGCCCCCTTAGATATGTCTTTGGCTAGCGGGCCCTTTTTTGCATAAAATCTTGATTTTTCTTTAAAATAGAAAATTTAAAAGGCATTTTGCAAAAAAAAGAGGTCTTTACAAACGGCGGGGGGCTCTTTTTGACGGGGGAGGGGGGCAGGGCTATAACCTCCATAGCCCCTCCCCGTAATACGGCCATGCCTACTACAACTGCAATTAAATTTAATGAAGTTCTATCATAGGCTGGCTTCGTAGGTGAACTAGTAGCCAGTAATTTATCCTGTTCATTAAACTAGCTAACTAAGTCTATTAAACCTCTTATCCACTTAAACTTCCTTCATTCACAACAAAAATCGACATGTTGATTGATTGATTGATTTCTTCATTTTTATCCTCCTGTCACGAGAAAGCGGCGGAGGTGCTATGTGTAGGACGAATCCAGACTCGCTCAGGAGTTGCCCTCGTTTCCAAGTTTTCCGGTTAAATTTTCTTCTGACTTCTTCAATTTGCTGCTTGCCAGATTCCACCAAGCAGAGACAATCATCGTGAAGCATCTTATCCAAGGACGCAACAACAAGACTAGGTTGGGAATTGAACCATTAACCTTGCGATCATGGTCGTTTTTACGACGTTTTTACGTCGAGGGTCGTTTTTACGACATTCTTTAACAAAAAAATATATAACTTTTGCTGAAAACAATACCTTCCGACTTGTACGACTTGTAATTAACATTTCATTGTGTGGTTGAAATTTCAGAATGTTAAAACTGCCAAGGTTCCCAGCCTTCCGATTTGCTTAGAATACAATACATTTCTTATGATATCATAATCTCACTATTGTGTTAGTAAGCCGCACCTCTTGTCGACGCATGGGCAAAGATCATCTATTCAGCATGAAAATAATGAAATTTAAATGGTCTTGGGGGCGGTCAAAAAATTATCAAAAACCATTCAAATTTTGCACATATGTTAGTATGACTATTTCGCACTTTTTTAACACTCAGGATTAAAAAATAAATTTTTTTTGGATTTTTCGATCCACCTTACTGCCCATGTGGACAGAGTAACTAACAATTAAATTAAGTTTAGCGGAAACGCATGAGAGCTTAATATAAAGTTTTTAATTATAGCCTTTTTAGCAGCAAAAACTGAAGCAATTTTTTTGATTAACTTGTTGATTCATATTGTGTTTAAAATGATGCTGCTATGTTAAGCCAGACATGTTTGTGGTAGGGACATCTATAAGCTTTGGAAATTGTGTACGCCATCGTGTAGATCCATTTTTAGATTATGGGACATGTTTTATGGAGTTTGATTTTAAACGGAAATCATTATGATGCTAAGTCGATTCTCTTGTGCAATTTTTCGGACCAAAAATGTTTAGGCTTTTCTGCTTCATGATCATATTTCAATATTACAGAGTTTGATAAAACTATGACTTAAGAAATTTACTATAAAACCGCGAACTTACTGGAATTTTGCCCAACATATGCTAATGCGGACTGGATTAGGGTGGTTTATTTATTTCAGACGGTTGAGTTTTGTCTTTTGCGAAAATGTAAGTCGTTTTCAAGCTTCAATCCCAGGTCCTGATAATTTCGATTACAAGTTGCAAGCCTGAAAAAACTCTGTTTTACAGAGTTTTACAGAGTTTTACAGAGTTTTTCAGTCTCGTGAATTTTTTTTTATATTTTTGGACAACACAGACTATAACCACAATTCAGAGCAGATAATGCGTAGACCTAACAGGAGTTTAATTTGCATATGTGGTGCCAATGAATCTTACTAGTCCCTCAACAAGCATATAAAAGAGCAAAGAACGTAGAAGTAATAATCTGTACTCAGGGGCGTACTTAGGGGGGCATTGTGCCATGCCCCCTTCCTTTGACTTGGCTTTTTGTAAAAAAAAATGTTACTGAAATAGGCAATGCCAGACTCTTTTGATGGATTTTGTAGCTTATGCTTCCCCCCTCTTTTAAAATTTCTTGCTGCGCCTCTCTGTACTCAAAGAGTTAAAAAAAAAACAGTTTTGAAACCTTGTGGCGTAACGATCTTAACCATCAATTAGGCGTTTGCGTTTTTGAGAATTTATTCAGTCAAGATTTAATAAGTTGAAAATTGAGACCTGAAATTACGACGGGAAAGCTAACGTCTGTCTAAGATTTGATATTTGTTGTAAACCAGTGATTCTCAACCTTTTCTGAGTCGTGGCCTCCTTTACTGTGACACAAACATACCGTGGCACCTAGAGGTTACTTTTCGAAGTTCCGGTCCAGAAATAAACATGTATTTATTCCTACGCACGCGGCCCCCCGACAGAACACTCTGTGGCTCCTTTGGGGGGCTGAGGGCCACGGTTGATGACGCCTGCAATAAACGTTATCTCTTTAAATTTCTGTACTTTAATTGAAATTTGATTGTATGGACTTAAACTTAGTTTATTAGCATATCGTAGAGAATAAACTCACAATGGAATAAAATGGAACTTTTACCAAACAAAACCAACAGATCAGTTATCAAAAAATATCATGTATTTTATTGGTGGTGAAATGACGATTGCTTAAGATGCATGAAAATTAAACACAAGTTATTCAAATATAATTGAAATTTCAAATTTTAGTTATATTCCATCGGTTCTACATCTGGTGCATTCAATACAGCTTTTACAAAAGCCCCGTTGATCAAGATTTCAGCTGTGATTCCACTTCTATCGCCACAAACTGCTGGGTCGTAACCATAAAGAAATCCTGAAAAAAGTACAATGTTGATTGAGCTGGATTGCTAAAAAGATCAAATGTTTCATAAAAATGCAAAAGGGGCCCAACGCCAATAGCTATAAAAATAGCCTGCAAAGTATTTATTTTGAGCCGTTTTTGTAACTGGACTGGCTTGCTCCAAGGACCTTAATTTTTTTTAAATATACAAAAGGGGCGTCAGGAGCGGAATCCAGATTTTTCAGGAGGGAGTAAGAATACAAAATGCTTGTCTTAGTGCTCTGTATGCGTAAAAGTATCTTAGTATTAATCTATTGATATGTATAACTTGAAGCTTATAGAATGGGGCTTGATCAACCCTCCTCAGCCCCCGCTATCCCCCGGGTTAGCCAATGAAAGTTTAGCAAAATTGTGTCGCAAAAGTTGCGGTATTGAAGGAATCAAAATAAACTTGAATCAAAATAAAGCAAACAAGAAGACCAACTTGCTTAAAAAAAAGTCCAGCAGCATACATCCTGCAATAGATGCCGTAGGTGTAATCAAATTTTACTTACCAGGCTCGTTCGAATACCAATTTCCTCCGGTCTGGACGAAGTACTTCATTTGCGGAGTAGCTCCGGGCATTCCTTCCGAAGATTTTTGCACCATGCTCCAGGGCCGCTGCAACAAAAAAAAATTATTCGATTCCAAGAATGTCGCTGCGCCAAAATCTAATGCGTATGGAGATCATATTCCAAACTCTAAACTACGTGGGGCGAAAATAAGAAGCATAGGTACTGTAGAAAGGGTTGTTATTGCACCATTACGCCAAAGATGATTCTGTGGTAGTCTGCAAGTTTCATTCAGCGAACATCAGTTGATATTTTTGATATTTTTTTAAAACTAACAAAAGCATGGTTCAGCAAGTGCATATTTGCAAAGCAGATTTAAAAGTTTTATCGTTACATCGTTTTTTAATCAGCTTTAAGTAGGTAGCATAAAAATACGATCGACAATCGACTTCGTCTTGTAATTTTCATGTGCTTGATCCGTAAATGAAAAATTTGGAACTAGAATATGTGCTTGTACGCCAATTCTTTCTTTTGCATTCTCAAGGCAAAAAGTACATTTTTTACCTAAATTTATTTAAGGTGTAGTTTTTATATTCTTACGTCGACAATGAGTCCTCCTGGGCATCCCTCCCCACTGTTCACAGCGATGATGAAATGACCATCTTCTGGTTTAGGACGTTCTGGTTTTTCCTAAAAAGTATTTGAAAACCTGTAAATATTCTTGGTTTGTTTTATTGCCACCTTGTATATAACTGATGCAGAGGTGGTATTCTGCTGGTTTGCACCGGTTTTATGAAACCGTTTCACCAAATTTCATTAGATCAACAAACTGGCCAGCATTGTTGGCTTGTTGCTTATACTAGGCTAGTATCGCAGTTATAAAACAGAATCGGTTGAAAATACAACTTTTCAATAGAACCGGCTGACAAAACACTTGAATCCTACAACTCACGTGATCGCATTATTTGTGTTTACTGCTAAAAGTCACAATTTGCAAAAAGTTCATTGTTGGTATAACAATGTCCTTTGAAAACTAAAAAAGCAATGAAGCAGAATTAAAAACGAACAGTGAAACTCTGATTGTAGGATTAAAAAGTATTCTTTGCTTACCACACTGGTTTCATTGTAGAGTTCCCGGAGCAAGATTTTGACAATACCAACTCCATGAACAACTTCTTTTTTGGTTTTTCGCCATTCGGAGGTTTCTACTGGGCAATCTGCCATATAAAATGTTGAAGTGCTGGCTAACAAAAAAATCATCTTTGCCAATGTTTGTCAAAGTGTCTATGATGATGAGGGTAACAAAAATGACACGTGCTCTATAGCATTATCAATTTTCGCAAGTCGCAATGTACTCAGGCACATTTTTAAGAAATCGTTTTATTTGTTACCGACCAGATTATTTTTCTCCAAAATTTAAAATTTTGGGACAAGTTCATTTCTTTTAACAGCCTAAATTTGTCTCTACGTAAACAAATTTTTGCCTATTTACTTCAGTTTCGTAATACCTGTGTTAATTGCAGGTTTGGTCTCAATTCCAGCTTCTTCCAAAGCATCTTTTCCAAACAAAACAGTAATACCCTCTTCAGTAATTTCACAAGGATGCCTAAAAACAAATAATTAAACTTTCAACTTCTAAGAGTCAGTGTAAATGGACAGGAGGGCAAAAATTGCATAAGAGCAGTTGGATAACGTTTGTATTGTTAATTTATGCACTTACTCAATTTGATAGTACATGTCAACATCAAATATTGCTCCAATAAAAGACTTCTCTTTCTGCCAGTGTTTTCTTTGTTGGAAAACTGCCATGCCAGTGTGCAAGTCTGAGTAATCGATCAAGAATTTGGCATTCCAGGCCTGCAGAAAACAACCAGCAAAATACAACGAATGTACGATTGAGAGAACGGTAAGATGTCAAAAATGATTTGCAAAGGTGAGCAATAGTTGTTTCGCACACTAGCCTTAAGCTTAGAAACTTTGGGCCTTTGTTAATCTTTAAATTTCGGCTCCAATAACTTTAACGAATGAGTAACAAAACATAAACGATAAACGCTTTAATCGCGTAAGTTACGCCCATTGACGTAAAGCTTTTCTAGGAATCAATAATGCTAGGAATAAATTAACGTTTTAATGGAACGAAGAAAGTGTTCGTTACTAACAGAATACTAATTTACACCTACTGTATTTCAGATACTTGCAACTTACTTTTACGGAAGCAACTGCACATCCAATGTTAAGTTTGACGCTGTATGGACCCGGAGGCACCTTCATTGGTCTAAAATCGTAAAAAATAACTTCAGTTTGGGAATTTTTTAACTACCCTAACATAGATACAGCGTTACTTTAAGTACGAACGAAAACCTGCTACATGGATAAAAATATGAATACGAATAAAATAGCCTAGCAAAAATATAACAAATTCAATTAATCACTTTATTTGTAATTAAACTTTCTAAAATTTCTATCAATTAACCACGCACGGAATTATAAGTATGATTACGCCAGAGGTTTTCGTTTAAAGTTAAAATGATCACCATGAAAAACAATTACCTGTAGATTTCAATCTGGCCTCCACGAACATTTTCTTCATGGTCGTACCACAAATGAACTTTTATACCAGATCCATCAGTTCGAGCTCTATAAACAAGTAAATGTCGTTTATAAAAAGTAATACCAAGTTTTTTTCCTCTTTTTTGAATTAACGTTTATGGAGCCAGTCATTCTGCATAAGATCTTCGAAACAGCGGTCCGCCAAGTTCAAATTAGAAACAAAAGTTACTTCATGAAGTAACATTTTTCGTAGAATTATTCGGCACCGACACCACCTCTTGCTTTTATGACTTTCGGTTTATAAGGTATACGAGTAATGCCTCTCACAATTGGAACCCAATTGTTTTTCGACAGTCGGATCGAACAAAGTGCTTCGCTTCACTTTTTTGTCCAGTCATACCGGTAGTTACAAAAAGTCATAAATCAATGCAATTTTGCAATAATGTTTGTCTGCAGTAGAGCACCCTGTGCGTAGGATTAACTATTTTCATGACGGTTGAGCAAAACGAAACTTACTCAATAATGGTAGCATCTCCATCATCGTTGGAAGTGACCACAATTACGTAAATATGGTAGTAAGTGATTGGTTGCAAACCTCGAATTACTGCTGTGCTGTCAACTATAGTCACTTCAGGATCTATTTAAAATGTAACAAATCCATAAATGTTCAAAGTTGAGTTAAATGCAAAATCAATATAGACAGTGCTACAGCCAGAAGGAGAGAATCGGGGCACTGCCGCTTTCAGACGAAGCCTAAGCTGAGGTATGCTTATTGTTTAAGGTCGCTTCCACCGAGCGGGCTGCAGTCACTATGGCACGAAATGCTTTTTCCGTTTCGATCTATACTGTAATCTTAGTAAGCTTGTAATTTTATCCCCTAAATTTTCGACTTGCTACGTCTCTGATCGCAGATTAACCAATTTTAGAATTTGCATTTTTGACACATTAAGTAAAACATCGTTCAGCGGCTTATTTCACAGATTCTTTATCACGCGTTTGAATCACGGCTGCAGCCGAATGCATTGACACTTAAATCAGGTGGCTGCCAACTCACAAGATATAACTCGCATTACAATTCCTTTCAACTCTGCGGAAGTTTTTGTTCCATGATCCGTTTAAAAAAATTATCTCAAAATAACACTTTTCGAAAGAGCTACGTTGTAGCTCTGTGCGTTAACGCATCATCACTGCAATACATCTGCCACATGTATCCTAGATCAGAAGCGCATTTAGGAGGGCATTGTGCCATGGCCCCTCCCTTTTGACTTTGCCTTTTAGTAAAAAAAAACAAATGTTGCTATCTGACTGAAATATGTCAAACTTTTTCGATGTCTTTTGCAGTTCATGCCACTTTTAAAACTTCCTGCTACGTCACTCGCCAAAATGTAGTTCAAAATGCAACAATCTATGTCAATGGGGAGAAATGGGATACTAGAATGAAAGCCATAGTGCAGCCCTTTACTTGAGTTATTTGTTTTTACTTACGAATTCGATCATGACTTGAGTTTTTCACCACAATTGAGTAACCAATGGCATGAGGACTTGGATCCCACTCAAGTTCAAGTAAATGTTCCCCAGAATGGACAACACGAACGTTCTCGGGGCCAGGAACAACTGTGTTAATAAAAGTAAATATAAATTAACTAAAAGTTATGCTAGATTAGTAAGAAAAGTTTGCTTTAACATCCAAAATCAAATGAAGTGTTCTGGCAAAAGACCTCATTTTTTCAATTGGCATTAAAGGAGGTACTATTATAAAAAGACAGTCCGTTTTAAACTGGTTGCAATTTCAAATGCACAATAGCGACAAAAGTTAAAAAAGATGACCCACTTAACTACAACATTAAGTCAAAAATGGAAAATTTGCAGACAATAGATCACCAGTCACACAAATAGTGGTTCTGGTAAACGAAGCTGTTCATGATTGGTGAGTAAATGATCACTTATCAAAGAGTACTTTCAGTTTAAAGATTCGAGACAAAATACTGATGTGAACGCAACGTTTACGGCGACTCAAGAAATTGGACCGTTTAAACATGAAACAAGGCGATTCGCTTTTCATCATTTTACAATAATTGATTAAACAATCTAATCATGATCATTAGCAGTACAAGCCTCGCAGTAAACTGGCGTGCTGCTAGCACCTCAAAGGTTGCTCAGATCTGAATATTTCTTCGTAAACTTTGAATACAGGAAACTTACGTGTTTTAAAGTAAGATGAAAGGTAATAGTCGTTATAAATGGTTCCATTTTCGTCTGCAGTTGCTATGGTAACAACATAGTCAGTGTTAGGGTCAAGACCTCCGAACAAAAGATAAGTGCCATGGGTAGTTTGTGTGTGAATGGTTACGTTTTCGTCGCCCTCGTCGTAGGCAGAAATAGGCTTCACTTTAACCTAAACGATTTTAAAGTTACATTAAAACGCAAGAAGTGAGGTGCCTAATTTGAAGATATAGGCTATCTGCTGAAATGATTTCAACAAAATGTGTGTATAAATATTGCACATAATAACACTTTATAAACAAATTATTAAAAGCTTAGAAAGAAAATTGCACCACATACAGTAACTGAACAGCACCAAAATCAGTCAAAACCTGTCACAAATTTTCAAACGTTTTGTTCGTGGTTTCAACTAGCTTAATCAATTTTTTTTGTCAAACACCATACTCACACATTTTCATAAATTGGTAAGTGTTTGAAACTTGAAGCAATGAAATGATATTGTGAAGACTGTTAACGTAGGAAATGCTTTTTTAAAAAGCTTTAAATTTTCCTTATGAGAGCATTTTTATTCAAGAATTCGTTCTCACCATGTACTGCTTTGCTGTAGCGTCAGCTGGCCAATCAAAATGAGCAGCATTTGATGACACACCGATTTCAATGTCTTCTGGAGGAGGAGGTGGCGCATCAAGTCCAGGATCAACCGGAGCTGGAGGATCTGGAGGAGGATCTTGAGCGAAAACGGATGCAGCAATTATCATCAGAAATGAAACAATTGCAAGAAATTTCATGCTAAAAAGAAAAAAATTTAAATAGCACGCAACACAAAATAGTAAGCTGTATAACCGGAAGATGGGCGTAGGGGTTAAAAACATTATTAGCGGTGCGGAAGGTCCGGGGTTCGACTTCCAGACACAGTGTCGCCAACGGCACTCGTTACACGCTTCGGCGTAATGCCGCGAGTACAATAAAGATCTGATTTTTTAGATTTGAGAGCTAAAGCAAATTCAAAAAATTACGAACTATAATGTATATAAACTTTTCATGATTCACAATGAATTAAATAAGCGCTTAAATCAATCTTCCCCAAAGCATATTTTTGACCGAAAAATTAATCTTTCTAATTTTTATTTCTGATGTAAGACACAAAGTCATCATTATCAGCATCATGGCATTTTCAGCACAATTGACAAATTTACTCCGGGCGATTTTATTCATCACCGACTAGTTTTACTACTGATTTCGTCTTTAAAAATAAAGACTGCACAAAAATAAACTTATCATCATCCCGGATGACATTATGATGTCGCGGGGTATTACAACTTTTAGATTAAATGTGCAAAACTGATGACTTACCTTTATTTCACTTCTGAGGCAAAATTACAAAATTTAAACAAAAAATATAAAATCTGAAAATAAAGATATCAAAAACAACACTTCTAAAGCAAAATTAAATGATATCTAACGTAGACTTATTGTAAAAACAGAATGTTTAACCGATTCAATTATTTCGTTGCTTATTTAATCCTATAACTTTAGTTTTGCTTTAGCAATGGAGATAAAATTTTTCGTATGACGACTTTCATTCACAAATTAGCAAGAAAGCTGATGATAACCAACAGTTTCTTTCCAAAACGTCAAAAAACAGAAAACGCAAAACGACCTACACTTTTTGCTTTACGATAGATCTTTTTCTTGAGTCCTTGCAGCTTCGCTATACAAGTTTTGATAATTTTACTTGGGCATTCAAAAATATTGTTGTTTTGGTTAAACAAATATTTTTTAGTTAAACCAGAAATTATCTAGTTCAAAAATACCGGTTAAATGAACTACTAAGTTTGTAAATTTTATCTTATTTTCTTTACTATGTTTCAATATTATTCGAGATACTGGCGAATCACAAAGTGAAATGAATCTTATATATCTATATTATTGTTAAATCGTGACTGCTAACATGGCGTCATCGATGTAATGAGTATTAATTAAAGCCATAATCACGGAAAATTTTAGCGGTAATAGAGGTGTCGTTGCTCTATTCAGACAAAATTAGAAAATTAAATTAGTTTCAGTCTAATCAAAACGTATTACATGTAAACACAGCCATAGTCTTTAATCCACTGAACTCGAAGTGTTAAGGTGTCATCGAGCTTTGTCACCGTGACGTAATCGTAATTTGTATAATAAGATTAGGATAAAAATTTGATGCGATCTAGAGCAGTTATATGGAACACAATTATATTCAAAGGAAGTCATTTGGCTCGTTAACAATTTCGACGAGTAAGTGCTAGTAATTTTACATAAATTTCGCAAATTAAAATAATTAACACATGGTATTAAATAGCTGATTGTTAACCACCCAAAAAAATAGGTAAATAACTAAGAGTTAAGTTTCCGATCATTTTACTGCAGCATTAAAAAACGTTACTGTATGATTACTTGTTGTGATGGTATTAATTTAAATACGTTTCGCAATGAGTTTAATTGATTTTAAGGTGCAGAAAATTTTGTTCACACACTCCGACAGCGAAACCAATTATAAGAAAGGCCTGCCTTAATGCCTTTTGCGCTTACAGTCATTTCTTTCAGAGAGTAGCTTACCGTTAATAGTATTATAAAACTATAGAATAAATTTCGTGCCCTTTTCCGAAATGTGTCGCGAGTCTTACCGTACAATCAGTTCGACTACTTGAAATTTTTAATTTGAGCCACATCATAAGCCGATTAACTGTTTTTTGACGACGTTTTATGCCATCTCGACTATCTTTTGCTATTAATATAGTATAAGTTTTAATCAAAATTTATGATTATTTTGAAACAAAAAACATAAAGTGCGCTAAGTTGCCTATATGCAATGAAAAACACCAGGAACACCCACGCTCGCATGCACTACACACATATCCCTTAAATGAATATCTAGCTACTTGAAAGTTTTCGAACCGCTATTGGCGCGGAAGGTCTGGGGTTTGATTCCTGGGACGGTCAAATCGAGCACACTGTTTTCAACGGCTTGCCACCACTGCGACGTTTTTTTTGGAGCGGTGCTGACCAGGTGCTAAGCCGGGGGATTGAGCCCACCACTCGTTAAATGCTTTGGCGTAAACCGTACCGCTAGTAGGCCTATACTGAAGATTTGGTTCTGGATATGAAACCGAAGAGTTAACATCGTTACTCGTTAGAAATATAGAAAACAAGGCAAATCGACTTTTTTCAGGGCCGCAACCCAATGGAAGAATTTTGTCTCTCCTAACATTTTTCAACTGACTTTGCATTAGAAAATAGTGCTTCAACACAAAAAAGAAAAAGTCTTTTAGCTTTATTTTGGAAGTCAAAATTATAGTTCTACCTGCTAGATGTTCTCGAATTACTGCGCGATCCAAAAGCCGCCTTAAATATAAAATGCTTCTAATGACCTTTAGCCTTGTAAACCTGAAATCTGGTAAATATTAGCCACAGCGAAAACCAAACAATGCGCCACTTTAAATTGATGTCCATTCCAATCATCCTTCAGCATTTAAGAAATAGCTTTGAAAAAACGCATTAGCCTTCCTATTATTTAAGAAAACTTTAATCCTACTATGATAACTAACTACATAGACTAAGCACCAGTGGTGAAAGTAGAAAATTTTTCTTACCGGTACTACGCCAGAAGCCCAGAACACTGGCGAAAGTAAAAAAAAAATTTTGTAGTTGCTGATAAAAAGAAGCCAATGAGTCTTTTAGGTATCCACTTATCCAGTCACAAAATCCTAAACGCCTTAATTATACCCAAAACTTTAAATTTAAACGAACTTTGAAATATCAGACAACCCGAGAATGGCTAAAACGCAAATAACTAATTTGTCTCTGGATTAGAATGAATCGCTAATCTGAGACTCGCAACAATGTCCTGTAGTACTGCTGCCCGCGCATTGAAGAGTAAAAGATTTGCCACAGAACTGTTTTGACACCAAATTTGAAAAGCTATTTGGGGGGGGAATTACGTTGTCATTAAAATGAGATGATAATTTGCGCGAAGAAAACTTTAGATTGTGATGTCAAAGTTTGTGCTGATTTGCTCTAACTACTGAGTAAATTTTTCCATCAGTCTCTGCTGCCATAATCCAAATAGGCCAAATTCCTCTCTTACAAGTACTAATTTTCACGTCAATGTGGCCAAACTTTTATAAAATATGCCTAGTCTAAGCGGGTCCTAGAAAACTTTGAGAATTTTTTTGGCTGCAGCCGAGACCCTTTAACAAGCCCGGTTATTTAGCTTACGGTCACTTTGAACAAAAGGCTGTTCGCATTTAGGAAGTTTGATTTTGATGAAAAGTTTTGAAATTAATTCTATACAAAAGTGAATTTATTTAATAAAAAGTGAGTCCATTCTTGAATTTGTTTGTTTTTGGGTGATTTGACTTGTGGAATGTGCTATAGGCTGGATGTAGATTTAAAATGTATTACCGGAACGGCGTACTGTACCGTTCCGGCTTACTTTCACCACTGCTAAGCACTAATTCTCGCGCCGACGACGAATTCCGAAAAGCCGCCCGCCTTACGAAGCAACCCTTCATGATTTACAGTTCCCTGCTGCACTTGCTTGTTAACCGACACCCACTAATGTAAAGCGGAACAGAAAGTGAAACGTCCTCTGGCTCTCAACCCGCAGCGCAATGACCTAGTTAGCACCAATTACTGTGAGCAATGATTATATAAAATTGCTCCATATGCGCTTCCCGCCCCATTGTAAACACCTTCTCTTCAGTGGAAAATGTATAAAAATCAACAATTTCTGTATTTGTTCATCTAACATTGGTTCAATCATCAGCCACATCGTTGGTCAGCAACCTTCTGCCTCAAGGCTGTGGGTGTACTAAAGAGAAGGAATGTGAAAGACCAAATCCACCTGAAATATTAAACCATTACAGGTAAGGGCGCAACAAACTACTGTCAGCATTGGGAATCGATACCCAAAAAAGTAAAGAAATAATTGATATTCGATAGTTCACCAAAAAGGAAAGAAATAATCGATTTCGATGGTAGTTTAAAAAAGTAAAGAATAAAGAATATTGTAATCGATATTCCATATTACCCTGAACATTTAGCGGTGTACGCCTAGCATATCTTGTGACGTCCTCACATTCATGTGGTAATTTACAGACAAACGACTGACTTAGAATGTGCGAAGCAACTTTGCTATTTGAAATCTTTTTTTGTTTTTTTTTGGCAAAAAATGCTCTTCCAGAAAAAACAAGGCAATGACATACCGACAATTATTTTAAATTTACTAAAGTGAGATAAAGTACCTTGGACAAAAAGAATCAAATGTAGAATATCGAACTGCGCCGAAAAAAAGTAAAGACAAGGCCATATTCGATACTCATTCATAAAAGTAAAGGTTCCAGAGCATTCGATGAACAAAAAGTAAAGAATATCGCAATCGAATATCGATTACCATCGATTTTTCCCAATCCTGACTACTGTATATACCCCAACATACGCTCAGTGACGCATTCAGGGGGAGATGGGTACTGTTGGAAGCGGTCTTCCTGACTACTAATTTTATTTTTTACATACTTTTTAAGAGGGGCAAAAAGCAGGCGCTTAAATTTCTTGTTCATCTAATCGGTTGATTTTAATGATTTGAACCGCAGGTAGATGCTAGGACAAGTGCTCAACCGACGACAACTGCTTCGCGTTCGCACTCCGCGAGTTACTTACCAATAGCAGGGGCGCCTAGAGAAATTTCGGGCCGAGGGGCAAAAATTTCGTTTGGGCCCCTTGGTCAGTGGTGCTCCAAAATCAAGCGATGAGCAAAAGAAAAGGTCATAGCGTCCACAGATGTTCAAATTTCGGCCCGAAATCAAAAAAACACTATCGCCTGTGGCAAAGCTAGAGACTTTAAAAGGAGGGGGTCATAATTTCCACATTTTTTTCAAGCGTATTTTTTTTCGGCAGAACAAATTTGAAGCTGATTGAGAAAAACAAAAGGGAGCATGCTCCTCCGGAAAAAATTTGAAAATTTACGCTGTAATGGCTATTTTAGCGCTTTTTGAATAATTTCAGGCAAATTTTGTTCGAATTTTTTGACCCTTATATTGAGTGCTTCGTCAAATATGACGCATTTTGTTCGCACATTTTCAATTATGCGTGCTTAAGGCGTAAGGCTTATTGCTATCAAAGAGGATCAAAATTATGGAAAAATTGTATACATCAAAAACATGTTTGAAAATGGCTGGGAGGATGCATACCCCTCATCCTACCCCCCTTGATTCGCCCCTGGCCATAAGCTACAGAAACCATTAAAGGAGTATGGCATATTTCAGTCACTTGGCACCATTGGTTTTGTTATTTTTTACTAAAAAGCAGAGTCAAAAGGGGGGGGGGGTGCATAGCACAATTGCACCCCCTAAATACACTAGTGGCGTCCGTAGGCCGTAGTTTTGAATTCTATCTTGACAATTCTGAACCCAGGGCCCCTCTGTGTCTCCGGGCCCCCGGGCGATGACCCCTTCTGCCCCCCTCTCTCGGCGTGCCTGACCAATAGGCCTGTTCATAAAAAGCAGTCGACTTTGCGTCATCGGTCCGCAAAACAACATCGCAAGAAAAGATTTATCCGCTACTCTGGCCAAATCTTTTTTATGCATCTTTAATTGATTTTTTGCTGTTGGCTTGAAATTTGCCCCGTTGAAAATGCAGTTTAAACTGCTCCATCGTGAACTGCATAGCAGCGCACAACATAGTACTTATCAGTGATGAAGGTCTCGAGACCGATTTTTAGCGGTCTTGGTCTTGGTCTTCGTCTCGAACATATTTTCGTGGTCTTGGTCTTGGTCTCGAGGTGTTGTGGTCTTGGTCTCGTACGGTCAAAACTGGTCTCGAGACCGGCTTGTTTTTTGATACACCATGCAAACCTTTTGGCTGTTTTTTAAAACATGTACTATTGTTGCCCCTCTCGGACGCAATAGACTCTGGTTTAACTCGTGATTGTGAGGTGCGAAAGTTGTTTCGTGTCGCGACTTAAGCTAAATTCTCGAAATCCCACGCGCACAACTCATAGCTCAATACAGAATGCTCTAAATCCCAGCACGCTACCACGACACAACTCAAAAATTCAAAACAAAATTTTTAAATCTCACGCTCGCAACTCATAGCTCAATACAGAATGCTCTAAATCCCAGCACGCTCACTCGACATAACTCAAAAGTTCAAAACAGAATTTTTATATCCCACGCTCACGCCACATTAATTTGATTTCGTATACAGCGAAACTAATTAATAGCAGGAACGATTTATTTTAGGTTACAAAATAATGTAATGACAACCTTCCGATGCTTTCTTTTCTGACGGAAGGTAGGCATTCTACTTCTAGACAATTTATAGTGCAAACGTGAACATTTGTTAGCTGCATATAGTCAATGGCTTACGCGGTAGCTAGGTAGAATAGACCTCGGGTTACAGAATAGAAATTGAACTGCAGAGACCGTAAATCAAACTGCGAACCCAAGATCACAACTCACGAAGTATTTGAGCGAAGTGGCAACCATGACTGCAGGGCCTTCAAACATCTTTGACTTTTGGCAAAAAAAGAGCAATGAATTTCCTGCGTTGTTAAAACTTGCTAACCATGCATTTTGTGTACCCGCTTCATCAGCTCCCGTTGAGCGAATTTTTAGTGCGGGTGGGTTAATGATGCGGCCACACCGAGCAAGGCTCTCGTCGGACATGTTGGAGATGCTTGTTTATTTGAAGTGTAATTCGCAATTTTTAGAAAAATAAAAATTTGCTATACAGTTTATTGTTGGTGTTTTAGATCTGTTTTAGTAAGCCGAATAATTGCCGGTCTCGGTCTTGGTCTCGGTCTCGATTCTTGCTGGTCTCGGTCTCGAACCATGGGTCTCGAAAAACACCCGGTCTTGGTCTCGGTCTTGGTCTCGAAAAAATTATCCGGTCTCGGTCTTGGTCTCGGTCTCGAAGCATGTGGTCTCGACTACAACACTGGTACTTATCGGTATTTATTTTTCAACAGGGCGAAAAGCACAGTCATAATGGCCTTGGTCTTTTAACCATTGGTCTAAAATTGCAATTATCGCACATAATTTTTCAAAAATTTTCCAGGGGAGCATGCCTCCGGCACCGCCCTAGAGCCGCTTTTGTTCTTCATTTTGCTTTATAATTAACAGAATCTACTGTTGCCGCATTCCGAAAGTAACTAAGAATAATGAACAGCAGCAAACACTTTGATAATGCATGCTGAATATTGCCCCCCTATAATATTTTTCTCCCCTCCAAAGCAATTCTGTCTAGTTACGGAACATCGGCACTGCTTTTTTAACTGGGTTCGTGGGTTGTTTTTGACTAAACGATGTGCGCAAATACGCAGCCAACTTTTTTCAAACTGCACACAATTGCAGCTGAAGTGGCAGAGCCGGCGCCAGAGCAGTTGACTTAGGGGAGCCAAGCATTTATTACATTTGTAAGGGGGGGGGCAAGCATGTTAAGTCTTGGAGGGGCCAGCCCCCCCCCCTTGGCGCCGGCCCTGTGAAGAAGACTAATCTACTTCCTACATATCGGTACATTGAAAAATCATCCTAGGTTTCCACTTCTCAGCAACATTGATTCTAAATCGTTTTTTAAGCTACATATTATTTATTTATTTATTTTTTCGCTAATGCACGCTTACATACTCATAGCCTACAGCACAAAACAGCATCAAGAATAGCATGAGAATGTAACATGCTCTGACACAGAAAAATGACGAAACCCAGAGGCAGGGGCGGATCCAGAAAATTTTGGTGAGGGGGATGCAGTTTTAAATTAGGTTGAATGTTAACTGAATGCAGAGATGTTAAACTCGAAAAAGAGCGTAAGTACCGGTAAGCCCTTATTATATAATGTGTCCATGTGAGAGGAGTATATTCAGAACTTTTCAACTCGAAATTTTTACATTTTTTAAGCGTATTTTTTCTGGCAAAGTTAAGTTTGAAGCAAATAGGAAAAAATGATTCTCGAGGGGTCCGGGGGCATGCTCTCCTAGAAAATTTTTGAAAATTTACACACTGTGATGCGCATTTTAGCGCTTTTCAAACAATTTGTAACGCAAATTTTGTTCTTTTGCCGCTAATTAGTCCTTCACCAAATCTATTGCATTTTATTCGCCGATTTTCGATTTATGCGTGGCTAAAGGTCTGTTAGCACTAAATGCGATTTTAATCCGATTTGTTTTCGTGCGAAGCCTTATCCATTTTTTGACATTTGATAGAAATATCTTCCAAACAAATCGAAACCCCAACAGTTTTGTTTTTCATCGGTTATTTAGTAAAGTATCTTACGATTGTTTTCTAAAATGCCGTGCAAAGTGACGTAGTTTTACGTCCAGGGATGTGGAAGCGGAAGCTGAAAGCGGAAGCGGTGGAAGCGGTCATATTTTAATGGAAGCGGAAGCGCGAAAAATATGCCGCTTTCGCTTCCACACCATTCAAAAAAGCATACTGTCAATAACTTATTAGATATTATATTTTATTCAATTTATCAGACATTATTTTGCAATGCTAGCTTCACATGGATGCCAAATCTCACCATAGGGCATTACTCTTCGCCTAACTTTCAGATAGTACAAACGCTAAATCGCTTTTTCTTTTAGTTTTTTCAAGTTTTAAAATGCCCTAAAAGCAATACTTGATTCTTTTCCAATTATAATCATGTCACAAAATAGATGGAAAACTGTCAGGAGCGTATTAAGGGGGGCGTTGTGGCACCCTCCCCCTCCCCCCCGTCCTTCCCTCTTGACTTTGTCTTTTGGTAAAAAATTAACAAAATAAATGGTGCCATGTGACTGAAATATGCCAAACTCTTTTGATGGTTTTTGTAGCTTATGGCCAGGGACGGACCTAAGGGGTAGGACGAGGGGTATGCCTCCTCCCACCAGCCGTTTTGGAAATGTTTTTGATGTAGGCCTATACAATTTTTTCATAATTTTGAACCTCCTCGATAGCAATAAGCCTTACGCCTTAAGCACGCATAAACTGAAAATGCGCGAACAAAATGCATTATATTTGGCGAAGCACTCAGAATTAGGGTCAAAAAATTAAAACAAAATTTAGCTGAAAATTATTCAAAAAGCACTAAAATAGCCCTTAGATCATGTTCGTTTTCAAAAATTTTCTGGGAAAGCATTCCCCCGGACCCCCCAAAAACCTTTCTTGTTTTTCAATGAGCTTCAAATTAGTTTTGCTGAAAAAAATACGCTTAAACACAATGTGGAAATTATGCCCCCTCCCACCCTTTAAAAATTCTTGCCATGCCACTGAGTGCTGTGTATCAACATTTTCCTAATGAAGGGAGTAAGTTTCGTAGCAAAATTGTTGTAAAAGACTCCCAGGATTGTGACTCACTATTGTGACTCAATCATTCCTTTACACTTTTGTTTGCTTTTTGCAAATAATTATCTTTAAAAAAACGCTTGCTAAAGCTTGACCTAGAGCTTTCAGCAAGTTGAAAAAAAAAGCATCCGTTTACGCTATCGGCTACCAACGCACTGGTCGTATTTTACTGGCAAAATTTTGGTGAATTTTTTTGGAAGCGGAAGCGATAGGAGTGGAAGCGGAAGCTGTTTGCAAATATACCGCTTCCACATCCCTGTTTACGTCATAACGTCCAACTGTTTCGTGGCCTACGTCATCTTACGTACGAAAAGTCGCATCGCCTTCTGTGTAAACACACCGTGTGGCGTAAGAATTATTGTTGAATCGAAGAGGTTCGAAGTTTTGGAAAAATTTTATTCATCAAAAACATTGTTGAAATTGGCTGGTGGGGGAGGATGCATCCCCCACATCCCCCCTGGGTTCGCCACTGCCCATAGGGTTTAAAACGTGCATCAAGTTAAGTAAATAACTAAATGCTAAACAAATCATTGGAAGACGTTCTGCACGGCCACGAGACCTAACCATGACTCAGCAAATGTGGCTGTAACAAAACAGATCAGGCTACAATATAGAGCCCAAAATTTGCTCTACCAAGAACACAGAAAAATCTATGTACAATTGATACAACATTGTACAAGCAGTGTGTACAAGGACTGTTTCATAAGTCATACCCATGGGTGATGATTAAAGCAAAATTGCACTCAGCACTTACGTACTCGTATAAAAGTAGGCCTGCAAGCTGAGTTGACTTGCTGAAGGTGCTGTTTCAATTTAGATAAAAATAGCGATTTAGATTGTAATGACTTTATGTCATTCGTGAGAGCATTCCACACCTTAACCCCACTGTATTCCACTGATAGCTGAGTTGAATTTCTAGAATGAAATGGTCAAATGGATAGTGATAGGCGTTTTTATTTCGCATTGAAAAGGAGTGAACTATGGTGTAAAATTGAAATAGGGGATTGAATATTTCAGGCAGTTGATTACGATTTAGTTTGTTCATGAATATACCTGTTTCTTAATGTGAATATGCAGAGATGGGCATTTATCGCGATAATTTATCGGCGATAATTTTTCACCGATTATCGTTATCGCTCAAAATAGTTAGGATTTATTGATTACCGATATCGCTTTGTAATGTATTTTATTATCGCCGATAAATTATCGCGATAAACGATTCTTTATGCACACAGTGTTCAAAGTTAGGGAGTTGGCGCTATGAAAAAAATTCACGATGTCAATAAAGTCTTGCTGCAATTTTAAAAATCTCTCTTTGTTGTGTTTAATCCCACGGCAGAGTCCGTGAATTGCTCTCTTTTGAAAAATCTAGAAAAACACTTTTGTGATTTGACTTACCGGTACAAAAAAAAAACTTGGTCCAACACATTGAAAATTTACCCCAACATTTATTGGAAAAATTTATCGGCGATAATTTATCAACTACCAATATCGCTTCAAAAAATTGAGATTATCGATTATCGGTATCGCCCAGAGCATTTTTGAAATTATCGATTATCGTTATCGCTTTAGTACCAAAAGGTTTATCGTGCCCATCACTGTGTATCGTGCCCATCACTTGATACTTAGTAGATTTAATGCATTAATGCGTTTGTTCTTTTGCATGTATGCGATAAATTTATTGCATATAAGTTAGGAATAATATTACGAATAATAAGCGTTAAACAAGTTTGTTTTGTTTAAGTAAAGCGTCAGTTTTATACATGATGGAGATATACTTTCTGAGTTTCTTGAAAAAGGCTAACATATGCGGTTTCCACGAGAGATTTTCGTTAAGATGTAACCCTAGAAATAATATATTTTTAACTTGCTCTATAGGCTTTTTTTTGAAATATAAAGATTGATGTTCATTATTGTTTATCTTTTTGCGCTTTAAGTCAAACAAGTAATTAGTTTTATCCGTATTTAGTGATAGTTTGTTCGCCGATAGCCAATTTGCTGCATACAATTAAAGCTTATGCTTTGTGAAATACATTCATCATGGAAAATGACCAAGTTAAGCATCGAGCATGCGAAGTCAAAGATTTTTTTGCCAAATCCTGATTTTTCAGAGGGAAAATATTGTTTGTTGATCGATTTCTGGCGAAAATTGCTGTCAATGTGACAACCGGTAGAGGGCAGTAATAGTAGCGCAAAGCAAAACCTATGAAGATCTATGGTCAAAGCATAGTTCTGGTCAAAGTCACGCGCTTTTTGCTTATAATTTGCAGCATTCGGGTCGCGCACGCTAACCCACAATTCTACTGGTGAAGTACTTAAGGAGTAGCATTAATCTATTCAACTGGTGGAGGAGAGTAAATGCTAGTGTAGATTGTTCTAGCCCAGTTTATTGAGTGCATTAGAGCGCATTCTGGAACCGTTACTTTGTACTGTTAGACCTGGTTACTGTTTGATAGATTGGTCGGGTAACGTCTAATAGTCTTATCAGCCCCCTTAGGGTTAGGTTTGGTTAGCATTAGGTTCGGTTAAATTTAGTCAGGGTTAGGTTTGGTTAAGGTAAGGTTATAAATTACCATAGGTTAAGATCATAAGTTAGGTTATGGTTGGGAGACAGAAAAAGCGTGGGGGCTGATATTAGACAATACCCCATTGGTCTATCGTAGACTATTGGACACAGGACATGTCACTGCACAAATGCTGCTAGATATAAATCTAGAGCTTGAAATAATTGAATTTCATACCATACAATATCGGTAGCAAATCATATGTTTCTAGTGTACCGTGCAAATATTGGTTCTTGGCACAAAGAAAAATGAAAGAATTGATCTGGTGAGAGCATCGCAAACTGCAAGATAGGACAAAGATGCTTTTTCTTGTGAAAAGTTCATTATGGAATAGATTGTCTCCGGTGCAAAATCACCCTAGTTATTTTTATCTGTTCAAGAAGCTCAGTGATCGTGTTCTCTCTAGTGATGAATTTGTTCTTCAAACTGGAGTATTATTTTTTACACAATGTTTTTCTTATGTCACCAAAAAAAGGTAAGAAGAAGGTTTGTTAGGCTGTGATAATATTAAAAAAATTTTCTTTAAAATAAGATCTTAGATTCTGGATTCCTAACACTCCACCAACTCAGCTGCAAGCTTGCATGAAAGCATTATCATAAGATGGAGCTCTATTGGACTACTTCTGGTTTATCTTACTTTTTGTGTATCAAAGAGCAGATACACTTAATTGCTGTGAGAAATTTTTACTGTAGGCCTATATATATTTATGTTTGAAGATTTCGATTTACAGGGTAATACTGTGGTACGTTTAATGTAGGATGAGCTAGTATGGAATAAGCCATCTCTTATAAAATGTTCACTTTATGGTGGGACTTCCTCACACGTCATCACGTAAAGCCAGACGCTGTCATTGTTACAACATTTAAAGTGGGACTTTCCAGCCAATGTCTGCAGGGAAATCTCGCTTTAAAGTGGGCATTTAATAAGAGGCAGCTTAATTCACACAAGCCCCCATTGGACTACGTGCTTGTACAGAATTAGGCTTGAGAGTATCAAAGGGTTTTTAAAAGGTTGAAACCATGACAGAATAGATGAATTAAATGAATAATAGTTTACTCTTTACTATCAATGTTTTATGTGAAGTTTTTACAGTTACTACAATGCTTTAAAGTTTACAGTCAAAATAGAATATCCACTTTAAAGATGAATTTGTTGGGTACCGATACTACACATTACGCTTACCATTAATCTCACTGCATAATAACTGTCAACTTGGCCAAATTTTTACTTTGATCAGCAACAGAAAAGCTGACTCTGCTTTTCTGCACCCTATGTTTGTTTGAGAGAAATTGTGTTGGGCTACTAACTGCCATTTGCTCATTAAGAGCATGTTTTGCAATATCCTTATCAATTTTGCTAAGATTTGAAACACAAGTGTGCCTCTCAGATTTGTTTTGACCAGTAAAAGTATAATCAAAGGATTATGAAATACAGCTTTTATGACAAGATTTATCTGTTTTTACTCACATTTTTAGAATTGACGAAACAATGTGGAAAATGCTGCCTAAGCAGTTAAGGAAAGTGGAAAAAATAAAGCCTTTACCTTCATATGACTCTGTAAAAGTAACTTCAACATTTCATCATGTACCAAAATCTTCAAATCCAAATATCTTGCGCAGAGAAAGCACTCTAGCAGCAGTGTTATTGAGAGAATTACAGGTATGCCATTCATTGTTTCTAGTTTGAATAAAATGTTACTCCAGCACCATGTTGGGTGTACTGCAGTATAGTTAATACTTACCAATCACTCATAGTTTTATCCTGTAGATGTAAGGCCATGCTCTTTGCAGGTGGTTTCTAAGTCAAATAAATATATTATACATTTGGTATGGGCATATTTGGCCTTGAGTAATCAGATTTGATAGATGCGGGAAATGTGCAATTCCATTCAACTTTTATTGCCGCTCATCAAAACGCTGAAAACATGCATTCACACAAAGTTAATGAATATTGGGGCGAAAAACGGAACATGTCGCAAAACGGGTGAACGTTGAGGCACGTCAATCGAAACTGACTTGGCATGGCTGCATGACCGGTAGCATCAGATTGCACGTACAATGAAACGAATAGAGCAACAGCAACGAAACAAGTTCCAGAAAATAAATTAAGCAGCATACTAAAGCAAGGAGTAGATGCCTCATTTTATTTTTATTTTTGGGTTTTACAGATAACAGCGTGTGACTCAAGCTATGGGAGGCTAACAGGTTCTAAACCTTGCCTAAGGGTTACCTGGAAGGGCTTGTGATTGGGTACCCTCATTCATCCACACTTGTTATTAGGACAAGCTCACAACCGGATGCAGTTTGCACTCATGCCCGGACTAGAGAAAACTCATGCGTAAAGAAAGGAGTTAAACAAAACTCATGCCAGGACAAATCAACCTTTATCGATATTTGAAAAATTTGCTTATTCCAGCGCTGTCAGCAAATTTTTGTTACGGCAAATTGTTTGTGTCAAATTGTCGTGTTCCCTAAATTGGATCGTCAAATGTCATGATTCGCAATGCTTTATCGACAGTTGTTTTACCTCACAGGACTATTACGCTTCTGAGGGAGAAAACTTGGTATATATATTTGCAAATGTAAACAGAGCATGGCTAAAGTTGGTTAAGTGAAGTATTTTTGCCTTACTTTGCCTGCTATTTTAGGGACCTGAATCGAGTTTTTAAAATTGAAAATTGAGCTTCTGGAATGAGAAATGTTTATGGAGAGAAGTAGCTTTTTATATTTTGGATCTTTGCAAGTCCATTTTTGGCATCCATTTCCTTAAAATTGCTTGGTTCATCGATCGTTATGTTTTAGGAAACCGTAGATTCTGGTCAGATTGGAAAAGAAGTTGAAGAGCTCCGCGTAGATTTCACTTCAGTTTCAATGCGTGGGAAGTATGCTTGCACTGTTACATGGAAATCACAAGGCATGGCGTTGGATAAAGTTATTTATGATACGCTTACGAAGTAAGTTGCAGCGTGGCCGAGTGGTTCGGAGCGTCGTTTTTGCGACGGCCTTGACCGCGAGGTTGATGATTTAACTCTCACCAAAGCCTCGTTGTTGCGTCCTTGAAGAAGATGCTTTACGATAATTATCTCTTTGTGGAATCTGACAAACAGCAAAAAGAGAAGTCGCAAGGAATTCTCAAGTGTAAATCACGGTATCGATAACAAAGACAACTCCTTGGTGAGCTTTAAATTTTAATGCTCACGTCCCATGTGTAACGCCGCCGTTGCTTTCTCGTTACAGGAAAATAAAAATGAAGAAAAAAAATATATATATGAAAACTGGTTGCTGTTTCGTGTTTATCGTTGAAACCCCGCTTTAAATTTGTAAACGTCGGTAAGATCAATCGGAGAAACTGCAATGAAAAGGTTTTGCTATTTGTCGTTTTCATAGTAAAACTTGCATTTGGCCGTGATTTGCAGACATCTGATGTGTGGGATAAGGCGTCCGCCTTTTACGGTACACGACAGCTGGCCGCCGCAAACTGGCTGCGAGACAACTGACCGCCGTAAAGTGGCCGCCATGCAAACTGACCGCAAAGCAAACTCGCCACCACGACAACTGACCGCCAAAGCACGAGGCTCGAAAAACTACTTCGCACCTTACCGCTTCGCGACAATTGTTTACTTATTGGGAGTAACTTCGCACCTTACTGCTTCTCGAATAGTTGTTTACCTAATGACTTTTAATTATATAACTACTGTATATGTACAACACTCCTGCTGTGAGCGTTGACCACCGCGACATCACAGCCATTTTCTAGAGGTTCAAAAAACGTTTTGCATGAATCGCAAATACGATGGTTAGACTTTCTCCTGCTGGAGTTAATGCTTCGAAGATTTTTTACGTTGTAGAATTGATTATTATTTTGTTTTTGATCAATGTGTCTTGAAATGCTTTCATATGAGACATGTTTCCAAGCAACCCTACCGAGCAACCACAATTTGGAACATTTGCTTCTAATCAACTTCATATCATGAATAAAAATGCACCAAACTTACTAGAAAAACAAGAGGCGGACTTCGACACATATAAATTGACTAGCATGGAAATTGTCAGTTGCAATTCACTGACGGAGAGAGCAAAATATCAAATCTTTATTATGCTCGCAGTATTACGCCGAAGCGTGTAACGAGTGGCAGGGACCATCTACGCAGCTTAGCGCCTGGGCAACACAACTCCGCAACGGTGGCAAGTCGTTGGCGACACTGTGCCGATTTGACCAGTCCGGGAATCGAAACCCAAACCTTCCGCACCGATAGCGTGCGCTGAGCAACTGAGCTAACGGCCGGTCTGGAGCAGAAGTAAAATAATGTCCAGCCAAGAGCTGCAGTTTAGTAGCCGAAGAAATCGTGAAAAGTTAGCTTTCTTGCGTTAGATTAGTTCAGCGCAGACAACACAAAAAAATTTTGAAGGTGTGATCTGTGTCATGATGGCTATAAGGTGAGAATCCACACCGATGCCTCGACGAATCTTAACGTACATAACGTTCAGCTTTTCCTTTTTCATTGATAACTTAAATGGAAAGCGTCAAAATGTTTTATTGACGTTATGACAATACCTAGAGTGACGTTCTTTACTATGCTTGGACAATTAAAGTTCGAATGTTAGTAACTCGGTTAATAAACAAAGTTTTGATAAAATTTTAAATACACCATCATCAACTGCACTTATAATTTTTAAAACGATGGCAACTTCGGAAATGAACTCTTAAGCAGTGTGTCTTTTTGTATGAACGCGTTTTCTTTTATATTTTTACTTCATAATTCATACATTGAGCGGTTACAATCATTTTAATAAATAGGTCTATATTATGGCTTGCAATTACGCGAAACGGTAAGGTGCGAAGTGGTTTTTCGAGCCTCGTGCTTTGGCGGTCAGTTGTCGTGGCGGCGAGTTTGCATGGCGGCCGCTTTACCGTGGTCAGTTGTCCGTGTTCGCGCCTTTTATGCTCTATGCTATGTTTCACTACTTCGTCAGGCTACATTTGCTTGCTGTGCAATTTCAGAACTGCGGAGAAGATAGACAGTATATTGTTCAGTTATGTGTTAATGTGTCTACCATTAACGCTGTGTAAGATGGGCAGTGGCGATTCTAGGGGGGGAGGGGCAGAGGGAACCATGGCCCCTCTCCCAGTTCAAACGGTCTTATTCAACTCACAGTATGATCTGTAGTCTTGAATGTTTGTACAAGTTGCTTTTGATAGCTGTAACACTCCCTTTCACTAGCGCTTCATGTGAAAGTTTTTCAAAAATGAAATTGGTAAAAATATTTTTAAGAAACTCCGTGACCAACGACTGGTTAAGCATCATTGCATTGCTGTCATTTGAAAGCACGCCAGCTGAGAGTATCAGCCTAGAGGATTTTGTAGGTGAATTTGACAGCCGACACGATAATTGCAAGATAAGGCTACACTGAATAACTGATACTGTATTTTGAAGTCCATCGACCGAATGGAAGGTTAAGTTAACAATAGTGTCGCGATATTCCTTTGTTTTTGCTTGTTATTTCGCATGTTTGCTGTTTCGCTCTCGTATTTTATTCCAATGCATAATTTGCTGTGGTCAACATTATGTTGCATCAGTGTTAGTTGCATTGCATTAGCCTATTCTAAATCCAACGGCAAAACAATGTTTTCTCCAGCATATTTAAGTATGACTGTAACCATCAAAATTTCTTTCTTCCTCATCTCCCCAAAAACGTTCTTGACCAAAGCGATTACACTTTGCAAAATTTCAACTATTCATCTTATTGTAAAGGTTAGGCTACGTTCTTTTTATTTCAGACATGCTGCTACGATTCGACACGTAATAATGCACAGTCTCGTGATCGGAGTTATTCCGAAATTCACATTCGCGATCGACCCAGGTGTGGAAGAGCAACATAAAATAAAGGAAGTTTTTTATTCTGGTAATCTTGACATGGGAGATATGACGGTAAATGAATCAACTTCTTGCGCAGGTAAGATGCATTTTATTTGCGAGTTTCAACTTTTGTGGCAAAATTAAAACCATAGGTGGGCAGTACCGCGGTACTTTTTTAGTACCGATACGGTACCGGTACCGTCGGTACTTTGGAAAAAAGTACCGGTACCGCAGTGCCGGTACTTTTATTTCTCAATTTTTAGGCGGTACTCGGTACTTTTGCAAAATCTTTTACAATAAAAAAGGAGAAGTCTGCACAACTGCACCTTCCACAGCAATCGTTTAAATGATTTGTTTTTAAAGTACAATACTGCCATCCCTTCAAGCGTGGCAATAGAAAGATTCTTTTCTACAGGAAAAGATATTTTGAAGCCGAAGAGGAGTGGTCTACACGACCTTTCCCAAATGGTTTTGTTTTTGAAATGCAATTCAGAGTAAAAGTTTTTCAATAGCTTCGTCTTTTCTTTTTTACGTCACCGTCCGTTGATAAGGTTGTTACCAAGGTAGGAAATATCGATTAGAAATCGATAATCGATATTCTCTCTTTTTTCGTCATCGAATACAAAAATTCTTTGTTTTGTTATTTTTTTATCGATCGGGGGCTTTTCCCTATTTTTTTGCGTGGTAAATCGATATTACTTAATCGATACTTTTTTTCTGATTAAGTTTTTTCTAAAGTCTTTATTTTTTGTTATTTTTAGTATCTTATCTGGTTTTTGTGGTGTTTGCAGGTGAATATTTTACTTTACATCCGCATAAGAACAGTTAGCGTGTGGAAAATTCCGCTCAAATCACCGAGTAGTGCGAGTGCTGCATCAAATGCATTGTCATTTTTGAATCCATTCTAAAATATAACACGAGAAAACGTTTCACTCTCATTGGCTTGTTTCAGATACCAGTGTTGACATTCCAGTGTATTTTGAATTTTTGTTCACCAGCTTTTTTTCAATGCAACTTGAAACCTAAGCTTAACTGTGAGAACAAGAACGACAAAAAATTTGAAGTAGTTTTAAGACGGCTTTTTTGCAAATTTCAAAATTTGTTTTTTTGGATTTGACTCGAAATTTCGCAAATAATTATAAGCTTTTTCAAAACATTTGATTTTCTTTGATGTGATTTCTTCTTCATTTGTATCCTCCTGTCACGAGAAAGCGACAGAGGCGCTATGCGTAGGACGAATCTAGACCCGCTTAAGAGTTGTCTTTGTTTCCGAGTGTTACGGTTGCGTTTTGCTTCTGACTTTTTCAATTTGCTGCTAGCTAGATTCCACCAAGCAGAGGTAATTGTCGTGAAGCATCTTGTCCAAGGACGCGACAGCGAGGCTTGGCTGGGAGTTCAACCACCAACCTTGTAAACATGGCCGTCGTAAAAACGACCCTCCGAACCACTCGGCCATGCTGCCGACAGACATTCCACCGACTTACAACTCTCTGCAATAATGTTTATTGAATGAATCTCCCTAAAAAGATGCAAAATTATAAAATAATTGTGTACTTTTTCTTGCGAATCAGATGGTAGTCTAAATGTAGATCATATTATCAGCGAGCTAATATCAATTTCGTTTTTTAAAGGCCCACATCCTAAACATTACTGGCCTGGGGCCTACCTTAATAGCAAACTATAGGCCTATTTTGTATTACATTTACTCGTGTCAACTCGACGAGTATTTATAATGTTTCAAACTAATCGTTGCTGATAATGACAGTCTATTGCAGCAGCTCTTCCCATCTTACTTAGTAGCTTATTCGCCATTTGTCAGTTCCGTTATGGGATTATTCCCAACTCCTAATGCGCATATGCATTTTTGCTTGCTATGTCTTAATTCATAAGATACTAAACTCACAAAGCAAAACGTGTCTTCGCACTTACGCAACCCATCTTAGAAAATGTCTTCGTACGGCGTACGCCCCTCTTAAAACTTGTTTCCTGATAAGGGGGTGATGAAAGTCTTCAACTTCCAAAAGGAAGCAGTACAACAAAACTGTTTGAGATTCACTGCTCTACACCCAGGGTATCCAGTCTCGTGATCATGAGTTTTCATATTGTCCTCGTCCGTGGTCGCACGAAGTATTGTCTATTATTATGATCACATGAATCTAACTTAGAGCTTTGAATGGTTTCTAATAATCAGTGCTCGAGTAATGTTGTAAAAATACTTATGGGGGGATGGTAGGCCTACAACTTTTCACGCAGATGTTAAGAGGGATGGTCATTATAGGCCTACTGGTAAGGGAATGATTTACGCTAAAATGTTTTATGGGGGGTGGTATTGTTTTTCGGGGGGAAGGCATCCCTTGCATCCCCCCTCAACTAGAGTAGTGCTGCAAATCACAGACACAAAAATGAAGCGCCATGAAAAGGTTAGAACGATTTATCCTACGTGAAGATCCGGAGTGCAACAAATTTTAAAAAATTGCAAAGCATAGGCCTACTTTAAAATATTATTGGCCCTCGGCTCTTCGAGCACTTTTACATTATCAAATCTGGTGCTTCTGAAAAAAGAAATTGGAACACACTTCGATGTTAAAAGTGCTGTTTTGTTTTAATGACTTCACTAAAAGGTTTGACATCATTATGATTTCTGACAAACTCCTTCCATTGAAAACTCCAGCGTAGGCTACTTCTGGTTCTAGCATTCCCATTCATTCAAAAACCCTAAGCAATCTTTTTATCGCATTCTGGCAAAATGTGGTCTCCAATAAAAAAAGTTTTCGCTTTATGCGCGGCGGTTCATTCCTGTGGGCGAGGGAAACGGTTGCATTTCTTCTGATTTTTGTTGCGCTAACCACTGGCACTAACTATAGCTTGTTTTGTACCGTTTTTTGATGGTTGGTGCATAGTTTGCAATTCGTGAATTGTGCTGTACCCAGTTACCGGTAATTCTACAATATTGAGTAATTTAGTATTTATCTAGCTAGTACCTACAGGCCTAATTATTATGAAACTGACCAGTTTCTCTCAAAAATCAACAAAATATAGGGCAGTACTTTCTTTCTGGAACTTTTTTTGAAAAGTACCGACAAAAGTACCGCGGTACTTTTGGTTTTCAAGTACCGAGTGCCGGTACCGACGGTACTTTTAGCAAAGTACTAAATACCGGTACCGCCGGTACTGGAATAAAGTACCGTGCCCACCCCTGATTAAAACCAAGCAAAAATCACGGTGGGTGTTTGAACTTGTTGCACATGCCAAGAGTTGCAGCGCTCTCGAAGCTAAACTTAGTGTGTTTTTCTGTTTTCATATTTTCTTGGTGGAGGAGCATCGCCAAAAGGCTTTACAGCTGCTGCGATTTCTTTTTATGAAATATGCTGTTATTACTAATCCAACTCTGCAGAGGTCCGTTTTCATCATCGTCCAGTTTTAATCCGGTTTTTCCTCGTGTCCGAAGGTGGCCGGATGCACCTCATTCCTTTAGCAATCGCTCCCACTCCCTCTCTCCATCTCGCGCGATCTCTAGCTTCCTCCACCCTCAACCCAATCTTCTTTATATTCTCCTCGACTTGTTTCTTCCATGTTTGCTTCGGCCGTCCTCGCTTTCGTGGTCCATTCACTTCAAACATCATTGCCTTCTTCAAAATGCTATCATCATCCCTCTTAACCACATGTCCATACCATCTTACTCCATTCGGTTTAGCCATTTTATCTAAAGTTTCCTTCAGACCCAGCATTTTCATCAGCTCCTCAGTATTCTTTCTATCCACTAGTTTTACTCCACACATTGATCTCACCATAGCTCTTTCAGTTCTCAAAATTACCATCTCATTTTCCCTCAAACGCCATGTCTCACTTCCATGTAACATTGCTGATGTTACGCAACTACGATACACCATCCCTTTCATTTTCAAAGAAAACCTCCCAAGTAACAACTCTGCACATTCTCTAAATTTCATCCATCCGATCCTTACTCTTGCAGTCACTGCAGTTTCACACCCACCACTAGCATTCAGCCCATCTCCAAGATAACAAAAACCCTTCACAGTCTCCACTTCATCACACAACACCTCCACTGGTTCTTCCTTTCCGTCTCCAATATCTTCACATCTTCTACATACAAACTGTTGTGTAAAACTGCAAGATACTTTTTTCATTTTAGTGCATCTCGCATGAATCCACTTCTTACAGAGCGTGCACCACACCTTTTTTTTTTTTTTTTTAATTTAAAAAGTTAAAAAATTTATTTAAAAAAAAAAATTTAAAAAGTTTTATATTTGGGAAAAAAACGAAAAGCCCATTTTTAGACTGGTATGAACTGAATACTCATATCTGATCAAAGATTAGCATGAGAAAAACTACCTAATGCTCAGATGGCCGAATGGTAAGAGTACTGGTAGTGTTTCATTTTTTCACCATTGTCAAAATTGCAAAAAACTTGGGTCCGCTGATGATGGAATTTCGGCCAGTGATTCGAAATATATGAATTTTTTCTTTTATGACGTCATTTCGATGTGGCACCGCGCGTTTAAAACTTCGTTAGGCGTAAAATCAAAGATTTTCCCCAACTCAGAAATGGTTGGTGCTAGAAAGTCAGTATTGGTATCGAATTGCACAGAAAGGTCGATTTCCTATAGCCTCACTAAAAACTTTTTTGCCCTATCTTCATTAAAAATACCGTGGAGCGCGGGACAGCGCTGTCTCGGGCTGTTAGCCCTCATCAGCCGCCCTCAGGTATGATACATACATCTTCCAGAACGAATGAACTTGCCTGGATCATTCATCTCTTCGCATTAATATATCTTAAAGAGTTTAACCTTTGTGGTACGTATCCACTCGTGTGTTTACGTCACCGCGCTGGTCAGATCCCTTACGTGGCAAGGGTGAAGATCAATAACTAAAAAAGCAATGTCCTTCCTGGCCTACTGGACGGGAAGTCATGACGACTTCCTCTTCTTTTTTAGTTATTGTTTTTTTATTGCTTGCTTTTTACTAGGACATAGCTTTTTTAGTTATTGTTCTTCATCAAAAATTGCGTAAAATTAAAAAAACTGAAAATTGACGTATTTTGATGAAATAAATGTTGCCGATTAAGCGTTGTTATATAAAAGATTTTCTGTGCACCTAAGTGCGATTTCTGCGCGTTTTCACAGCATTGATTGCTTTGAATAGTTACTAGTCTTATCACTGTGCACCCAGCAAACGGTCTAAATACATAATAACAAAAAAGTCATGCATTAACGTCATTAGTTTACGCAATTCCCAAATATAACGAAAATTTTTGTGACTCTAATAATTATTATTTTATGGAAACGTTGCGCTTGTCGCTTAGCACAGAGGAGGGCAAACTTTTTACACGAAGGGCCACATTAGAAAAGATTTTGAAGCCGAGGGCCGCACTGATTGGAAGAGCAAAAAATAGGTCTACTCTACACGTCCTCAGATGTCCTATTTTCTATTGAAAATCAGTGAAGAGCTAAAAATATATGGATTTAGCTTGATTCACGGTAGGAGTTCATATTTTTGTAAGTGCTCGCGGGCCGCATAAGATGGTCTGGCATGCCTTAGTTTGCCCAGCCCTGGTTTAACAGCTTCGCTCAAGCCGAAGGATAAAAATACTGAGCTGCATTAAACACTAACGAGCATAACTCATCACAAGTAACGAACGCAACCGTAAATCAGTGCGGGAGTTTTTGTAATCAGAAACTCGGTCTTGAATCACATTTTTCTGCTTCCCTATTCGCCGTTCAGTTGCACAATTGTTGTTGTCAATGGACATTCAGAACATTGCAGGTATGAAATCGCTGTATGTCACACAAGGCGCACTTTGAAACTGGGTGGTGAAAAAATTCTTAAGTCTTGCTGCTCGGCATTTCATCTGAGCACGAATATCAATAGCAACAGGCAACAAGGATGAAGTCTGCACAGCTTCAAAAGAAAGTGGTGGAATATCGGAAAATAGACATAAAGCAACATTGTTTGGAGATAGCCATTGGGACCCGTGCTCCACAAAATACTTAAAAACCATGTTGGCCACTTGTTCGTCAACCTCCTGATGAGCAAGAAGCAAATCTCTTTGAAAGAATATTAAGAAAGGTCCATCACAAGCTTTTGGCTTAAAATGAATCATGGTGAAAGACGGGACATACACAGACACGACGTAAGAAACTATCTTTGTCAGTTTGGTCATATCCTCGACGCATAGCTTGTCTAATTGAAAAAGAAACAACCAAAGATATCTACTAGCCGTCGTTATCCATATGGAATGGACGCAGCTTCTTGTTTGCGCATCAATACTGGCTTCAAAGAGTTAGGCACATTCATAACGGTATAACAAGCCAAAACCAACAGATACAACTGATCAGTCCGAAAACTATCATTCGACTTACGTCTACTACTTTTCTGTTCGGCTAACCACTCGATTTTACTTTTAAGATAAAGCAATGCCAGTGACGAATATTTTAGCCACGCTTTCACAAAAATCACCGACGGTATTAGGCTTATGGGTGTTTTTTTTTGCTATTCCAATCAGTGCGGCCCTCGGCTTCAAAATCTCTTCAAATGTGGTCCTTCGTGTAAAAAGTTTGCCCACCCCTGTGTTAGGCGACAAGCGCAACGTTTCCATAAAATAATAATTATTAGAGTCACAAAAATTTCCGATAAATTTAGGAATTGCGTAAACTAATGACGTTAATGCATGACTTTTTTGTTATTATGTGTTTAGACTGTTTGCTGGGTGCACAGTAATAAGACTAGTAACTAATCAAAGCAATCAATGCTGTTAAAACGCGCAGAAATCGCACTTAGATGCACAGACAATCATTAAACAACGCTTGGCAACATTATTTCATTAAAATAAGTCAATTTTTAGTTTTTTTAATTTTTGATGAAGATGGGGCAAAAAAGTTTCCAATGAGGCTATAGGAAATCGACCTTTCTGCGCAGTTTGATACCAATATTGACATTCTAGCACCAAGCGGTTCGAGTTGAGGAAAATCTTTGATTTTACGCCCTATCGGAGTGTCAAACGTGCGGTGCCACGTTGAAATGACGGCACAAGAGAAAAAATTCATATATCCCATCATCATCAGCGGACCCAAGTTTTTTGCAATTTCGAAAATGGTGAAAAAATGAAACACCCTAGGTAAGAGCGTCCGCCTCTGCAGCTGTAGACTCTGGTTTGATTCCGAGTCGGGTCAAACCAATGACTTTAAAATTGGTATTCACGGCTTCCCTGCTTGACGTTCAACATTACAGGGACAGTGTGAAGAACAAGCCGGTAAGTTTACTAGTTGTGCCGTTGGGAAGGGCACTTAGAGGGATCCCTTCTTCTTGGTGTGATAGACAGGTGGCAGGCAACTCTTAAGCGAGCTCGCTATAGCGCTTTGATTGCTTTCTCGTGATAGGAGGATAAGTTTTGCAAATAATACAAAAAATACTGTACTGTAAATAATTAAAATTAAGGAATTGTTTTTTAGACAGCAAACCTGAACGTAAAAAGAAAACCAGCCAAGTACAATCGACCGACCCTACCTACGAACTATTCCAAATAAATAGAGACAGCTTGCGTAATAAAATATTAAGAAGTAAGTTGAGCAAAAGCGAAAATTCTGCAAACGAAGAGAACAGATGACAAGTCACAAGAGAATCTTTACGCTTGAAATCATGACCATGTCCGCTCCTCTGCGGCAATATTGTTGACAAATAAATGCTGTCCTTGAAAGGTATTTACGGAGCTGTCCTTGAAAGGTGACCGCTTGCAGTAACCCTCACTTCACACAGTGCTTCCTTTGCTGCCATCGTATTTTCTTCTGGTCAGCCAAAGCAACGTGAAATATTATTTCACATAGTTCCTTTCTTATAGATCAGCTCGTGTTTAATTTGAGGCAGAATTTAAGACGTACACATTTAGAGCACTTCTGGTCTCTCGTTGACAAAGTATGAAAAATCCTCCTGCTTTGAGTGAAAATGCTTGAATGAAACGTTTTGCGTTGCATTTTGTGTTATTCTAGTCTGTCAGCTAGTTTCTGGTTCATTATTATGATAGCCTTGTCACGAGGAAGGTGCTGCAGCAGTCCAGATTCTTAACCGTAGTCTTTGCAAAATTATTTGGCTGCTTGTCACGATTCCGACGAAAGATTGTAAAGGAAATTGAACCCACAACCTCGCGAATATAATGCAAATCGGGAGAGGGAATATAGCCTAAATTAGCCTACACTGTGTCACTACGCAGCTTGTTAAAATCTATTAGGTAGATGGCATTATACTGGTTGGCGAAACGATGCCATTTGAAACGCACGGCAAATTGGAATAGCGGAGAACGCCAAGACGCCTTATTGTCAAAAAAATTCAATATTTTCACAAAAAATACATTGAGCCTCTATCCAGCTACATTACCTTGACTGGTGGCATACTTTCGTTTTATACTAATGAAAAGCTGGCTGAATAATTTCATTCGTATATGTACCAAAGCCAGAGTTGGGCAGTACCGCGGTACTGTAACACGGGACATTTTTAGTACCGTTATCGGTACCGTCGATACTTTTTAAAAAATGCACCGTTTTTGGTACCGTCGTTACTTTTTAGACCGTTTTACTCGATATTTCGGTAACTTTATTTGAATAAACTTAAGAGAGCAAAAGCGAAAAAATTTTCGGGATTTTCCGCGAAAAGCATCTTCAAAAAGTATCGCAAAACCACGTTGTTGTAGATCAGTGGTCGGAAACTACCGGGCTGCGGCCCCCTGCCGGATATCCGGTAAAGTAGATTTGCCGGATATCCAGTATCCGGCAAATTTGCTATCCGGCACATCCCAAGTTGCAAATAACGAAATTTTTAAAAAAGTTCTCCAACGCCAGAGCTGGGCAAACTGCGGGCCGCATGCAGATCATTCTTTTGCTCTTCACCAATTTTCAGAGGAAAAATAAGAGATCTGCGGACGTGTAGACCTTTTTATTTTTGCTCATCAATGCTTTGTGGGGGCAATTTGATTCCACACTTTTCAAAAAGGGGCGATTGTGTGAAAAGGGTTGAAGACCGCTGGTTTAGACTACTATATGAAAAAATTTATTTTTGTGTCGTTGAATCAAAGTAAAACTATAGACCTGCAAATTCTGAGAAAAATGTAGATTTTGACTCATCTAAAAGTTCTTGAGTATGCTGCTACTGATACACCAACCTGTACTGAAAGTGGCATTAAAAATGAAAACGTTCTCCTTCAATGCAATGATGAAGTTCGCACTTCGCGCAGCAAGAACCTTTGCGACATTTTCTCGTATACAAGCCATAAGCTCTTTTACGTCGTTAGTATTGATCGAATGTAGCAACGTAGCCAGATAAACAAGAGCGTGACAAACTTTTCTGCTCTCCAGGGCGAGTTTCTGAAAATGATACTCCGTAGTTATACCTAGCCTCATTACTAAGCAGGATATCAACAGATTATGTTGCCATACTTGAGAATGTTTGTTTTAGTGAGCGTGCCGCTGTCGCCTTATGGATATAACCGAAGTATTCGCTTGTAGTATCAAGATTCGCGCGTGACTACAACTCAGATCTTACACTAGCACCAGATGCGACAAAAAGCTTGATAAGGTTTTAATTTCGTTGCTTTGCAAGACGTAGCCTATACCAAAACAAAAAACAATTTTTAAGAAAAAAAATTCTTTCGAAAAGTATCGAAAATCGGTACCGACGGTACTTTTTTAGTAAAGTATCGCTACCGATATCGTCGTTACTTTTAAAGTACCGAGTGCCCAGCACTGACCAAATGATATAACATGACATTACGCTTTACTACGAAACTTACAAGTCAACTGAAACCACAGCATTGAAGCAGCTGTTGAAATGCGCAGCAGTATTCTACAGTAGTCTACATACTTTTTTTTACCAATGAGCACAAATTTTACTTTCAACAATGATAAAATTGATGCAAGTATTAGTTATACAAAATAACTACCAAATTGCGATAAATTATCGATCGGTAGGTTGTTGAGTTAACACATCAACCAGCACCGTTTAAATTTTTATGGCACAAATAACTAAATACAAACTAAACGCTCTGGCTAATGATCCAAAAACAAAATTTAAAGCGTTCAAACGGAACATAATAAAGTGAAGTTAGTTCAATAGATAAAATTTTCAAAAAGCACAGGGTACTCAGGGTAGTTTTGACCCCGAAAATAAATAGAAGTCGTAAGAGCTTTTCTAAAAAATGCAATCTTGACTAATTCTCTGGCATTGCAATTTGCGGAACTGAAGCGCTTGAATGCAGCATTAAAAAAACTCATGATTCGAAATTTTTTATAAGTACATAAATAAATTCACCCAGCTAAATATTAATAAAGTCAATCGACACAATCAGCCTTTTAAACTAAGTCCTACCAAAAATTAAACACCATCGTGGCCTTATAATTTATTACGACAGATAGAATGACTTCCCCAAAACTAACATATCATCAACCCCTCTGTTTTCAGCCAAGAGCAAGAAACAATAACCCAATAAAAAAGTAGCCCTAAAGATTATGACAGTGGTCGCAAGAAAACATTTATGATATCGCGGCTATAACAGTACCAGGAAGAGCATTACAGTCAGTACATTCCCCAATACAATGTCGTATTCAGAATGGGGGGCATTGTGCCAAGAACGCTCCCCCCATTTGACTTGACCTTCCGGTAAAAAAGATTAAATGCTGCTAGGTGACTGAAATATATCAGACTCTTTTGATGCCTTGTGCAGTTTTCCCCTCCCCCCCCTCTTAAAATTTGTCGCTGCGCCACTGCTAATCACTTTACTGAACGCTTAAGAAGTTGTTTGGTAAAAATGCCTTGATTCTTATGAAAGTGATAAGCCAACAGGTTAGGTTGTGTTGATTCAAGCTTTGTTGGTGCATTGGGATAGTTTGCTAAAATATCGAATAAAAACATAAACACTGTTCCTAATAAATCACTATGATTTTGCTTCTTTTAAAACGTAATATAAGACTGCAGCGGGTAAAATCTTACAAAAACATTGCACTAATGTTAAAATTTTGAAAAAGATGCAAAATGTTAAGTTTTCACATAAAACACTTCTCACATTAAAAATTTAATTTTTCTATTTTACAGTAAAAGTGGACTTCCGAGAGAAAATACGAAAATTTCGAAAGTAGAGATGATTAACAACACAGGGTGTTTCAACAAATTTGACACGATTTTGCACCCAAAGAACTTTGACAATTTTTGTTTAAACAATATCAAATTTTTACCTTTCAATTTTTAGGTGTTGAATTTATGCGACGAAATGCCATTCACCAGCGTAGAAAAGGAGGTTTGTGTACTGGAGTATGCTAGAACACAGTCAATTAAAACAGTGAGGCGGATCTTCGCTCAGCGATTTGGAAGAAGTGCATTTCGAAAAGCGCCCAATAAAAAGGAAATTTGGAGATAAGTTTAAAAAGAAGGTTGCTTGTGCAGAGTAAAGGATCTGGCCGAAAGTCAATGTCAGAAGAAACGGGAGATAAAGTTCGCCAAAAAATTGTGAACAGTCCAAAAAAGTCCATAAGAAAGACTAGTTTCGAAACCCAAATTCCAGCAAAAACAGTTGGGTGAATTGGCGTAAAACGATTACAAATGCGACCCTACAAACTGCTACTCGTGTGGACTCTTTTGGACTGTTTACAATTTTTTGGCGAATTTTACTTCCCGTTTCTTCTGACATTGACTTTCGGCCAGATCCTTTTACTCTGCATAAGCAACCTTCTTTCTTAAACTTTTTATGCCATCTCCAAATTTGCTTTTTGTTGAGCACTTTTCCAAATGAACTTCTTTCGAATCGCTGAGTGAAGATCCGCCTCACTGTTTTGATTGTGTTCTAGCATACTCCAGTACGCAAACAGCTTTTTCTACGCTAGAGAATGGCATTTCATTACATATATTCCTCAACACCTAAAAATTGAAAGGTAAAAATTTATATGTTTCTGGACATCCTATTAAAATTTGATATTGTTTAAATAAAACTTAGCAAAGTTCTTTGGGTGCAAAATGATATCAAATTTTTAGAAACAGTCCCTACATAACAGATGTGTCGAGCAATTGCAGATGCTTGCATTACAAAGAGCACACAAGGAATCACATCGAATTCATAAAATACATTAATATCAAATTCGAAAGGAATGTGATCGTGCAATTTGATAATGTTCTAAAACTACACATTTTTAAACTACTATACCAAAATTCGATTGATACGATTTTCATAAAATTTCTAAAGCTCTTCCTTCGGTTTTGTTGCTTCAGCTTTAGTGATTTCTTCCACAATAAACTTCTTCAAATCTTCTTTCGATCGATTTCCAGAATAGGTTGCTACCTGCTCACCCTCTTTGAACAGAATTAAAGTCGGGTAACCCTTGACCTACAAAAATACGAACAATTAAACAAATTGACAGCAGGGCTGAAAGACTTGGCTATTTAGCGTTGGGGATTCAGTTTTGATGTGACGAAAAGCAGATGTCAATTTCGGTTTCGCTAGCGCAAGATTTCGATTTTTGAGTTTCAGTTTTAGCCAAGAAGGCACGTCACGTTGAATACAGATTATTTAAGTGCTTTACTTCTCGGACGTTTTTGCTTTATCACAGCCATATCTAAAAGCTCAGACGGCCGGATGAGTAGAGCGTTTGCTTCAGAAGTTGTAGACTACGGAGTCCGATTTAGACTCTGGTTAAACTAAAAACTCAAAAACTGAAATTTACAGCTTCTCTATTTGACGCTCCACTATGATGGTGATGCCAGACTAAAACTACAAAAAGTTTTGCAATAGGATTTGGTTTTAGTTTCGGTTCTGACCTTATAAAATAAAACGGTTTTGGATGTAATTTAGGTTATAAAAATTTGGCTAAATAAACAGGTTTTAGTTTTGGTTTTAAAAATTTCCTTTCAACAATCGGGTTTTCAGGTTTTGGTTTCCACTCTAGGTGACAGTTAAGCTGACATAGGCTATTTCTATCCTGAAGCAAAATTCGGTCCTGCCATTTGAAATTGCAATGTACAGCAGGGGCCTGAAATTGCTTCAAAAATTGAATTATATCGCAATGTTGAGTGGCAGCTAAATTTCTGCGCACCATAACATCGGCAAATCCAATGAATAGAGACTGGAGTTGCAAGCTCCAGTCTACATTTTAAAATTTTAGTTACAAGCCTACATATTAATATATACTAAAGATCCACAATAAAAGAGTATTTTCGATCCAAGCTACCCCCCTTAAAAATCCAGAATACGCCCCCTGCATAGTGATATGAAAGCCGTTCAAGTGCAATGAAGTAACGTAATAGTCCGATAAATAACCCCGAGTAATTAACGTTAAGTGCCGGGTAACCCAATTATCGTAAATAGTGAATAATAACTTTAACAAAACGTAGAAAAGCAAACATGATTGAACGCTAGACGCTTATTGATTTTCTCTCCGGTAACAAGAGGCCTCTAACCAAACTCTTGACTTCAGTAAATATTCAAGTACCTACTCGTATCAATATCATAAAACAACGAGAGCGCAAGATTAAGCTTTTCATAATGGAGTTTTATTGTTCAAAATAATATCAACTGAGGCATTGCTATGACAACTACATGGCAGCAACTATCTCTGAAGAAATACTTGGTAATTTCAAGTTATAATAATACAGCATTGTGAACCACGAATTTCTTCATTTTATTCCTACTCTTACGAGAAACCGCATCGTTTTTTATTTATCAGTTGTTTTCTAGACGCATGTAATTTGGTGCTCGTGTGAATCGACCAGGCAAAGCTAGTCATCGTAAAGCATCTTTCAAAAGACGCAACTACGAGCTTAGGTGGTTATAATGATAGACCACAATCATAACAGAGTTTAAAACAAAGGTGCTGTCAAACCAAACACCGAAATCATACATCGTAAATAGTAATGGCAACTTTTACTAAAAGATGCAACGTCTGCAGGGAGTCAAAAAATCAACTCTTCAATTTCATTATACTCGCTGCGTTACGCCGAAGCGTGTAGTAACGAGCGGCGGGCCCATCTCCGCGGCTTAGCACCTGGGCAACACAGATTCGACGAAACGTCGCTATGGTGGCGAGCCGTTGGGGACACTGTGCCGATTTGACCGGCCCGGGAATCGAACCCCAGACCTCCCACACCGACAGCGTGTGCTCAACAACTGAGCTAACCGGTCGGTATTCTGCAGCATCGTTACAGAGCTACGGGCAAGGTCGGGAAGTTACATAGTTAAATCATTATCGAAACGATTAGAAATACATTCATGTTGTCGGTCATCAATTCACCTCATAATTGCTACAAAGTGAGGTGTGCTTGGTGCAATCCACTTTTGCGACGGTAACATCCCTGTTCAAGTCTGAGTAATCAAGAACAGCAAGTTCTTCCCAGACTGGAGCTAATCGTTTGCAGAAGCCGCACCAAGGAGCATAGAACATGACAAAAGTTACATCCACAGCGATATAAAAATCAAAATTCTCCGGCTTCATTTGAATGACAACACTCTGCTTCAAAACAATGAGTATAAATCAGAAAAGCAGATTTTTGATTTAAGAATTTTTGAAGTGGGAGAGAAGAATTGTATAAATTGAGATATAGGTTATTATCACAGCAATAAAGTGAAATTTTAAGGACAGTGACTTGGAGAGGAAACCTGCAGACATCGAGTCAGCACCACGTCTTTTGCAGCAGCTATAAGCCATGAGCAATCTGTTTCGGTCCCATTACGTAATCATTGATAACAATATTAATCACGAGTGTAACTACAAGGTAACGCCGCGCAAAAAATTGCGAATTGAAGTATGAAAATCACAACATAAATACTATAGCACAGAAATATCAAAATGAAGTGAAGAAAATACTGATGCCCAACATTTGTTGTTAGGAGGTCGGCTTTGATGGCCGGTCGAGTGGCACTACAAAACAAGCAATCACAGTGCCACCAGAGATTCACTTATTGCGGCAACTGCTATTTGTTTTTCCGTTGTTCTGCCGGTGTTTAACTGCGAAGCCTTGGAGTTGGGCCAGGCAGACGCAGATATAAATAAATAAATAAAACTAATAAAAGAGCTGTACGAAACTACCTCATCCTCGTCATCATAATCAGGATCAGATAGTTCCGTTTCTTTAACTTCTTGCTGCTCCACAGGCTCCTCTTCAGGCATCAACATAACATTGACGAAGTTTTTGAGACTGCCAATATCTCTGGCTCCCTAAACAAATTATATCTAAATGCTAACATTAGATTCTAGTTTTAGAAAACGAGCAGCTAAGCCAGGGGTGGCCAACCTATGGCGCATGCGCCAAACTTGGCGCATTGCATGATTAAAGGTGGCGCACTGCATCTTTAAGATGAAAATAAATGAAGTTTAAATACTGATACTAAAGGCCTGTTGTCACAATATTACGCCTAGCTTTACTAGTTAATCGTACTTATTACTTAATATAACTAAGACAGAATGCGTTTTCTCCTACTTTCAGGAAGGCTGTAGTTTTTACTAGAAGTATGACGTCACATGGTTCCCTGTTTCATAATCAATCGTAATCTGTTGATCGAAAAGTGCTCGAATTTTTCCATGGATACGACAATTTTCGTTGAGTTAACTATGTATATGCGGCTGTCATTGAAATTTTTTCATTCAGTGTTTCATTTAGTGATTCCGGTAACTCTCTACATGAGTGGTTTTCTGTGGATTTATGTATTTGCAACACGAAATGGACATTAGGTGTGGGGATACAAGAGATTAATGGCGCATCCGAAACATTATGTTAAAAACGTGGCGCATGGTATGTGAAAGGTTGGCCACCCCTGAGCTAAGCCATTGCTAAAAGTTTACTGGCATTTGCTAATACCACAGTGGCAACGCTCAAAGCAAACGCAACGTAAAAGTACAAGGTATACTCTCGATTTAGGAGATTCAAGGACACACGTGTGAGTAGTTCGCAATAATCTTGAATCCTGGCCATTAACACCACAATTAAGCACTTCCACAACACGATAGGCGGTGGGTTTGCTAATTTAAATCGATGAATCATACATATCGTCAGTACAAGCTGGCAGCAAAAGCCAGAACTATTGATTAAACTATTATTCTTTCGAATGTAGTGTCACTTCGATTTGAAAACACGCCACTGCTACACCACCGGTATAATGCCCATTCATAATGTAGTTGCTGGTAACACATATTTACAATATTGCTACTTTTTAAATCTTATAAAATCAATCAAAAGAGTAACCACCGCTGCTTTTAAGAGAGGCTTTTGAATTTTCGGTTTCCTTCTAAAACCAGCCTTTACTCTTCACACACCGCAGTTTTGACTTCACCCATCTGCAATATGCCGCATACCTGATAACCCTTTATTTTCACACCTTCTTTAAACCACAGCAACGTTGGGTATCCTCTAACTCCGTGGTTTGAGCAGATGTCCTTGTTAGCCGTACAATCAACCTAAAACAACAACATGCTGTGTTTGATAACGCCTGAAAAAACAGTCCCTGAACTGATTCAAGATTTGTCCAGTGATCAATTACCAGAAACGCATCAGTAAAAGCATAAATAACGCTGATTTAGCTCTACTATTCCTGTCTAGTTCCATTAAAAAGTAGATTATAAAATCTTTATTCTTTTATAACTCAATCTCTGAAATTGTCACTTTTTCTCACGCGAAAAAATTGACCGAAAAAAAAACCTGCAAAGGAAAAACGTGACGACTTTGTTCCAAACTGTTGTAATGCTGGGAATGTAAGCGTTGCAGATTTTCAAGAGCAATTTAGTATTTTCCTTATTAACACAGTATGCACTTACCCTTCCTATGTTTACATTAGATGGAAATGCATCTGATGATTGATACAATTTAGCTAGCTCCAACCATGTCGGCTCCAGTCGCTTGCAATGCCCGCACCAAGGAGCATAGAACATGATAAAATGAGAGCCAGTGCTTGTGAGCGCAACAAAATTCTCTGCGTTGAGATCATACAATATGCTTTCCTCCTTTTCTGGTGATTTATCTTGTTCTTCACCTGCTTCTATATCTGTACCAGTCATTTTCCCAACGAAATCTTGAAGACTTTTTAACTGCCGATCACCCTACAAAAAAACAAACCCAAAACTAATGCAGAACAGTAAAGTCCAGCATAAAAGAGTCAACTGTAATTCTACAAGCCATTCCACCCAACTCCGAAAAAGTTATGAAGGTACTTGAACGTTAGCTTTCAAAAACTCTCGCTAGAGCTCTGCGAAAACTTCCATTTTCTTTTATTGAGGTGGTAGCAATCCTTTTCTTCACAATCGATCTAATTCTTTAGAAAAGCTTGCACGAGCGGCTCCACTACACAATCCAGTAAGCAAAATGACAATCCTGTACATTGCGTCGACAACTCATAGTTATTCAAAAACTGAAGCTACCGCAGGATTAAAGTTTATAACGAAAAGTTAACGACATTTCAACAGTCATGTATCCTATATCCTACTTGATATTTTTCTTTCTGCACCCCATTTTCAAACCAAAGTAAGGTAGGATAACCTCGAACTTCATATTTGCCGCAAACTTCTCTCTGCTTCGTGCAGTCAACCTGCACCAAGAAAAATCACTTTTAAGCTTCCATTGCATTTGTGAAGACGAAATACTCAGCTATGTATTTTAAACCAACACGTCAATAGCAAAAAGGTTGCTCATAAAAATATAAGCACCCATTTCTTGCGATAAAAACTAATCGAAGTAGTTCTTTCTTGTTCAATAAATCGGCAATGCTATCTATTGCAACAAAATTAAGACTAGTACAAGTAAGACTTTGTAACAATCAAACCTCTTGATTATAAAACATTAAGTACACCATTAAGTATTACAGTTGTAGGGATGTCTATTTCAGAATGGTCAAGTAATCTAGAATAATTCCGAATCTTTTTTTCGAATCCAGAATTTCGATTCCTCAACCGAATCCTGAATCTATAAAATGGCCATTAGTACTATTTTGATATCATTCCAGCACGCAACCGCTCGACTACTGCAAAAAAAATACATTTGTTTCATTTTTAATGAATTTATAGCCAGCACAAGGATTACAGCACTATAAGTTCGAAGCATATATACACGCAGTGGTGTAGCCACGGAGCTAACAGCGGCCATGCCCCTCTTACTTTTTGGAAACAATAGAAAAAATACAGCTCTAGTGTATATACAAGCGGTGCATACTACACTCATGGCCTCCCACAAATTTTTTACGACTTCCAACGAACACCGCATGATAACACACACTCGAGGCCGAACGCCCACTTGCGTTTATGCGCAACGTCTGAAAAGATTTATCACGCGCAATTTTTCTTCCCAATTAAACGGAATCCTAAAAATGGAACCGGTTCAAAATAGGAACTGGTTCCGCAGGATTCGGTATTCTGAAATGGACACCCCTATCATGGGCGTCCGCAGGGGGGGCAAGAAGGGGCACTTGCCCCCCTGAAAAACCAAAAAAGTTGAAAAAATACGCATGAAAAAATGCAAGTTAAGAAACTACACAAAAAGTTGAAAAATACAGATGAGTTTACTACAAAACGAATAAAATAACAAAACATTTCGCAGTAATTTGTTTAATCAAAGCAGGAGTGGGCAGCTTTCTGGTGATATTGGGCCACAAATTATAAATATAGGCTTCCAACGGGCCGCAGTTTTTAGAAAAAAAAACACTTCTTGGTAGGAGTAATACTAAAAAAGGGTCTGTCGCGTGAAAAAGAGGTCTCTGAAATAAAAGATGACTAGAAAAACAAGATCTTCAGCCTGGAAAATAGCATTCAAAGCAGTTCGTGTGTTGATTGGGTTTGAACTTGATCGCAAAAAAACAGGTTTCGGAACCAATTGGCTATTAGCACATGCTTTGGCGGGCCGCAGGTTGCCCACCTCTGAATTAAAGCATAAAAGAGTTTGTCGAGTTGTCTAAATGCTGCTGTCTAAATTACTCCGGCCGTTCAATGAGTGGAAACTCCACCCTTTATACATCATTGAAACTGGTTTTACGTTTAGGCATGCTGTTACCAAGGCCAGTGCTAAGCACGTTAGAAAATATTGGTACAGGTGCCAAGCATCATTTTATGTTGATCAGTACGAGTTATTGCTTGATACTTAATTCATTGTTGTTCTCTGCATGATTCCATTCGTTTAGGTTACTTTCATGTCTTTCTAGGCCGTATGCAATAGTACATGCTATCGCATTCTATTCAGGTCAACAGACATGGCGATTTATCGTTTGTCATGACGCAAAGACTAGAAAAGTGTCTTTGTGTCAAAGGCTACTCTTCAGTCAAACCACAATCGGATAGACTGGTGGAAGATAAGCACGAGCACACTTCGCATAAGATGAAGAATTCGGTTAAACGTTTTTGTGCGTCTTTTTTATTGATCTTCAATCTCAAATCTTGGTTATACTCGTGGTATTACCCGGAAGCTGCGTGCAACGAGTGGCGAAGACATCTCCATAACTTAGCGCGTGAGCAACTTAGCTTCGAACTCCAAAGAAACGTGGCGAGCCATTGGCGGTGGCCGTGAACAGCACTGTATTCGCTTTGACAGGTCGGATATCGAACCCCAGATCTCTGACTTTGAAAGCAATATCGTTACTGCTACACCAATCAGCCGATTACCAATCCGTCATGTGGACGTACGTATACCAGCAAATTCACGCGGCAACAGCAGCATGTCCATTTTACTTTTTGCATCTTGTACAGAAAAATTCTGGTTTTTGCCTATATACCGAGTATCGTATCTTGTAAAACAAATTTGGACTTGTTGCTAATGTGCTACTGGTACGCCTTGATGGCAGAAACTGCGCTGCCGGTACATTGCAATAAAAAAATTGAGCAGCACTGATTTATAGGCCGTAGATATAAGTTTGATTTTCAGAGCTCAAACTACTTTTTATTTTGACATTTTGGATCAGAACGTCGCTATCGGTGCGGGAAGTCTGGGGTTCGATTCCTGGATTGGTCAAATCGGACTCAGTAGCCTATCGCTAACGGCTCACCACCGTTGCGACGTTTCCTCGAAGGTTAAGCAGCGGAGACGGGCCCCGCCACTCGTTACACACTTTGGCGTAATAGCGCAAGTACAGTGAAGATTTGATTGCTTTGAAATGTAAGCATCAAACCAACCACATATAACAAGACCTAAGAAAACAATGCAAAAAGAAAGTTGTTTGACAGACTGTCAAGCCTAGTGGCACATAAATTGATTTATGTCCGCATAATGCACAATAACATGAAAGAAGAGTTCTGCACGTACGGCAACGGCCGATGCCGGACGTATGGTCAGTTGGTCACCTTATCACTGACACTTACCAGACTATAGCTTTCACTAAGATGGCCATCTCGAGAATGTTTTTGCCCCCCCTGCATTTTTTTCTGCGGACGCCCATGACCCCTATACAGTCGCTTACCCTTCCGATTTTCACTTCTTTGATAATTCCATCAATTGGTGCATATGATTTTGCCAAATCTAACCAAACCGGTTCCAGTCTTTTACAGTGGCCACACCAAGGGGCGTAAAACATGACAAAGTGTTTAGAAGAAGCAATATGATCTTCAAAGTCGTCATTTGTCAATTCATAAAAACCGTTTTCGTGCATAGGAAGAGAACTCTCTTTTCGCTTCGACAGAAGTGATGTTTTAACAAAATTTTTCAGCGACACCAAATCTCTTCCACCCTTGTGTCGAATCGATTCTTGCCCGGGTCGATAAAACTTCAGTCTAAAAATTTTGAATTTGTGAGTTATTACACTGCCTAAAACACAATACAAAGAATTTTCATTGATTAAAAAAATCTTAACCTTCTGTTGAAGAATATCTTAATTGCATTGCTTACGCAAAGGTATAAAATCTGCATGTAAAATTCGCACACTGTTAGCTACAGTCTGCTTTATTTGTCAAATGAAATACAAAATTGTTAAGTTTTTATGACTTGTCGGGAGGCAAGCAATCAAAATCAATATTCCGTATGATAATAACACGAGAAAGGCTTCATTTGAAAATCTAGGGAGTTCTTTCCCAGTAAATAATTTGTTTCAGGATCAAGATAAAACACTTTAAATGAAAAATACGCGTGAGTTCAATCAACCAACACTTACGTGGGGTAACCCAAGACACCTTGATCCGAACACAATTTTGTCTGAGCTGTACAATCAACCTAAAAAATTTTAAAGTTATGGTACAAAGTTTTACAAACTTTTAATATGCAATATATTAAAAATGAAGGCGAGTAACAGCTTGAGCCAGAAGCATTCATGGTGGGACAACAGTTTTAGCTATTGCTATTAAAACTTGAGGTTATATACAAAACATGCAAGCAATATGAACTCCACCTTTTGCATTTCTGCTTTTGTTAAACATACGCTAACGGATATAAGTGCGGGAGGTCTGGGGTTCGATTTCCAGGCCAGTCAAATCAGCTAGTACAGTGTTACCAACGGCTCGTCACCGTTGCGACATTCTTCGAAGCTGTGTAGCCCGGGCGTTATGCAGCGGAGATGACCCCTGTTACTCGTCGCATACTTCGACACAATACTGCGAGTATAATGAAGACCTGATGTTTACACCAAGCTCCTGCCGAGGGTTACAAATACTGTACTATTATCTAACCACAAGGCAAAAACTCTTTTAGTGATACATTAATAAGATGCTAAATAGGCAAACTGAGCAAACGAGGAGTTATATAGCACTATACACAACTATTTACTTGTTGTTCAGACCTTTTCTGAAGTAAAACCCTGAAATATTTAATATCATAATATCACATTAAAAATGTTGTTTTTTTTTTTTTTTTGCCAAATATGCATCAAAAGCAATAATCCCATTGCACTATTTTTTCACACTGTTAATTAACAACAAAAACTCTTGCTGTACCAACAATTGCGAACTAATGAATCTTTCATAGTAATATTCTTATTTATTTCTAACCTTTGCTAATACTATATCTAACTCGTCATCTTCACGAATATCCATAACCAGTTTTTCCCAGACAGGCTTCAAGCGCTGACAATGACCACACCTGAAGAAGATTTATTATCAACAAACCTTAAAAATGCATGATAATTAATACACAGCAGGGGTGTCAAACTTTTTTGAGTAAAAAGACCATATTTGCTTTTCAAAAATTTTGTGCCATGGTATTGTATATCTTGTATTTGGTCGCATATTTATCCTCTTATCACGAGAAAGTGATCAAAGCGTTATAACCAGCTTGCTTAGGAGATGTCAGCCATCTGTCTGCCACAACAAGGTGATGGAATCCCTCTAATTGCTTTTTTCAACGTCACGACAAGTACACTTACAATCTTTTTCCCCACACTGTCGTTTTAATGCTGAGCGTCAAGTAAGGAAGCTGTGAATTGGGATGAGCCGGATACCGGATATATATCAGGTATCCGGCACTATACGGCGCTTTTTGAGGTATCCGGCCGGATAGTACTTCGCTATTCGGCCGGATACCGGATATTTTCAAAGTTCAGGAAAATTGCGTAGACTCGGTAAAATTAAAATTTACCTTTTCGATCTATGTGAAAAAATTTGGTGCAAGTTTGAAAACTTTAATTTTGTTTGGACTCTCTACAAAAAGAAGAACCGAGTCCAAACCTTAGACTGCGTTGGTAATTTTTTGGATCAAGTAGATTTAAATTTAGTTCACAAGTTTTTTTTCGGCGCTGCGAGCTTTGTCATCAGGAAAGCCACTTCATTGGTGTAGCAGTAAGGCAGCAATCAATCGGCTTCAAACCGAGACGGTATAAGTTCGATAACCACCATCGTTGTCTCCAGTGAAGGCCATGCAAATAATTTACGTTTAAAAGCCTGTCTTCTGTCCTATAACTTGCACGTTCGTTTTTTGTTCAAAATGAAAAAAAATAAACAAACGCAATGCGCAGCCGACATACGTGCCAATTTTTTCTCGAAGGCAAACGGCAGGGGGAGAGAATTTTTATAGAAACTTTGTTTTCTACGTTCACAAAATGACGTTTCAAGGTACCAGTAGCATTGTAATGGATGTGCTTCTGCTTTTAAGTGTTGTGCGGTTTTGTAACGTTAAGTAAGTTGAAGTCTTTAATTCAACGTCCTTAGTTCATCAATTGACTGTTTGTGTTAAAAGTTTGACGTAATTCACCCATCATTGCAGATTTACCGCAGGATCGATTTTTGCAGTAATTTTATGGTATTTATATACTCTAAACCTTACGTTTTTTAGTAGCTCTGATGATAGCGCAAAGCAAGTGAAAATTAACATTCAAACTTGTCTTTTACCAACCGCCTAGCGTAGTGGTTAAAGACATCGCTATCCGAGGCTCGCCACTGTTGCGACGTTGTTTTTTTTTTTTTTGGAGTTCGAAATTGTGTTGCACAGGCGCAGAGATCGGCTTCGCCACTCGTTACATGCTTCAACGTAATACCGCGAGTATAGGCCTAACGACGATTTGAACTTTTTTGAAGTTTGCTTTCGATGGGTATCACAAATTGCTCACAAACGCAAAACCGCAAAAATCAACACAATGTGTGGTAATTTTTAACTCGATTGCTTTACTCGTAAAATCACGCCGCTGATGCACGCCACACGCTTGATAGTTTTCCTCTTACTTGAGGAAGGTGGGGCAAAGCGGACCCCTTAATTTTGAACTCAATTTTTTTCCTTCCTATTGCTAAAGTTGTGCATCCATTATGTTGGGGAGACTAGGACACCACTATATTACATTTTCCAAATGAATAAACTTTCATTTTTTGTAAAATTTTGGTTTTTTAATTTTGTAGTACTGTGACCGCTTTGCCCCAACCTTGGGGCAAAGTGGACACCAGGTGACCACTTTGCCCCATATCACTTTTACAACAGCTAATAGCAATTTTTATTGACAGCTTATTAAGTTCAGTTGATTGTTTGTTGCACTGATCTACTTATTTACACAAGTGATTGAATCAGCACGACATTTGCCAGGATGGCATCACAGCTTGACAATATCGACGGCTGATAGGTACCCAGTGACGTCACTCTGCTATCCAGAACAGTTTTACATCATTTATTAAACTTTTACACTGGTAGGAATCAGTGCTCCCAAAGAGGTTTTTTAGAAAACCCCAGATATGCCCTAAGAAAAACCCCAGATAAGAATATAAACCCCATATAGAAAACAAGCAAAGAAAATGCTTTATAAACACGAAATATAGTGGTACTATAAAAGTGACTGCCCACTTTCATAAATAATAAATGCAATTTTTGTACCAAACACAATTGCAACTGCAATACGTACTGTATAAACAAGTGGAAAAAGTTTATTTTTGCATAAAAAAAGGAAAGAAAAAAGATTTTTAAAACATAAAATATACAGATAAACCGATATCTTAAAATTGTCCACATACACAATCTCCTGTAATTATTGTGCCATATATAACACAACAAATTGCATTTCAATCTCAAGTTTTGTACAAAAATTACGTCATACCGGTAATCAAGTTTTGTAATGCTGCTAGCAAGTTTTTTTTTAAGTTGTAAGTGGTTTTGAATAAATTAAATCAAGTAGGCTACAGCTCTATACCGGTATTACTAAAACCTGCAGGAGCACAAGGATTGCAAGGACTAATCTTCTCAACAGCACAAATACCGCTAGGGGCGCTTGTGAATTATTAGTAAAATTAGGGTTTGTGGTTAGGCCCTATCCCCTCTAATAACTCGCTAGCGCCCCTAGCGATCCTTCCGCTATTACGAAGGTTGGTCCTTGTGCATGGACGCCGACTACGGGCAAGCCGCGCATATTTGACTACTTAACACTTTAAGTGCCAGACGCGTATCGCGCGCGCATGCACGCTGGTGCCAAGCACTTTTGTCCGTCACGTCATCTCATCCTTGGCACTAAAACGATGAGTGTGTGCATGTAACGTATACCATTTCCAATTTTTTAAATTTTAGACCCCTCTCTTATTAGAGATTTACCATAAAAACGAGATTTTTATGATATCTTCATTATTTTAGAATTCCTTAATTCATATTTAAGCTTAGTAAAGTTATGTTATCCAAGTTTAGTTGTTAATGCTACTTAATTAATTTACCCCTATTATATTTAACTTGTATGAATTTTTTTATGAATGAGTTTTCTCTTTTAAATAAATGTTTAACTGTTTTTAATAAGCAAAAATTATCACCATTTAAATCAATATTTAATAAGCAAAAATTGAAATCATCTTTTAAGTTATATGGAAAACTTCTCATGAGAGGGGGCTCTAAATTTTATAAAAACTGAAATGGGTTGAAAAGAACATGTTTGTTTCGACGTCCTCTATGGGGGGGAATAGTCGAATAGTACCCAATTTTCTTTTAAATTCGCGGTCTTCATTCGTTGTACAGTATTACTGCACGTGAGCTGCAACAGTAAAAGTTTAGGCTACAATTTTGCGGTAGATTGCGCTTTGCACATGCAAATGCGCGTGCATGTGGACGATTGTAACAAAAAATTTGTACATCTGAGACTGAGAGTCAAATTTAGGGTTGCAACGAATATAATGGTTGGATGTAAGGAATAAGGATGTAATTGATTTCCTCATCTTCACTGTATCTTACGTAATCAAACGGTAATGTTTCAATTTTAAGGTCATAAACTTTGCGTATGCCCGGTAAAATGACAAACTCGGCGCCTATGTCCTTGTGATCCTGCAGGTTTTAGTAGTACCCCTCTAGATATATGTAAAGTGTATAGATTGAGAAACTTACCTATTATAACTATTACTAGTGACAACTTGTACTTGACTTAAAATTGACCTATAACTTTTCATTTACTGCCCGCTTTATTATGGATTGCAGAGAAAAGACTTTTCAGCCCGGGCGGAAAATTATTGCCACTTAATTACGTCATAAATCCGAAGAACTGGTCTACACCAGTCCTGAAAACAAGCGAGGAGGAATCGTAGGCATTAGATTGCACTATAACGATCGATGTGAATAGAAGGCAATGATAGACGAAAATATAAAACCAATTAATGCTAGAGAGTGGCCGGAATTACCCGATTCTACTCTATATAATCTAGTTTTACCCTGAAAACCCCAGCTCTTTGTCTGAAAAACCCAGAACCCAAGACAAGCATCAAAAACCCAAGATCTGGGGGCAAAACCCCAGGCGTGGGAGCATTGGTAGGAATACCACTCATATATGTCTAGATTTCCTAACCTACCAGCAGCACACATCACATCTCTAGAGGTAACTAGTCTGACCGCTTTGCCCTAGTTGCTGATGTCCGCTTTGCCCCACGACGGTATGTGTATATAAATCTAATTTTGAAAAAAGCACTAATCTTTAATGAAAGAAATCTGGTGCAAGGATAAAGCATCAAACTAACTGCCAAAAACTAAAAAACCTTTCAAAAATTCATAGTAAAACCACAGAAATATCAGTTAGATGAGAAATTTGCAAGGGATAAATTGATGTTTCGACTATAACGAAAGTCTCGTCAGCCTTGCTACGCACAGCCAATCCAGGCTCAACTCATTCCAGACTGTAAAGACTCTTTTTTGCATTGCTTTCCCTGAACATCTCGACTTCACCTCTTTTCTAGGTTGTGCCCTATTTTTGGAAGGCGACTGACCCCAAAGCGTCTGCAGCAGCAAATGAGTGGGTTGCCATGGGGGCATCTAGTGATGTGGGCTAGTTAGGCTACCGGTAACTTAGTTGTGGGTTAGTGGTTATAGGCTCTTTCATTGGGTATCGTTGTTTGGGGCCAGTAGCCTGCCAAAAATAGGGCACAACCTAGAAAAGAGGTGAAGTCGAGATGTTCAGGTAAAGCAATGCAAAAAAGAGTCTTTACAGTCTGGAATGAGTTTAGCCTGGATTGGCTGTGCGTAGCAAGGCTGACGAGACTTTGGTTATACACAGAAATATCGTTAATTATGCTACACCTTTATTACATCACAACCGCAAAAAAAAATAAAAGCTGATTATTTCGACACAAAGCAGTGTCGCCAAAAACTTTTGCAGCTAATTCTAGCTGTTAGGCACAAAAAAAAAAGAATTCTTGACTTCTGGTTTTGTGATAGCGTGAAGGTGTCCGCTTTGCCCCACATGACCACTTTCCCCTATATATAGTAGGGATGGCGAACCTTTTTACGTGGCGGGTCAAATATAAGGTCGCAGAATGAAAAAAAGTGGGTCGCGGATGTAATGATATTGATGAGGGGCTTGAACTAGGAAAGCAAGAAATAAAATAAAAAAAGGTTTTCGCGCCTTCCGATGTCCCAAAATCCGCCGAAATCTACGCGAAGAGCAAAAAAGGTCTTCACCTCATAAATTCTCAGCTTTCCGCAAATAGGCTATTTGGTGTGAACAGCAAATAAAAGGTCTTCAATGCCACAGCACAGGCAGATAAACTTTTCTTCACTACGTAAATGTTCGTTACCGTTTTTTCCTCAGTTTTCGAAACTACGGGTGGGTCACTGAAATCTGCAAGTGGGTCACTTAGTGCCCCGCGGGTCAGTGGTTCGCCATCCCTGATATATAGCCAGGGCTGTGAGTAACGCGTTACAGATATTCGTTACATTTGCTGTAATTTTAGATGGTAATTAATTACATTTTTCCAAAGTAACGGTAATTCGGAATTAATTAGGAACGAGTACAATTTTAGTTCAATTGAAATTACTAAGTTACAAATTCCTTTTTTCTGCTAGAAACTTTGTTTTTTGATCAGCTTCAACAAAGCACAAGTTTAATTTTCACAGCGACAAGATCTTATCATGCACGATTGCACGGGAATTAGGAATTAATTACTTTTTTTTGAAGAATTTTTACAGCCCTGTATATAGCATGAGCGCAAAATTTCGTGAAAACAATGCTAAGATTTTGCGCTGATACATTTTGGAAGTATTTTGGCTACCTTGCAATGTGCATGCAGTCAATTTTAATGTAATAATGAAAACACCCCGGTGGCCGACATATGTTGCCTCCTTCGGTATTAGACCTGAGGAAGCACTGTTCCTGCTCCCGCCGATTAGACGCCTATGGTGGCTGACCGACTTGGCGTCCGATTTTCGGCACACTCTTCACCAAAATCCACACTTTTTAACATGATTGTTCTCACTCGAAAATAAAGCCCAGCGTTGAAAACGTGTAGATACACAAATGTAGTGTCGTGGATCGTACTTGAATCAAAAGCGATCAGTAAGATGGTCATTACATCAACTGAGCTCCTGCCGCTCGACCACGTTGCCGAATCGGCCAACTTAGAGTAATGAAGTCAATTCATAATGACCCAACGCTTTTGAAAGTTTCCTGTGTGTCACATGATCTCAAGCAATAGTTTCATGGCTCGCTAGTCGAGCAAAACGATAAGCGTGGAGCCGTGGACAAAAAAACATTAATTTTGGCTTAGTGTTACTATCCGGTATCCGGCCGGATAGTGACGCACCGGATATCCGGTAAGTTAGATTTGCCGGATATCCGGCACATCCCTAGCTGTGAATACCTATTTTACAGTCATTGGTTTGACCCGAATGGGAATCAAAATTCAGTCTACAACTCCAAAGGCGGACGCTCTTACCACAGGATCATGTGAGCTGCGAAGGGATTATAAAAACGACATGGCGACATTAAGCAATCATGCAAGCAATTTGAAAATCGTTCAGATGACCGAGTGGTAGAAAGCGTCTGCTTCTGGATCGGTAGACTTGGGGTTCGATTCCGAGTCGGGTCAAACCAATGACTTTAAAATTGCTATTCACAGCTTCCCTGCTTGACGTTTAGCATTTAAGGGACAGTGTGGAGAAAGCCGGCAAGTTTACTTGTTGTGCCGTTGGGAAAGGCACTTAACGGAATTCCCCCATCTTAGTGTGGCAGGCAGATGGCCGGCAACTCCTAAGCGAGCTCGTATAGCGCATTGATCGCTTTCTCGTGATAGTAGGATAAATATGCCAATAATAAAAAATAAAAAAATCAAATCTTCATTACTTTCACGTTACTACGTCGAAACGTGCAGCGAGTGGCAAGGACTACCTCCACAGTCTAGCACCAAGGCAAGAAGGCAACACAGCTCCGAAAAAACGTTGCACAGTGGCAAGCCATTGGCGACACTGTGTCCCATTTGACCGATTCGAGAATCGAACCCCAGACTTCCTGCACCGATAGCAATGTCTCAACAACTGAGCTAACTGGCGGGGCACAAACTGAAAAATCGTGGTTTATTTTTTGTTTGTTGCTTGCGATTCTCAATGCTAACTTTAACATGCAAGCAAAATATCATAGCACGTGCAAAGCGCACAGAAATGCAAATTGAAGCTCCTATTTTACCGGGAACTTCTGGTAACCCAAGTTCGAAAATCGTGGTTGCGTAACCGGAAACTTCCCCTACGGTGAGAATCGCACTACGGGAACCAAAAAACGGTTACGTAACTACGATTTTCAAAGTTCGGTAATCGGAATATCCGGTGAAAAAGACACCTACAATGCGAATGCGTAATCACTTACGAGTGACAGCATGTTGCATTATGACGACATAGTAAGTACAAGTTTAATTAAACCAAACAATACAGTGTGTACATAGGATTTTTGGGGAATTTTAATACTCCTGATGTGTGATGGGATGAACTTTTTCATTTATAAAACGAAAATGGGGTTGATTTTCAATTTTGTTAAAAAAAGGTTCCCCACCAAATGACTTTTTTGCACCTTATTTTTTGGTCATCTTTTGCCAATTGCAGCAAATTATGTAGGATACTGATAAGTTTGTGGAGACGATGCTCCTTGCCATTTGACGGCTTTTAATAATAAATTGTTCAAAACGGACAATCAGGGCCGTAGATATCAGCAATTTGGTGTTCAAATATCAAACATCGCCCTCTAGTGGAGGAATTGAATATTAACTGTTTCGGAGAGTACTAGAGCGATTTAGATAATTTTTAGTGGTGGTTACCCATTTTTAGCGATAAGGAGTTCGTTTATGCACTCAGATAAAAGGTAATTTCTGCCGCTAGATGGCAGCAGCATCATTTTCAGTTTTTAATGAATATGCTTTCTACTGCACATATAAATGTTTTCATTTCGCTCGCATTAATAGAAACACACGTCACAATAGTGACTACCAAATCTATTGAAAGAAAACAGACAACTTGTGCATTCAAAATTTCAGATACAAAAACTTGCCCAAAACAAAAATTAAAAACGATCATAGTTCACTTTTAAAACACTACAAACTTGCTATTAAGATAGCTTGCTGCACGGTAGAAGTTTAAGTGTGAGGTATTTTACATTAGTACACTTTTTATGCAGCTCTTTCATCAATTTTACTACTCTTCAAGCAATCCAAGTTCTTCATCAAACTTACAATTAATGTTAAGAATTGGATGGTTTGATTCTCAGTTTTTCACTTGTATGGGGAAGCACTATTTTTCATTCCATTAAAAGACAGCACTCCAATATTACATTGAAGAATGAATTCATAGATCTTTCATGCCATCAGGGCTTCTTAACGACGGCTGTCTTAGCAAGTGACCGTGAGAAGACGAAAGTTGGTTCTTCTTTATTATGAACTAATCGATTGTTGTACCTATTTGAACCTTGACACATTGATGGGCTTTGTTGTTGGCTGGCTCTGCAAATGCAAATCTAAGTCATGCAGGATACAGCAATTTATGTTGAACTACACCTCCACCACGATGACATTGGAGTTTTGTTTTGCAAGTTCTGAAGATTGTGTCCTCTCCTCTTGCTGGATCCTGTAAACAGAAATTTAGATGGAGTTTTGGCATTTTTTCACTTTTTTAACTTACCGGGAGAATAATGTTGGGACTAAGTGATCATTTCTAGCTTTTTCGATTTTTTGAGGGACCCTTGTGACATCTTAACCCATGGGCTACCTGTACTATTCCTTGATTTTTTCATTTTAAATGTTTTACCTTGAGAAGAATCAGTAGAGGCTAGAATTACGGTTTGTAGTTTTTTTGAAAGTGAGGAATTCTTTTAAAGGGATGGGAGGTTGCTATGTGAGACCATAGCAGAATCGAATAGCGTATGCAGCTGAAAATGATTCGGTTACTCTATGGGCCTGTACTGAATAGTGAGGCTACCGGTAACTTAGCTGTGGGTTAGACCTTACAGGATTTTTCACTGGAAGTTTTTGTTTCTGGTTGGTCGCCTATTAATAGGAGGGAACCCCCTAGAAAAGAAATAAAATTGAAAAGTTTAGGTTGGCAATGTAACAAAGAGTCCTAGCAGTCTGAAATGACTCTAGCGTGGATTGGCTGTGCAAAGTAAGACTGACGAGATTTTTTAGCTTTTGCTTTTTATCTTCCCACAACATTCGCTATCGACTTAAATTTTGATTTTTATGGTAGCCGAACGCATTTGCATAAAACTCATATTGCAGTCAGTGGATGGCATTTATTAAACCTAGATATCAGCAAACTTTTGGATCTCTCCGCAGATGTTTCAAGTTTATGAAAAGACATCTTTAATCACAAAATACCGTAGCGATTTAAACAAATATATAAGCCCAAAAAATTGGGAATTTTCAGATTAGTTTCTATTTGAATAAGATACCCCTGATGAAACCTACCGAGTGAAACAAGCAGTCGGGTTTTTCATTTTTAACTGATGCACTGAAGTGAATATAATACGCTCTAACTTTGCTTTTGAGCACTTTTTTGATCAGCTGTCCACTCTGCAACTGTTAGATTAGTTTTACCAATAGACTGCAAAAGAAAAGAAACGATGCTGCTGCCATCTAGCGGCAGAAATTACCTCTTATCTGAGTGCATAAACGAACTCCTTATCGCTAAAAATGGGTAACCACCACTAAAAATTATCTAAATCGCTCTAGTACTCTCCGAAACAGTTAATATTCAATTCCTCCACTAGAGGGCGATGTTTGATATTTGAACACCAAATTGCTGATATCTACGGCCCTGATTGTCCGTTTTGAACAATTTATTATTAAAAGCCGTCAAATGGCAAGGAGCATCGTCTCCACAAACTTATCAGTATCCTACATAATTTGCTGCAATTGGCAAAAGATAACCAAAAAATAAGGTGCAAAAAAGTCATTTGGTGGGGAACCTTTTTTTTTGACAAAATTGAAAATCAACCCTATTTTCGTTTCATATACAGAAAAGTTCATCCCATCCCACATCAGGCTAATTTTTTTTCGCAGTCTTCACCCTAGTGTGCATGTGTGCTGCACAAGTGTTCATGAGGGTGCTTCAAAAATGAGAGAAAAAAAATTTTTGCAGGTTTTATGGGCTACCCTTCCAAAACATCCCAATCACTATTAAATCACCACTTGTAAAATATTTTTGAAAAATGTTGATTATTGGAGGTTCCCCAAGCCACCTAAAATTTTGATTGACAAAAACCTGAAAACTTGAATTAGCTGTAATTCCAAAGTATTTTATGCAAACTTATGGTTGTTTATGTTCATTTTTATCAGCATAATGAACACCATCATTTAAAAATGTTAAAAAACTTGGGTCAAGATTATTTTTCATTTTTAAATTTTAAAAAATTCAAATTACATGCTAAATATAGCCTACACTGAAATATTCATATTTTGCAAAAATGATTTGCTTGCAAGTTTTTTACTTGAAGCTATGCAAAGGTTTTGTAATCAGAACACTAGCCTCGTTTCGTTGCTATGAATCAAGTTGATATTGCACAGTTAAACAGAGATCACATTTGAGGCTTTACTGAGACTCCCACCATGAGAAGGAAGATATTTCCTGTTTCTAATAATAGTTTCATGGGAACAAGCAATCCATTGTTGCACACGTAATGTGTTCCTTAGCGGTTTAAGAAGATATTTTCGGTGCTAAGAAAATAGTGGTGGAAGATATTGCAGTTGGTCTTCTTCTTTAGTCAAACGCCCAGAAGTTCTTCACTAGTGCAAATGCGTGAGCAACGCTAAGAGTAATGATCTGGTTTGCAATGAGGGTACCTCCATTCACTATGCACTACAGTCATTGCTGTAAGCCTACTTGTACGCACGGTTGCTACTTATTATTTCATTAGGGCTGTAAACTCAAGCAAAATCTCATCACCGATCCGAACCCAAAATTTTGCGGTTTTCCGAACCTTGAGGCGAAATTTTTGTCAAAATTACATATATTTCTAGTAAAACTATTTTTCTGTGATCAAAAATTCTCGTAGTAAAAAAACTTATAGAAGTACAATGCAAGTACAACTGCATACAGTGCCTTGATGCTTACAGAGAGCGAATAATAAAATATAGTTTCTGTACAGAGCATAATTGGAGGTACCGTGCAGGAAGTGGCAGACATTTACGAAGCAGACCATTAAATTTTCATAATATTGTTAGACTAAAATCAAATTGGAACAGGCCCTCAGCTTGTTACATTCATGCAGGCTGCAGTGCAGCAATCCTTGGTTGAAGATCACCGTATTTGTATCTAAACTAATTCTCACTGCAAAGGATTCGCTGCAGCTGTAACGAGTTTCAAAAAAAAGTTTAAGAGGGGGATTATATAACTTTATTATTTGCATGCGTGTAAACTGATATTCTATTCGGTGAGCAAGCATTGATTTTATGTAATATGATAATTTCTTTAGAAAATAAAAAAGCAAATAATTTGCAACGTTTGCACCTCTAATGCGTTTCTATTTGCTCTAGCCCACTAAAATGATTGTGAATATCAAGCTTTGTTCAGCATAATTATGCAGAATGCGACTTCTCTTTCAAGCAAGTAGTATCATCCGACACATAATTAAACCTATCTATCAATAGAACATGACGTTATTGCAACATTTGCTGTAAACTGGTAGTGCACATACGGCGACAGCTTTACAAACCAGGCACCTGCTCCTTTTACACCACTGACGAGCAACAAGTAATAATAGAAATCAATTTAACAAACAACAGTTTAAATTTCCATGCTTTACCGTAAATTATTTGCACGAGTAGTACACAATGGCTTCAGCTTTTTTATGGGTACTTGCCGTATAATTTTGATCCAAGTTTTTTAACTCCTTTAAGTGATGGTGCTCACTATGCTGATAAAAATGAACTTAAACAACCATAAGTTTGCACAAAAAACTTTGGAATCACAGCTAATTCAAGTTCTTAGGTTTTCGTCCAAAAACATCAAAATTTTAGGAGGCTTGGGGAACCCTTAAATAACAATATTTTTCAAAAATATTTTACACATGGTGTTTTAATACTGAATGGAGTATTATGGAAGAATAGCCCTTGAAAATTTCAAAACTTGATTTTTTTGAAGCACCCTAGTGTACATGCACACACTGTAGGCTATTTTCTATATCATTGGTGGGACATTGGGACAGGGACACCTTACCACAAGGACTGACGGACTCGTACCTGTAACTCACAATATCGTGTCAGCTCGTAAGGACGTATTAACTAACCAATGTATAAGATCCACCTGTGGTTGGCGAGTAGCGTGCTGAACACCAAGCTATACAGCATTCATTATAGTAATGCTATTAGAGAATGCAATACATATTATATTCGTACTGTATATATAAGTGTATCATTTATCAGGAGCAGCCGCACCCAATATTTTGAAGCGCAAGGTTATCAAACTTACAATGCAATAATATATTTCTGATGTACTGTGTATAAGACGACCATCAGATAAGACGAGGTACAAAATTTGAATTAAATTTTGTACATTTCTTATACATCAGTTGTACTATAAGACGACTGCTAAATCACGAAACCATGTTTGTTTACCACATAACTTTTTACTGGAGTTACATTTGCTATGCATCAATGCACACTTTTTTCCAAATATCAATGCTATTCTTTCGATTTTTTCCTGATTTACACATCAATGCATGATTTTTCATTGTATGCATTAATGCATGTCAGTGATGAGTTTTATGGTTTTTAGATATGCACATGAAGGACGTTTAATTTTCAATATTGATGATGTTAAATAAAAACAGTTTTCTTGCATGTTCTTTACTTTTATGCAACAACGCATTTCTAATAGCTATAAAATAAAAAAATCTTCTTGTGAAAATTAAGGGACGACTTTTATATTGATGGAATAAGACGACCCCAATTTTTGAGGGTTTTTTTGGCACTACAAGGGTAGTCTTATATTCTAGTTTTTGCATCATAATTAAATCATTGATGTCATAATTACTTTTTAACCAGTAACTATGACATCAAAGCCTTACCATGGAGCATAAAACATCACAAAGTGTGCATTTTTTTCTATTTCATTTTGAAATTCTTCTCCTGTGTAAGCTGAAATTTCCATGCCATTAACTGTGGCAGATTCATCATCAGAATTATTTTCTTCGGAATAAATCTCCAAGGTAAAAAATGCCAAACAAATCACAGCATTGACTAACATGGAATGCTTCATCTTACACTACAAATACAACAAGGTTTTCTAGTTTGATATTCAGTATTAATAAAAACTTGGTCCTCACAATTTCTAAATCAGTATACTTTACCTTCCTTCACTTTCGAGCACTACAATGCATTGTAATTAATAAACGACCAATACCTATACAGTATATATATACCATTAAATACCAATGCTCTCACAGAGATGTTAGGTAAAACCCGAGAACATCCCTTCAAAAACAAACAGACACTGGTATCGTAAGTAACAAAAACCCCAGACACAACATTGATGTATGTGTTTTAACAGCAACAATGGATTTACGTATCACAGCAGCGTACAGTTTATGATCTTTTCTTGTTGTAGTTCAGTGTTGATGATTTTTGCTTTTCAAACTGCAAAAATGGTACCGGTACATACCGGAACTGATATAATTTATAGAAAAGAATAAAAGTGTAAAAAACAAAGACAATAAAAACCAAGTTAAACTGAGCTAGAAGTTCCACGATACTACTAAATAGGCAGTGCAGGCACTGTGGGCAGTTTAGGCAGTGCAACTTCTGTAGGCAGTGCAGTCTCTGCATTCAGTGCAGTCTCAGTAGGCAGTGTAGACAGTGCAGGCAGTGTAGATAGTGCAGGCACTGTTAGGCAGTGCAAGCAAGTAAAAAAAATCAGTTTTTGTAATAGAAAAACAAGTTGCACAGAACAATAGAAGTACTATATATAACAGTATAAGCATCGTTGGCAAAGTGTACACCACCAGTACCGGCACTGAATTGTCTAGGTGTGGTTGCAAAGCATTCTTCTGTACCGTCAAACGACCAAACTTCGAACACTTTGCAAGTATATCGATAATTCTTGGAACAAATACTCGCACCGATTCAATCAATTCTTGCACTTATTGACATTTGAAGGGAAACAAATTTTTTGCCACCAATATTTTTTATGTGTTGCCATTACTTTTTTAATAATTAAGAATTCTTGCCTGTCCGAAGTTAGGGCAAAATTTCCCCAACTTTGGACACTACCTTCCTAACTTCGGACAAGAGCTTAAACTTATAGGCTACCGTTTTCAAGTAAGTGTTTTATTCAAATAAATGTTTTTAATCGTCAAACGCTGTATATGCGTTAATATTACGCTACTTCATTAAATATTTTTAATCATTAAGCACTGTTAATTGGTCACTATTTAATTTTCAGAAAAGATCGATTTTTTATAATTTTGAAAAAAAGTTTTCCAACTTTATCGCTTAAATTAGATTTTTGACATTAAATTTTTTTTGCCGCATCTCGATAACACCACACTTTCACCACTGCATTCATCGTTTCATCGAAGTCTTCTTCTTCTCCAGATATTTTCTTTACATTTTCGAAGTTTTTTCAATTTTTAGCGTCCTAACTTCGGACACTTGCTGAAATTTAAGTTTTGCTAAAACGATTAATTAAGTGAGAAAAAGACCAACGGGGCTCTGGAGCCAATAATCCCGTTAATCAAACTATCATCAACATGTGCAAATTAATTTTTATTTTTAAAGGGTTTGAAAGGCTTTTCTAAACCTTTTAAAAAAATATACAATTTTGTCACGTGATGGTTTATACGCTTGAGTAATTTTTTGTAACCTATTTATTCCAAAAGCCTATGCAGTGCTGTTTCACCATTGCCTATGAAACTGCCGGTTAGTACGCCTGAAAAGAAGTTAGGAGGCTTAGAAGTTGGTGTCCAAAGTTGGGACGCTGTCCGAAGTTAGGTCATTTGACAGTACTGAATGCTCGGATGGTACAGATACACTGCAGTATCGATTTGCTGGCAGGGCTGTTGAGAGCCAAGCCTGGTACCAAAATTAAAACCGGGCCCCCTGCAAAAATGACAAATACAATGGTCCACCAAACCAAAAATGATAAAAAAGATGATTCGCCAGACAATCCACTATGCTATATCAAAATCAATTAACAACCAAAAAAAGTCAATAATACTCAAAAACGGGTGATGCTTACGGTATAGGTATCCCAGCTAAAATTAAAATACTTCATTTAGCTAGCCCACAGCACAGCAGTATATTAAACCTTTAGAAGCATCTGTTGGTCCACAAAAAATCAGACTATCCCTAACTGATTAGACCAGTAGAAATGGAAGTAATCTGTTCAGATATTGCTCAGATATGCAAAGCACATTACGCTGTAAATACAATTTCCATTAGCAGCTTTTGCAACCATAAGCATTAACATAACAGCACTTTCTTTCATGGTGCTAGCATCAGTCCATGCCTAATGCCTGGCAAAAAGTACTACATGATGTATATCTGGTAGGCTATAGATGGACAGATTTTAGAGCAGTTGCCATATTACTGGAATTTGATAATTAATGTATGGTATTACACCCAAATTTAATCATTGACAGTATAATAGGATATGCAGTACTTTTAAAACAGTGAACAACATAACTGTCTCTACTTATACACAGCCCACTTCAGTAAGCATCTGCAAAATTTAGAAAGAGGATAAATACCAATACTGCTCATTGCACTGAATGACATTTAAAAAAGAAAAGAAAAACTGAAAAAACTTTTCTAGAGTTCAATGCATGACAGCTTAACCAAAAGTTGTTATCTACATAGGATTAAGTTTTACAAGCTACCGTACTACTTGTCTGCAATAGCACATTCTTATGCTTTACCAGTTTACGTTAACGTGATATACCGGTAACTGATATATACATGAAACTTGCGTTTTGATTAAATTACATGTGTCAATAACAAACACTCAAGACTCGAAAAAAAAATTAAAAGTTACTGGTTCTACCACAGAAACTTGAATCCATTAAGCACACCACTGAGCTACTGCTGCTAAAAATTTCATAAACTGTACCAAATCATTTTTGCTTATCATATTTTACCACCTAGTACTTGTCTGCAAATCTGCAATAGCACATTCCTATGCTTTACATTAACATGATACACACATAAAACTTCAGCATGAAGTTTCATTATTTCACATACTGGTAGGCTAGTACGGTAGCCTACCGGTATGTCAACAATAAACACTCAAGACATGAAAAACTGAAAATCAATGGTTCTAGACTAATCATTTTTACTGCATTATAGATGTTACACATGTCTGCATTGCATGCCAATACTCTGTACTACTTGTAGCAGTGATGGACAAAATCATGTCAAAGTGATACAATACACCTGATACACGATACTGTGCCAAAATTCTCAATCGACTGCACTGCCTACACTGTACAGTGCCTGTACTACCATTAACTGCTTGGCCTGCACTGCCTAATTAGTAGTACCCTTATTTTACACAATTACAGGTCGCTTTCATGTTTTGTACGGTTAAGTTGTTCACAAGTTGCATCACTGAGTACTGACAATGCAGAGCGCTTGCCGGTACTTATAAAGTTTATGCTTTCCTGAACCTAACCGAATCATAAAAGCTTAAACGCAGTCAGTGTTGCCAAGTTTAAGGAAAGAATCCACTAAATCTTACTTGAAATTCCGCTAAAGCATTGTTGAAATCCGCCAAAAAATTGGCTAAAAAATTTACTGTACCTTCAGCAATGTTAGTCATGACTTTCGAAACGATTGGTTGCATGTAGGTCTAGAATTTAGGGATCTTCAACTTTTTTTGCACAATCGCCACTTTTTGGAAAATGTGGCACCGAATTATTTCCCTGACAGCCTGAGAGCGTTCATGTAATTTTTCCACTAAATTCAGGTGAAGATAAAAAAAAAGGTCTTCTCGTCCGCAGAGTTCCATTTTTCCACTAAATTCAAGTGCAGACCATAAAAAGGTCTCAACGTCCGCAGAGTTTCTTTTGGAAGATCATTACATATTTTGTTGGCAATTCTGAAATCGCACCCTGAGAAGTAAAACCGCCCCCCAATTTCAACAATTGTTAGTTTCCCAAATCCAACAATCACCCCTTTGAAGGCCGAAATCGTCCCCGCAGAAGAACCATGGTCTAGGTGGTAGCATCAGGGCGTTAAGACACAGTCTCTACAGAGACTGTGTGTAAGATAAAGTTAGCACAACAAGGCTATAGCTTAGTAAACTACGACTTACTGGTATATACCGGTATTTCTAAAACATTCATTGATTCAGTTATACATAGAAGCAGACTAAGTTAATTAGTCTTTGATGTAAAAAATGTGATGAGGTAACTAGCCTACTAACCAGCTGACAACAAATTGCTAGTCTGCTATACCCCCTACAACTGTTGTAGAGCCGTCCAAGGATCGGTACAATCGATCACGTTACGGTAGAGCTGTGAAGCTACCGGCAAGGTTCCGTTAGCTGAGCCTCCGTTACCAGAAGGCAAAATTGTTGTTTATCTCTCTCTCACTCACTGTCTCGCGCGCGAATGCCGAGTGCGCCATGCCTTCTAGTCTGTATTTTTCATACGAGTGTTTTGTTGTATTTCCTTCCCTTCCTGTGTTCTGTTCTTTTCTTACGCGACTATCTTGCATTATTTCTCTTTATCACACAAACACTCTTATTTACACGCGTCGCGGTTATACAAGCACATTTCAGCTAGGTTACACAAACACATTCGTGTAGGCCTATTATCGTATTTAGTTTGATTGTAAATTGTTTTGGGGAATGAGCCGTGATTAGTATTGTAGACTGTAGTTTTGTTGTTCCGGGTGCTTTCCCCCCCTTTCTTGGTTTGACAATAATTGGCAACACTGCTGTTTACCAGTTTTGCGATTGTGAAGTTAGTCTGTAAATTAAGTGTAATTCTTGCAGCGTCTAGTCTAGTTAACTTTATGTTTCAGTAAGTTTGCCAGTTCTTAGTGCTTTATTGTAGGCCTAAGTGCTTGTTGCTAATCACATTCTATTTGAATAAGGTTCTATTTTTTAATAAGTAAAATTGTTAGCTGGTTCATTTGATTTCTGATAAGCTGAATATTAATTTGAATATTGATGGTAAAATCTGAATTTGTGCTTATTTGAAGAGAAGGGAAGGAACAGAAAGGTTTTTGATAAACACCATTTTGCCGGCGCAGGCGTATTGCTGAACCTGCGCAATAACAACACTACAAAAAATGTTAAAAGCTATTTGCTAATCCCGCAATGCAAACAGAGCACCGATCCGGTACCGTGTTCACTATACTGGGCAAGTTGCAGATCCAACTTCCAATGCCACAGCAATTAGCTTCTTAATTGCAAGAAGCAACTTTTTTAATTACTAAGTGACTTTCAAGAGGATTGAGCCGTCTTATATCGAAGACCGTAGCGGTACCACGGACTCATGGACTTTGGTTAATATTTCATTGTAAAATGTTTTTTATAAATCCGCGATTTTGAAAAAAATCCACCAAAACTTGCCCACAAATCCGCTGTCCGCCAAATGCAAAAATTTTCCGCTAAGTAGAAGCAAAATCTGCCAAATCTAGCGGATTTTCCGCTAAATTGGCAACACTGAATACTGTAGTGCGCTCTGCAAATTGAAGTAAATTAAAACTTATTTATCATAATTATATGACCTATGTCGCAGTTTAAGAGTTGCAAAATGTCTGCGTAGCCGTTATGGTAAACAGCAAACTCCACAAAAATATTACCTTCCGCAGCTAATAATATTTTATAGCTACGTGAAAATATTTATAACTTAGTCGAACGCTGCTGTGCCTCTGCTAAACTTTGGCTAGAAACATTAATGTCTTCTGATTGCTTTTAATTCATCGCTGTACTATGATCATTATTGCAGTATGCTATATGTTCCTAATTAAATAAAAAGGAAGTTTTACTAGAAAGATAAAGCTACACTGTTTTTTTTTTTTTTCTGTATGATTTTTTTTGACTGTTTGTAAATGGGTTGGTGTTGTTTGTATATACAATGCAGGGGCGTGCCCAGAAATTTGAAAAGGGAGCCGCAATTTCCTGTTTCCACTGAAAATATCGGTGAAAACCAAAAAAAAAGGTCTTCACGTCTTTTGTTGTCCAATTTACCCCCCAAAATCAAGTGAGGATCAAAAAAGAAAAAAGGTAATCGCGTCCTCAGATAAGGAATAGCAAGGAAATTATTATCCCGCTAGTGAGTCAAAAAAATATTTAAAATTATGGAGATAATTAGAGATTTTAAAGGTGTACGAATTCCCCCGACATTCATACGGACATTAGGGAAATTTCCCACTGTCTGAAATTTTTTCCCCAACGTCTGATTTCGTTACAAAACAGAGTTGTTAAAGCTATCAGCTGAAATTTTGCATAAGTTATTGAAGAAATATCACCGATTTTCGGAGCATAGAATATAATACCCGAAAATGATTAAATCGACTCTGCAATAAAGAACATAAATAAATAACTGAACTAACGAAACTACGCTGCCACGCTATAACTAATAAAGCAGGTTACTCTTAACCGCTGAGCTCAACTGAGCACGCAGTGCGATAACAGAACACAACGGTAGGGCGGCGATAGTGATGTCATAAATACGACACAAAGATGGTACAAACTCTAGGCATAATCCTACAGTTAACAGTAGATATCTAGAAATGATTTTGCAAAAAATCAAAAAAAATACACAAAACTACTTTGTTGGGGAGAAAAAACGTATGGGCAACCAGGAAAAAATTCGTACATTAGGAAAATTACTACCGGTCCTATATTTTCTAACCCTAATTCTGAGTGTTTCGCCAAATATGATGCCAAAAAATGGTAGCAGCCCAATTAGATAAAAAAAAATAGAACTAGGCCGCCGTTAGCGGACCACTAAAAATACCGGTTTACTGCTAGTTAGCGGGTCTCTTTACGGCCCATGCCATCTCTACTATGAGAGCATCAGAAAATTACAGCTCTTTTTGACCTTCGGCGCCAGTGAAACCCTAGTTTTCTGGACATTTGTGAGATCACCTTCTACTTCCTAATATGCACAATAAAAGGTAGCGAGTCGCAGGTTACTAACAGATTCTCTACATAACTAACCCAAAGTGGGTCTGGAAAACGGTAGAGTCTAAACTGCAACTCAAAAAACTGTTTCCAGAATGCGCTGATTGGCTGGCAGGTTTTCTTGTCGCGTCACAGTCGTAAAACAATCAAATTTCACAGAGTCTAAACTGCAACTCAAAAAACAGCAACTAACTGATTGTTTTACGACTGCGACGCAATAAGAAAACCGGCCAGCCAATCAGCGCATTCTGGAAACAGTTTTTTCAGCTGCAGTGTAGACCAGTGGTCGGCAACCTGTGGGCCGCGGCTCAACGGTGGGCCTTTTAGCAATTTTTTGTGGGCCGCGGGTTATTCAGTTTTATTAAGTCTTTGTGGGCCGCATGCTAGCTGCAGATAAAAAGTAAGCCCATACAAATAACAATAAAAATCTTCCCTATGAAGCTTAGCGCGTAAAACAATCTAATTTTTTTCTGCCGGCAGTGCATAGCTACAAAAACAAAACTCGTAGTATCATGCACAACAACGGGTGCGAAGTGCCTGAAATTTTTTCATGTAATGTTCGCTTTGCTTCTGTTCCATCGATGCTAGCGAGTGAGTAAAAAAAAAGGATGCGCTTTGCATTTTCTCTGCTTTTAAAACAACGCACCATTTTTTCATTTTGTTGTTTGTAATCGTGTTGTATATTCCAATATTCGTTTTGTAGTCGTGGTTCTAAATTAGGCTTGCCATACGTCCTCCTTTTAAAGGACATGTCCTCCTTTTTAACCGCAAATAATTGTCCTCCGAGGACGCCAAAAAATGCCCAAATGTCCTTCTTTTCGGCATTATGAACAGTGAATGAGTGAAAAGATGTCAAATCATTCTTTCACGAAAAGTTTTGGGAAGTTTCAGTACAACTACGGCCTGCAGACGTGATGACCTTTTTTTTGGTTTTCACTTGATTTTGGGCAAAAAATTGGACATCTGCGGACGTGATGACCTTTTTTTGGTCTTCACTTGATTTTGGGCGCAAAACTGGACATCTGCGGACGTGATGACTCTCAAAGAACCTATCTTCCTTTTGCGTCGGGAAAATATGCAAACCCTATTTTAAATGTAGTGGGCCTTCAACAGCTATTGAAAAGATGATGTGGGCCGCGTTAAAAAATTAATGCCGACCACTGGTTTAGACTCTACCCTGGAAAACATCACTTGGTGAACAAGTAGGGTTTCCCTTTGTTCCCGTATTTTCAACTTCCAGGGAAACGAGAAATTTTCAAAAAATTTCCGGGATTCCGGTAAATTTTCCACGCTTAATTGTTTTGCCTTTCTTCCTGGATTTCAGCTTACTAGATCTTATTGTTATTCTTTTGCTACGTTGTTTTGACAAACTTGGTCAGTAGGTGGAGACTGGATAGTAAAAATAACTGTCTTCTAGGACTACTTCGCTTACAAAACTTTCTTCGCATGAAATCGGGATTTGAGTGAAAAGCTGCATAGGCACATGGCATAACTTTTTTGCGTGAAAAATGTTTACATAACTGCACTTTTGAAACTCATCATCATCCAATTTTAATCCGGTTTTTCCTCGTGTCCCAAGGTGGCCGGTTGTAGCCTACCTCATTCCCTCAGCAATCGCTCTCACTTCCTCTCTCTATCTCGCACGATCTGTAGCCTCCCCCATTCTCAACTTCTTTTAACTCATCTTAATCTCTGTCATCTAACCTCCATTCTCAATCTTCTTCAAACTCTCTTCGACTTGTCTCTTCCAGGTCTGCTTTGGCCGTCCTCGCTTTCTCACGTTTGCAACTACTCCAATTTGATAAGTGTTTTCATAGCTTTATGATCCTCGATGTGTATTACCGCAACCGGGGGGCTGGGGGCAGAACCCAGATGGAATTTGGACTTACCGGTACCCGCAGTGAGTGCAGTCACTATGTTATAGTGTAAGACAATACAAAAATATTTTAGTAGTCCTTGTCTAAAAGCAGGAGCTGGGCTAAAATAAATGAAAGGAGGCTGCAACCACTGTTAGTTGAAGTAATTGTAGACTAACAGTTGGGTTTTACCAGCTAAACACAGGGCCAAGAGGGGAGCCATGGCACCGTGCCCCCTCCCTCTGAGTGCGCCTATGCTGCTACCACACCGCAATTGAAGCTGCCATGGAGCGGCGGTTGAAAATAAGTTTAAACCAATAGGCTACTATTGCTGCATAACAAGCCAGTAAGTTTGTGTCACAGTCATACTGAGAAGCGCGCTTAGGAACCCTCCACCGTACGCCTATAATTGCAAACCAAGGTGGCTACCATTAATGTAATTAACTTTAATCTTATTTTTTAGCAGAGCGACTTTCTAAAAACCAGCCCAGCCAACGGCACTTCAAAATAAATAGTTATGTGCAGTTTGTGATCAAGGCATCAAGCAATTGAAACTCTAATTTTTCAATTTCCGAATTTCAATTAACAATTGTGAGAAAACGTCAAGGACTGCAGTTCCCATGCTTGAAAAAAAATGATCAAGAGTACTCCAGTAATCCAAAAGTTTAGAAATGGATTAAATTTAAACGCTACTACTTTATTACCAAAAGTTAAAAAAGATTCAATTTTTGCAGAATGAGAAAATTTAGGGCAGGAATTTTACATCATGTGTTTGACTGTTTGGGTCATATAAACGCCATGCCAACGTTTTGCTGCCTACGAAATCTAATAAGTCAGACAAACCATTTTCCTCTTCCATCCCACCTAATGACAGCATTAGATCGCAATAGCGAGCGCAATTACGAATTATATCAATTAGTTTCATATAAACAACCTGAATAAGCATTGTGCACCCCCAACACATTCCCATACCCCCCAAAATTGCAGATTTGCAGACAAGTACCAGGAGAGACAAAGAGTAATTTACTTTTGCTATTTCTCGCGATATGATTATGTTTAACGAGCTCAAGGCAAATTCTCGCATCATAAAAATGATGGAGCCTACTGTACTGAGAATATTTTCACCCAAATTAAAATGACTATCATTGGATACTTTAAAACACACAATCGGGGTTAAGTACACGAAGTAAAATCAATATGCCGCCCCCTTGAAATTTTTCCAGGCTACGCACTGATTTGTTATGAATCACTTTAAATAATAATTATCTATGAGACTTAACTTTTCTTGGCCTACTTGTTATGCCATACTGTCTTAACCACTTTTGGCATAAAATCAACAACCATTTTTCTACTACTTTAGTGGTTCTGAATTTGTTCAAAATTCCCGAGCTAACTTGAGTTTCATAATTTTGTTCCGGTATAGCATATTTAGTCTATCACCGCAAAGACTGATCAGTGATTTTTTCGCATTAATTGTCACATCGAACAGACAATGTTTTCGCTTTTTTTCCTGGTCGTGTTGTTAATGAGGGAAAACGATTCAAGATACTCGAATCAAAAAAGTGAGAAGTCAAACCAGCGGGGGGCATTACTCAAATGTTTGATTTCTGATAGCGAGATGCAGCTGTCTTTATGAAGCAGCAACTGTCAATCAGGATTAGTGTCTGGCGATGAGAACGATGAAAATGGTTGTAATGAATAAATCGAACATCGCTAGCGATCTCACACTATTACAGAGGCGTAACGTAGGGGGGCAGTGAGGTACATATGTCCCCGGGCGCCAAGGAACAGGGGCGCCAAATTGGGGCGTGCAAAAATTTCACGACAAAGGTAAAAACCGGTCACAAGCAAGATTGCACCGGCGGCAGACATCGTCTGATAGTAGTAGACGCACCGTAGGGGAAGGTGGGGCAAAACGGGACACGGGGCAAAACGACAGTGGCGTAGCGAGGGGGCAAGTGGGGGCACGCGCCCGGGTGCGCACCACCTAGGGGCGTACCAAGAAGTTCTTTTTATACTCTTTTTTCGACGTATTCACACAGATTATAAAAACTACTTCGTGGATTACTGTATTGTAATGTATGCTGTTCGCAAAGGATTCAAATCACGCCTTCCGACCACAAATCTTGCACCAAAGGGGCGCACAAAACAGTGATTTTATACACTCCAGTTTCGACGTAATCTTCTAAACTTTAAAACAATCAATTTATTGCAATGCATCTGACACCTGTATATGCTTTTGGCAGAGGGAAATCACTCTTTACACCCGATCACAAATCGCCCGTTTACTCTATTATGACATCACAAAGAGGTTTGAAACTGCGCGTAAATAGTTATTCGACTTTGCTGCAATTAAACAGAAGGAAATAGAACTCCACTAGAAAAGTAAAGAAGCGATAGGTATGTACAGTATTAGATTTTCATTATTTTAGCGTCACATGAATGCTAAAGATTGTTGGTAAGTCGATTAAGATACGCGTATAGTCGCTCGCTGTAATACTGTGCTAAACCTACACCACAGTGATCCTAAACTTTTTTAACCAATGGGCCGTTTCTGATAATACAGCGGAAGAGTGCCGATCAAGCGAAGCATTAACTAAATTGCACCTTGGCCTCAATGGCCTTTTCTGGGTGTTTTCTTTTGTAGTTTGTCGGCCTATTGTTTTGCTACCGTGATTGGTGTGTAGACTGCGATTTCCAATGCGGATATTTTGAATATTTGACAGCAATCACAGAACGAGAAAATTAGGGAAAAATCTGGCAATTTAGGGGTTGCGAAGCGCAGCCTCGTTGCTGCTGCTGAGATAATTTAGTGAAAAATGTGAAAGAATTGCGGTATCGTAGGATAAAATTGTAGCTGAGCGCTTGATTGCCCTATATAAAATGCAATTCCGTTTTCTGGATAGCCTTTTTTTCAGATCGACGGTCAAACTTCTTGTTGAGATTTTGAGCGAAAAAGCTTTGCAGTTTGATGTGGGCCCCTTGCCGACCGTTGGGATGTTGTCGTCTCCAAAAAAGAAAAGAAAGGTCTTCACCCACAATTCTCGGCCCTTCAATGGAATCTTGGTCCCCTTGACGGCTAAGTGGTTTCCGAAAAAAAAAAGGTCTTCACCCGAAATTCGGTGACCTCAAATGGAAACCGGGGACTCTTAACGGTTATGTGGCCTCTCCAAAAATAACAAAAAGGTCTTCAACCATAATTCGGGGCCTCTAAATGGAATCCGGGGCTCTTCGACAGCTAAGGAAATCTCTCATCACACTACTTTGGGACCTCTATGATGGGCCCCTAAAATGCTCTTTCATGGACTCCTACACACCCATGGGCCCGGGGAAGATTGCCCCCTGTAATCCCCAGCCCCACTCTTATAAGCCCTGGATGGGGGGTCCTGTAGTGTGTCTTTTGTATCCTTTACATTCAGTTGGGACGATTTATTCTACAGTATTGGAGCAAAAAATGTAATTTTGGCAAAAAGCTGCCAATTTCGTTCTGCATCTCGCTCCACAATGTCTTCTGGTTGTACTCAAGGGATTGCATGTGATAAGTTTTCACCTGCCCGCCTCTGGCTCAGAAAAATTGCCGCACCGTTAAATAAAATATCTCTAATTTGTAAAAACAGATACGCGTTTTTAGAGTTTACATTGTTAGCGATTTAACTGGTAGGAAGATTATGCCTAAAAAAGAGAGTGGAGCTCGGGGTCGAAAACGGCGAGCCCAATTTGAAGCGTTTTTGAATCTAGAAAATTTATGAAAAAATATTTTAAAAGTAGTGGCTATGCAAAAAGAGAATCGGCCTAAATACGAAGACAAGACGAATCTGCTGGTACAGATAATCAGAGAATTTTAAAACACAGGGGGCGCAAAATTTTTGTTTGCCCCGGGGCGCAGGATGCCTTTGCTACGCCACTGCACTATCACTTGGCTTTCAGTTTTCATTTATTTGTTTCGTGGTATTAATGTCAAGCTAAGCGAGTTTTATTATTAAATGTTAGTAATAAATAAACGAGTTTTATTATTGAATGGCTGCATAATGCACTGTCTTCAAAATCCTTTTTTTTTGCAGTAGCGGCAGCGGCAAGTCAATTATCTTCACAGAAGCGCTGCTGCGCTGGTCGCTATTCCGCCTCAAAAAAAGCGGCGCTGCCGCTTTTCGCTGTTGGAAGAAAAAAACAGCGGCGCTCCGCTACCGCTGCTGAAAAAACAGCGACAGCGCCGCTGTGCCCACCTCTGAACATAGTCTTAGTGTTTTCACTAACGCTTATAAAAAACTGCTGACGTGTTGCAGTGTTGATGAAAAATAAACTGTTCTGTAATAGGCGCACTGGAAAGGTTGCTCTTGATTAGTATGCGAAGGAAACCGTAATGGCTAGCCGCTAAAAGATATGCTGGAAAGTATCGCCGCAGTCCGTACCCACAAGCAACACGTAAATAAAACATTTAACTTCTTGCGGTATTTACCACTGGGGGGGACGTTTTAGCGTCCCCTCCCCAGGACAATTTTTCTTTTTTTGCTGGGGGAGACATGTCCCCCCATCCCTCCTACTTCGCACACTGGACGCAGGTTCTAACATAGCAAAGGCGTAATTTCTCCAGCATTTTCCCCGTGTGTCCCTAAAGAAAAATTTCATAAGAGCGGGGCCCCTCGACAGGCCCTGGTACTTAGTACCCCCTCTCACCAGCCCTGAATGATATGCCAAATGCCACTCAATCAACCCCAAGATTATTTGGGGACGATACTTGTATATGTGTAAAGCACTACCAAACCTTCAAAATTTTCGTAACACCGAATTGCACGCTTTATGAGAATGGTGTGCAGACAATCAACTTATCATAAACCCCACTAAAATCCAAGTGCTAATAATAGGCTACCGCCCAATTTAAAAGCGAACATCGAGAATTTTAGTGTTAACATCAACAACGTATCTGTCTTTGCAAATGAATACGTTAAATAGGCTACCTCGGCGTTTTAATTGATTCGAAACTTAATTACAATTTTCACATAAAAGCTGTTGAGCTGAAATTATCCCCAGCCGTTGGAATAATTGCCAAATTAACATACTTTTTGCCACAGAATGTGTTATTGCACCATATGCACCTTTTGTATGGTATAAGCGTGTGGGGATCCACGTTTCTCTCTGTTGGCTGAACTCTCAACACTTGAAAATATGGCAGTAAAATAGTTGGAGGAGGCATAATATCCGATAGGGCCACACCATTTTACACCAAACTAAATACTCCAAAACTTCAAGACTTATACACCATAGAGATTGCTAAATTGACGTAGAACCTTATTCATCGGCCCAATCTTCTACCAAAGATGATATCGGTCATTTTTATCCAGCCACCAGCGTATCCCAGAAACAAACCAGATCTTCAATTTAATAGCCCATATAGAGCTTCTATACATTCCACGCTACCGTTCCAACAAATTGCAAAGAAGCCTGAAGTATCAAGGTGTCAAGGTTAGGAACTCGATTCCGCCAGAAATTAGAAACTCTTCCTCTCGATCTTTTTCTTACTAACTCAAAAAACATTTCACAATACATTACCGGTAGTAAAATCAAAAAATAAAAAAGCGCTAAAAATTGAAATTCGAAAAAGTGTTGTAAATTATATTTTTGTTAAATTATCTCAGCAGCATGTAGCTCTTTACTTCCCAAATCCTTGTTAGATTACATGAAAAATTACTAATAGTCACGGTGGCTGCAGACTCGATGACCCAAAAGGTCGTTTCGCAGCTTTCAAGTCCACAGTTTTTTTCAATACAATTTTATAGCGTACTTTATCTCAGTAACCAGATTTCTTAGAACAACATATACCAAATTGAAAAAAAAATAAATGTACCAAATCTAAAAACTGATATATACCGGTAGGACTGCCCAATAAGTGTTTGCAGTAACATTTATTAGTGTCAGGGTGAAGTATTGCTGCAATCATTGAACTTTCAAAGTGGTTAACAGTTTAAGGTAGACTGGGTTAAAACCTTTCCAACTTCAATAGTGGTGTCCAGTAGAGCACCTGATTTAAGATATTATCAAAACGCTGCTGCACTAAACGTTTGTTTCATTACAAAGTGAACTGGTAAGTGTCATGCCAGTATGATAGCCTGCCTATACATCATCAGCAGTAATTTTACCTCAAAATTGTGGGATTTGGATACTAGACCTAGCGAACAGATCAGGGCCTGCCCACCCAATCAACGACAGAGCTAAACCCCTCTCCTGACCACACCCCCCTAATCAGCAGCCTTACTTTTTTCACGACGGCGGCTTATTTGTACATACCCTACAACTTCCGCAACCTTCCTCGATACACCAACTTAGTGCATGATTGGATGTTTTTACGCACGCATAATTTTTCCCACTTCAGGGTCTAATTTAAGAATATCTATGATGCAACTAAGCACATGGAATTGGATATGAATGAGGGGGAATACCAATTGGTCTTTAATTGCTTCGCAGATATTCCCAAAATCAAACCTTGAAGTGGGAAAAATTATGCGTCAAAACATCCTGCATTTTTACAAACAATGCAACCAAGATACAGCTAAAAACACCTGGGCGGACGTTTCGGCTCACATCTGGTGCCATTGTCAACTTTGACAGCTTAAGCCTTACGTTATGCTGGGTCTTCAGTTATGATGCAAAACAGCATGGCTTAAGCAGTAAAGACCTTTTTTTGCATCATGACCCAGTATAACGTAAGCTTTCAGCGTTGACAACGGCACCAGAGTTCAGAAGTGAGTCGAACGTCCGCCCAAGTATTTTTCAGCTTTATCTTGGCTGTGTTGTTTGTAGCAAAAGCGCTAACAAACTCCCGACTGTACCGTTTGGGAAAGATTATCCTGCACGATCATTGATCAGTTACAATTATGTTGCAAAGGTGTTGCCAAGTATATAATCAGATATTCGGTTTAAGCTAAAAAAGATTGAAATGATATACCAAACACTAAAAACTGGCTTCCAAAAACTAAAAAATATACCAAATTGTTTAAACTTGGTATTTACTGTAAATGTACAAATCGCAACTATGCTTTTAGTTACCGTATTGTGTTACTAAAATAAAGTGTCTGTCTGTCTAACGCAGGGGTCGGCGAAGTTTTACCCGGATTGAAACAAAATTTCCTTTGGCGAACGACGTTGAAAAATCACATTTAGGCCTTTCTGTGCGACGACCTAGCGCAAACATCAACCAGCTTCTAGTCCAGAGGTGAAGGTTATATACTACTTGCCAGAACTGATAACCACATGTGCCATCATACCACAGAGTTAGCTATTAACAGATTCTCATCCAGAGTGAGAACCATGGTAATACAGACTGACGGCTCATACTAAGTGACTGATTTCGTATAGCCTACTATTCCACAAATGATTATGGTATAGATTTTACTTTTAATGTTCTTGAGAATGAAATTCACGCCCCACATACAACGGCTAGTGAAGTGAAATAAATTAAAACACTGTGCAACAGATAAACCCAGCTTTCCTCCTGAAATGTTTACGGTGATCTAAACTAAGGTTGCACGCAACTAAAGTTTGAGATAAAAAAGATAAAAGAACGCAAATCAAAAAACCATATATGCACGTATTTTCCGTCTGATGGGAGATTGCAGTGGGGTGGTAGATCCTCAGTCACTTTTTGCCGGCCTTTTTGGCAGATTTCGTTTCCTTGCCTGCGACTTCCTTCCTCTTCACAGACTTGATGACACCGACAGCCACGGTCTGCCTCATGTCACGAACAGCAAAACGTCCTGCAAAATTCAAAACTCACCTTAATACAGCGTACACGATAGCAAATATCTGAAAAACAAGCTTACCAAGTGGAGCGTATTCCTTGAAAGATTCGACGCACATTGGTTTCTGAGGAATGAGAACAACTATTGCTGCGTCTCCACTCTTGATGAATTTTGGATTGTCCTCCAGCTTCTTACCAGAACGACGATCGAGTTTTTCAACGAGTTCATTGAATCGGCAAGCAATGTGAGCAGTGTGACAATCCAACACGGGCGAATATCCAGCGTTAATCTGACCAGGATGGTTCATGACAATGACCTAAAAAATTTATACTGAAATGCAACTCCGAACTAAGGAGCAAGTTCCTTGAATTGGACGGTAAAGGCGAGTCATGAAGATTTTCACTAATTCGAACTAGTACATTAATAATGAAGCTGTACCTGGGCGGTGAAGTTTTCAGCACCCTTCGGGGGATCGTTTTTAGAATTACCAGCCACAAATCCTCGCTTGATTTCCTTGACAGAAACGTTTTTCACGTTAAAACCAACGTTGTCGCCAGGAAGAGCCTCGGGCATTGCAGTGTGATGCATTTCAACAGATTTGACTTCAGTGGTTAAATTAACAGGAGCGAAGGTAACCACCATTCCAGGTTTAATAATACCGGTCTCAACTCGACCAACTGGGACGGTTCCAATGCCTTAAAAAACATTAATTAACACAACCGAACTGTCGTGGAAAAACAATAATCAAATACCTCCGATTTTATAGACATCTTGCAAAGGCAATCTCAAAGGTTTGTCAGTGGGACGCTGGGGTGGATTAATCGAATCCAATGCTTCCAACAAAGTCTTTCCATTGGCTGCAAAAAACAATCACTGATAATAGTTCTTACGTGATGATTATCATTATGTCACCATACCATCGCCGCCCTCTTTCCTTTCAATTTTCCATCCTTTGTACCAAGACATGTTATCGGATGGTTCCAACATGTTGTCTCCATGCCAACCAGAAATTGGCACAAACGCAACAGCCTTGGGATTGAATCCAACCTTCTTTAAATAAGCACTAACTTCTTTTTTTATTTCCTCAAATCTAAACAATTGTTAATTTTTAAAAGTTTGTACCAACGTATCGCAATGTAATTATTGCATAAAAGTAATAGTAGCAAGTGGGCGCAAATGCAGCCAAGACGAAGAAATACTAAATGGAAATCAAATACACTTCGAATTAATTAACCAATCAAGCTAGATGCAAACAACACCTTTTTTCGGAGTATTTCGGTTCGGTGCTGTCCATCTTGTTGATGGCCACAATCATCTGTTTGACTCCCAAAGTATAAGCAAGAAGGGCATGCTCACGAGTTTGACCATTCTTGGAAATACCAGCTTCAAATTCACCAACACCGGCCGCGACAATGAGGACAGCACAATCAGCCTAGAACAATTCACTCTTAGTTAGTTTTTAACAAAGCTTGTTTAAAACGCTGCGCCAACCTAGTAAAAATGCGACGGTAAGCTTTAACTTGCAACTACAGTAGGAGCAACCAGTGTCGTTTAAGGTTTGGCATGAGGAACTATTAAGCAATTCTGAAAGACCGCCAAATTCTAAATTCGTAAATAAAATCGCAGCCAACAACGGTTTGAACAAAAATTGCCGATTTTGAGACCGCTGGACAATTTTGAGAGATTATTTCGGTTTCACAAAACACTGGAAGCAACACTTTCTAAAATAACAATGTAAAGAACACTGACCTGAGAAGTTCCTGTAATCATGTTTTTAATGAAATCTCTGTGTCCAGGAGCGTCAATGATAGTAACGAAGAATTTAGTCGTTTCGAATTTCCACAAAGCAATATCAATCGTGATACCACGTTCCCGCTCAGCCTTCAACTTGTCAAGTACCCAGGCATATTTGAAGGAGCCTTTACCCATCTAAAAAATATTCCGCAGTGAGATTAGTATAAACTTAATATCTGCTGCGTGATATTAGTATTTACGCCATGCAGCAGTTGCTACTTGAAAAGGCAGTGTACGTAGTTTATACTTACTGCAGCTTGTTGATTCTAATTAAACTTTTTAGTGGAGAAGCCCATACAGCTACTATCACGCAAGCTCGAGCTTATTGCCAATGTGTTTACTATAGACGATTCTGAGGCGAATACAGTTGCTAGTGAACTTATTTTCACCTACTGCGCATAATTCATAGTAGGTCCAGCCTTATTCGTTTCATGCAACTTGTTGTCATTGCACTATCTGTTTTCTCATATTTGTTTTAACAGAAAACCACATCACACTGTAGTGATGTGTGTTCAACTCGACAACATAACAAGCCAACTACGACACACAACTTACTTCGGCAGCTTCCTTCTCGAATTTTTCAATTGCACGCTTGTCGATTCCACCACATTTATAAATGAGATGGCCAGTTGAGGTTGATTTTCCAGAATCGACATGTCCAATGACGACAATATTAATATGAGTCTTTTCCTTAACCATGTTTGCTGCTTGGTAAAATTGACTAAATTCAGTTTGTGAAGACCAGAATTAATAACTGCAAAAAAAAAGTACATTTGTTTACAGCAGCTATACCAGCAGTGCCCTTGGCAGTAGTGCGCATTTTTTCTGAATAGACTGAAGCGCAGTGCAAGAAAGCACGAAGTTTTTTAAAAGCAATGAAACGCAACGCAACTAGCGCAATCCAATTTTTTAATTGTATGAAGCGCAGCGCAACTTCCGCTATTGATGTTTTACAGAAATAATAGCGCAGCGCACTTCCTCAACTAATTTTTCTTCGGCTTTGAAGCGCAACGCAATTTTTGCTTAAAAAATGCAACAAAGCGCAATTTTCAGTAGAGTCATTTTATACGTATTGAAGATACTTAAACTGAGCGTGATAATAAAGCGGCAGTGATCACTGATAGCGCAATTTTCAGTAGAGTCATTTTATACGTATTGAAGATACTTAAACTGAGCGTGATAATAAAGCGGCAGTGATCACTGATTGCAACGATTATTAGTCAAACTGTAGCTGGCAAGCAGAACAACATAAACAATTAAGGTGCAAAAAACAATCGCGTTGCCGCTTTATCACGATTTTATAAAACAGGGTTGCCACAGAATCGCAAAATTCAATTCCAGGACTTTTTTAAGTCATTTTTCAGGACTTTTTGAAGGGAAGTCCCTTCTTCCGCCTCTTGCAAGTCACCGGGTGAGTGGTTTCACTATTCTGTCCCGGCAAAGCACGGGTAAAATTTTCTAATACCGTCCAGACTTCCAGGACAGCAGAAAAAATCCAGTAGGATGTGGAAACCCTGATATAAGTATCCCCTTAAAATAAATTATTTATATAAGACGAAATTCAGCGCAAACAACATACAAATGCGATTTATTTTACTTCACCGCATCACACACAAATTCATAGTACAACGCCGAAGAAATATTGTTGAAACTCCGACAAAAAGGCATCGCAAGCATTTCTGATTGAATAAAGCTACTATACCCTTCGTGCACGCTTCACAACCTGAGCATTGAGCAACTTGCGCTTATATCGGGCGAAGCGCACGCAGCACAAGGAAGAATCTCAATTTTTTTACAGTTCGTAGCGCAAAAAGCGCAAGCTCTTATATTTAGTTTGCAACGCAAGAAAAGCGTAAGCTGATAAATTTGTTTCATTTCGCAACGCAATAAAGCGCAAGAAGCATTTATTTTAATTGAAGCGCAGCGCAATAGCCAAAAATAATTTAAAGCGCTCCGCAACTTCCCCTTTGCACTTCAAATTGGGGAATGCCCACCTCTGGCACTTGGAACAAGGATGGTCATTGGTCAAACACTAAGTGGTACACTAAAAATTTAGTCACTAAATACCGGGTACGTAATAGCACAAATTCCCTGGTTAACAGTCTTCAAATTATGATTAAATTCTCTGGCAAGTCTGGCTTAAAAAAGATCAGCGATTATCAACGTAGCCCAGGTCAGTGGCGCACCTAGGGGGGGTTGGGGGGGTCAAAACCCTTTTGAAACCAAATCCTTGTATAAGTGAAATGTTCAAACTGTGCAAATGTAGTACATGCTGTTATTTAAAAGCAGCTGCGACAGAATTAGCCCCGCATCATACTGAAACCAAACCAGCTGGTTGGCGGAGTGGTAAGACACATCGTTAACAGTGTGAGTAGGGGCAAATCCAGGGGGTGTACCCCTCCACCAGCCATTTCTAAACATGTTTTGATGAATGCAGTTTTTCCTTAATTTTGAACCTTTTCCACAAACAATAAGCCTAACGCCCTGCGCTCGCATAATTGAAAATGTACCAACAATTGCATCATATTCGGTGAAACACTCAGTATTACGGGCCAAAAATTCAAGCAAAATTTACTTTCCGGGGGAGAATTCCCTCAGACCGCCCTGGAGCCTTCTTTAATCCCAATATGTTTAAAAATAATTCAGCCTGAAAAAAAAAAAAAAAAAAAAAAAAAAAAAAAAAAAACGCTTGAAAATGAGGCAATTTTGGGTGCCTCTTTCCTGAAAAAGTCTAAAATACGTCGCAGACATGTAAACATTTTTCTAAGGGTTTTTCATGCCTTTTTAGATCTAACGTTTTTGTATTTAGTTAATTCAAAATTTCATTCCCCCACCAAAATTTTCTGGATCCGCTCCTCAGTGCAAAATCGAGTTTTTTTAGACCCTCCCACCCCCTTAAAAATTTTTTGAGTGCGCTCTTGAGTACCAGTAAGGTATAATTTATCAGATAGGAGCTTTCCACATGTTGGATTTTTCCACTCAGAATTGATGACATCAAAATTTAGTTAACTTGTTTTTTCACAACTTTACGGTGGGAATTTAAATTTCACTGTGTTTTTTTTATTGTAAAAAATATTATTTTCTAATATATTTACATTGTAACTGCAAGCTTAAGCTATGTCTATTTCTTTCTCAGTGAAAATACGATTAGGTCATGGTTTCCAATTCAAGAAGTTTTTCCCCTTTTAACACTTTGTTTAGTTTCTTGATTTGGTAAAAATATTTAGTACTGTAGGCCTGTTGGGTTCTGCTTTGCTTATACCTGGTATATGTTGTCTTCTCACTGCATGTTTGAATGCTTTTATTATTATTGATACTGTATACGTTTCCGGTACTTTTACATTTGGTACTGTACTGGGTTCTGCTTCAAGTCTGCTATATGTTGCGTCTTCTCACTCTTATGTTTGCATGCTTTTATATTGCGGTATAGGTTACTTTTAGAGGCTGCACTTTTTTATGGAACTTTTCCTGTACATGATTTTGTAGTAAACCCCTTAGACAGATAAACTTATTTTTTTCTTGGTGAACCTTAAGGGGTATACTGTTATCATTATTATAATAAAGCAAAAATTCCGATCTGATAAATTATATTTAAATGAGTACGGCAGTAATGAAGAAATGTAATGATAAACGTCATCGTCAAACGTGTCATACCAAATACGAAGAACACGTTGGAAAAGAGAGATGAAAAATGAGAATTTGAAAAGCTACAAAAAAAACCAAGAAAGCTAATCAGTCACAAAGGCAGCATTGGTTGTTAGTTTGCTGATTGCTAACTGAATGAAACCATTTACTGATGTTGAGTTCATTTAAGAATGCACACGTTAGACATTGTTAACGAAGTTTGTCCTGACAAGAAACTCCTCTTTGACAGTATTCCGTTATTAGCCAGAACAGTTATCCGTAAATTGGAAAATATCTCAAAAAATGTTAAAATTACTACTAGGGTTGGATTGAATTTGAATTTCATTTTTGAAGCAAAACAAACATTTGATACTCCGCACACACAACTTTGAGGCATGAATTCGATCAATTTTCCCTTCATCTCCCTAAAACTTTGGGCAAAATTTTTATCACAATTTCTATTAGGGCAAATTTGCAGTTTCTCTAATTATGGAATAGTATGCCATACTATTCCATAAATAAAGAACACTCTGATTATAGAATACTAAGTAAGGCACTGTGGTATAGTATGGCAAGAACTGCGCGATAGGACGTTTGGGGCACTACAGTAAAGGGGCCCATATAAAGAGTGAAATTTGGGGTGAATGACCCCAAGGGTAAATGTGCCTCAGGCCTAATTTAGGGCAAATGGATCTCGTGACAGGACGGTTGAAGCAATAAATAGGCCCTAGAAATAGATTACTTTAGGGCACTGCTGGGGCATATCCTATGCATAAATGGGGCTCTAGGACCAGTAAACCTCAGGGCATTTGGGGCAATAGGGGATCTGGGTCTCAGCATGTTTTGGTCCCTGGGACAAACGCGCCTTAGGACGGTTGGAACGAAAGGGCCATTTGAAGCTCTGAGGCATATGGCCTATATGGGATTCAGCACATTTGGAGTAGGCCTACTATGCTTATTTACTATGCCATACTATTCCAGTGTTCCCTCAAGGATTTTAACTAGTGCGAATTTGCCAAAATGATAAATTCATTGTAATTTTTGCCCACATATTTCACTACTTCAAAGACCTATTTTACAAATTTTTTGCATTAAATCTGCTTTTTCAAGATGCAAGCTACAGTCTTGCATTTAAATATACCAATTTTTTCAAGTTTTTCAGTTTTGCATTTTATAATATTTATTTCTGGTTTAAAACACTGTTCCCTTAAAGATTAAAACTGGTGCGAATTTGCCCAATAATGAAAATAACTAAATACTTGCCCAAGCATTTTAAGGGTGTAATTCAAGGTCTGGAATAATTTTTGTTTACGGTAATACACTTTCATTTGGCATAAAAAAACTTGACCCCTTTCAGCTAATTTGCTTTTAAATTATCGTGGTAATGTGCAAAATTTTAGAAAATTTGCCAAAAACTTCTTATTTTTCTTAAATTTTGCAACTTACAGGGAACACCGGTTTAAAATCAAAAATATTTGCCCAAAATTTTTGGATTTTTTTTTTAAATTACTCACTCTAGAGGGAACACTGCCATTCCATAAACAGAAACACCCCAAATTTGCACTTGCTAAAAACTTAGTACAAAGCAGTTTGTGGAGGTAGCGTTTAATAATAATTCACAGTTTGTGTATCATTACACTGCCTTAAAATTTAATGAAGTTTCTATTCTACTGGAAATTTTTAGTTATTGAAGTTTGTGGTTGCTTAACTGGAAACTTCCCCTACCAGCAGAGCACTACTACAACTTGCAGACAAATCTATTGTTGGAAATATGTTGCCCGATGAGGAGAATTAGGTCATGTGATATGACAATCTGAGAGTCATTTCTTCTCCCTTACGTAAATTTTTAACTGATCGAACAGTGATTATTTAGTGCTTCCCAGGTTTAAAAGTGCAAAATTTGATAAAAATGGGAAATTTTGGGCAAAAAATTTTAATATTGGCACTTTGTCATAATGACTATGAAGCAAATTAGTTGAAAGTGCTCTTTTTTAGTGTTAAATGAAAGTGTTTCACGATAGAAACTCTTAATTTAAACACAAATTTTTCCAGACTTTGAACTATACCCTTTAAATGTTTGTGTAAATTTGTTATAATTTTCATACTTGGGTAAACTCGCTGGTTAAAATCTTCAAAGAAACAGTGATGTTTTTTACATGGAAACTCAGGACGTGAAATCACAAGAATATTGGCTTTTACAATTTTCCAAAAAATTTTTGTTGTACTTTCTTGATAATTGATTTTAACAATTAAGTTTTAATATTGCTCATATCTTAAAAATGCCATTAAGTGCTTTTTGCAATGGCAAGGCAAGCAAACTTGCTAACTTACTGCACCTTACCTACGGTATTTCGTTTTGCAACCAAGCCTGTTCTGCTTTTTATTTCCAATTCAGACTAAACGTAAGCAAGTACCAGTGCATCAGTAAATTCATTGGTTTACTTTTAATCATTGCAAAAATTTGGATTTAAAATATTTTATCTACTACTTTGCAATGCGATTTAAAGGCAGGGAGCACCGAAGAACGATTCAGCTATTAAAGTTGAGATGCCCCCCCCCCAAAATATAACTCAAATAACAAATTATCATTAACAAAATAAAAGTGTAATCCTTTTTCCCCTTTTGGTGTATTTAATTGTTGTTGACTTCGAAGAGCTGTGTTGGTGGGGGAAGGGAGATCGAGCATGGTTTTACAAATTTTTATGCTTTAAAATTTTGAAAACATCGCCAAACGCCAAAGTTTTTCTGCAAGTCCCAAGCGAGTAAGTAATGCACAGACAACACGCTATGGTAATTGGGAGAAATAAAAGTCCCATTGAGTGCTCTGTTGTTACAGTACGATGCAGTTGCACACTGCTGGAAAAACATTGCTTCTTTGATCAAAAAGTTAACCTACCGATGACATAAAATTCCTTAACTGTGTGATGAGTCACAATTTAAGTGGAATCATTTTTATGCTTTTCTCCATAAAATTGTACCAAATTAATAAAACCGCATTTCTTAGTTTTGAGTAGAAATTTATATAATAGCGATGGTAGATCACGATTTACAAATGACAAAATGTCGAATCGGGCCTTTAAACAGGTAAATAACGGTCAACAGGTAAAATGATGTACCAGGTATGCGTTCATACACAGTGCTCAAGTCGTCAAACCACTTATGGGAGGATGGTACAACTTTTTACGCAGACTTTTAAGGAGGGATGGTCACTATACTCAGTACTTGCAAGGGAATGGCTTACGCCAAAATGCTTAACGGGGGAATGGTACCCTCTCACATCCCCCCATCAACTCAAGTGCTGTTCATACATGATGATAGATTAGTGTCTGGGTTAACAGCGTAGGCCTAGTGCCTAGGCACACGCACTGCGCAGGGGAAGGGAAGCACGGTGCCATGGCCTCCCCTTGGCCCTGTAATTGGCTAAACCTAAAACTTTTAGATCAATTTTTTATGAACTAATTATAATGGTAGACACCTCCTTTCACTTAATTATTAACCAAGCTTCTGCTTTTAAACATAAATTAAGCTGCAAAAATATTTTTGCATTGTCCATAACGACTGCACTTTCTGCATGCCTTTTTTCTATAGAATAGAGTGCTAAAGCTAGTGTTTTTTCACTGAAAGCCGCAAAAATCCGTTAATGGCTGGGGGCTATGCCCCCAGACCTTTTTATTGCCTCTGGCGGCTTGGAAGATTCACCTTTAGACTTCCTGTTGTGCCCCCTTTTCTTGCCACATTCTGGGTGCGCCGCCGGCGTAGGCTACTGTCTGACAACTGCTTAGTAAAAATTTACCAACAACTGCTTAATTTTGCAACTGCGATTTATAAAAATTTGATTAAAATAGACTCTTCCTAACAGTGTCCCCTCAAGGATTTCGACTAGTGCGAATTTGCCCAAATGATAAATTCATGCAAACTTTTGCCCACAGATTCAATACTTTAAGGACCCCTCTCACGAAGTTTTTGCATTACATTTGCTTTTCCAAGATACAAGCTACAGTCTTGCATTAAAATATTCAACCTTTTTAGTTTTGCATTTCATAATATTAATGTTTATTTTAAATTCAGTAAAATTTGCCTAAAAATTTGGCATTTTTCTTAAATTTTTCACTCTAGAGGGAACACTGCTTTCAAATTAAATTTCACATATCAAAGATAGTGTGGCACCAAAACCTCGTAGTCTTTATTCTTACTCGTTTAATGATCTCAGCATTACAAAAATTTAAGCAAGTGTCAGATTGTAAGCCACCTATTGAAAAAATTCATAGACATTAAGCAAATTAAAAAAATATATATAAGTGAAGGCATTTTCCTCAATTTGGGAAATAACTTTAAACAGGTTAAAATTTGGAGCATGTTTGAATTAAGTCGCATCTTATAAGCGGTTATATCAGTGTTCCCTCTAGGATTTTGACTAGTGCGAATTTGCTTAAATAACCTCATCGAAATTTTTGCAAAAAATTTTCACTACTTTGACTGTTTGAGGACCACTTTCACACATTTTATGCAGTAAATTTGTTTTCCAAGATGCTACAGTCTTGCATTCACATACCGGTAATTAAGTTTTGTGTTTCAAGTTTTTCAGTTGTGCATTTCATAATATCAATTTCTGGTTTAAAATGGGTGTCTCTATTTATGGAATAGTATGCACCCCTGCCTCCTACGGCTATGCCAGGGATCAAAACATGCCGAGACCCATATCCCCTATTGCCCCAAATGCCCTGAGGCCCATTGGTCCTAGAGCCCCAGTTATGCATAGGATATGCCCCAGTGCTCTAAATTAACATCTTATTCCTAGGGCTCATTTACCGGTGTTACTAAATAGTACATGTCTGCGATGTCCTAAATTGCGATGTCCGCAATGTCAACGATCTGCGAAATTGTATGTCCCAAATGGCGATCGATCGCAACATGGAACATCATTGACATCGCAATTTGGGACATCACGGACATCGCAATTTGGGACATCGCGGACATCACAATTTGGGACATCGCGGACATGTACTATTTAGTAGCACCCCTCATTTACTGCTTCAACCATCCTGTCCTGAGGACCTTTGACTCCTTTTGCCCTAAATTGGGCCTGAGGCACATTTAACCCTGAGGGCCATTCACCCTCAATTTGACTCTTTATATGGGCCCCTTTACTCTAGTGTCCCTAACGTCCTATCACCCATTTCTGCTAAACTATACCACAGTGCCTTACTTACTATTCCATAATTAGAATGTTCTCTATGGAATAGTATGGCATACTATACTATAGAGAAACCGGTTTAAAATCAGTAAAATTTGCCCAAAAATTTTGCATTTTTCTCACTTGGAAATATTACAAACACAAGAACTGACCCTAACCTCCCTACTTCAAACCCTAATCTCCAACCCTGGCTTAATTCAAACAAGAGAGCTTAATTAAATAAAGTCGCATCATATCACAGGTGGATTTATCACAAGCACCGCTAGTGAGTTATCAGTAAGGGTTAGGACCAGCGTTCCCTTTAAGGAGAAATTTGAGGAGAATGCAAAATTTTAGGGCAAATTATACTGGTTTTAAACCAGCAAGTAACATTATTAAATGCAAAACTGAAAAACCATATATTATAATGCAAGACTACGGCTTGTATCTTGGAAAAGCAAATTCAATGCAAAAAATATGTATTTTAAACCAGCAAGTAACATTATTAAATGCAAAACTGAAAAACCATATATTATAGGAAGTGGCTAAAGTTACGTGACCGTAACATTTGCCTCTTTAGTTTATTTTATTACTTCGTCACGCTCTCGTACAATCAGGGAAGCGTGCAGGGATAATAAAATAAACCAAAGAGACAAATGTTACGGTCACGTAACCTTAGCCTCTGCCTATATTATAATGCAAGACTGCGGCTTGTATCTTGGAAAAGCAAATTCAATGCAAAAAATATGTACAAGGGGTCCTTAAAAGTAGTGAAATCTTTAGGCAAAAATTTTACTGAATTTATCATTTGGGCAAATTACCGGTAGGTAAAATCCTATAGGGAACACTGGCTAGGACCAAACCCTAATCCCAGCTTAATGCAAACAAGCCCTCAAAATTCTAGCTAAAAAAAACATGAAGAGCAGCACATGAAAAGTTTGTTTAATTTTAAAGGTCATAAAATTACTGCAAATAGTGATGGAATATCTGCGAGTATGCCTATTAGTTCCATTAAGTATTGGTACACCATGCACAGTGTCCCGAAGTCACGTCATGTGATGGTACCTTGGGTAATTATGCGTAGGCAGTGTCCATACTTGACCAATAACGGCAAAAAAGGTTCATGGTGGTAGCTTGTAGGTCTACTTTTGCTGGCAGACTGATTTCTGGATAGTGTGTACAGGCCGAAATTTTCACCTAGAGCAGCTACTAACGCATAGCATAATATTGCAAAACACTAGGTTATCGCCACTGTGCTAAAACATGCTTAGGCTACACCCGGTTTTTCACATTATCAAGATCAAAAGGAATCGTTCCTACTGTTGCACGGCATGGCAAATAGCATTACGACACTAATAATTGAAAACAAACGTAACAATAAATAAAGTTAGAACATGATTAAATAAGATACATTCATACATCTACTTACCGATGTCAACGTCCAAAAAGGAACGATTAAGATTTCGCAATAGGCGGTAACGCACGTTAGCGAGAAAAAGTTTCGATTTTTTCCTGTTTATTTTTTTGTAATAAAGGGTCCCGGATGTTTCTACACGTTGCGTAACTAAATAGTTATTTCTTTGTTTTTTAAAAGGATCAAATCTTAAAACGTACTATGAAAATACGTATCAGACGTTTAGGCTAGGTTTTGACATACCAAAAAGCCAGAGTTGGGCACTCGGTACTTTGAAAGCAGCGACAATATCGATGCCGATACTTTTCGAAAAAAGTAACAACGGCATCGAAGATGATACATTTTGAAAAATAACCACTATAACAATAATTTTGATACTTTTCAAACGAAAATTTTTTCTTTTTTTTTCTTCGACAAAGTTATGCTGTGGATATTGCTTATTACTAGGGCGATTTTTGGTTACAAAAATTACAATTTTTTTGCTGGCTTCAATTAACGTAAAAAGCGTGGAAACAAAGATCCTGTTTCCAGGCGCGGATTAAACATTTCTTGTTGGGAGGGGGACCCAGAAAATTTATTATGGCAAGGTTTTTTAAGGGAGCTGAAGGAAAAAGTTTGTGATTAAAGTACGCTATCTGGCAGGGGCGTACGCAGGATTTTTTAATGGAGGGGGTTTCAGTGTCCTCTCATCGTGATGACGTAAGGATACTACAATTACGGTAGGTCACTACATCGGACTGTAATGTTTCTAATCTAAATTATTACGCAATTGCAGTTAACCATGATTAAGCTATATAATGCCATAACTGAGGAAACAACCAAGATATTTTTTCACACTTTTGCTTGACCCTTTCCGCCTTATTTAGAGAAAGAAAAGGTTTCACAGAAACTCAAGCTGCCATGTCGTGGTTAAAAATTTACTGAAAAATTGTTAGCTTACCTCATTTTTGGGCCATAGGAAGGTTAACTGATTAAAGTAGGCCAGCTTTCGCAACGTCACAAACAGGATGTAGCCAAGGGGGTAAAACTGTCTTGAAAATTGAAGATAGTGGAGCATGAGAAAACACTGCCCTGCCTACCGAAACATTTTAAGCTCAAATAAACTGCGCGCGAGAAGAATTCCTAATCATACGATTAAGGTCAAAAACAGAGTCGATATTGTCTAAGCATTTTTCACCCATATCACAGCATCGATACCATCAGATACTTTTAAATACATAATCGGGATGTCTGAAAAACGGAGCACTCCAGATTCTGAGACAGTTACGGTAAACCAATTTTGCCCCCCCCCCCCCCGGTTCCACCTCTGGATCTCTTTAAATCATTTGTTGGTGTGGTCTTCCTTGGCAGAATTTTTACTTTATTTTAATACTTTCGGCAGGGTCAATTTAGTTTTTTATATTTTAATAATTTTTCAACAAACCGGCCGGTTAAAGCGCAGTGTTAAAGATGTCGCTATCGATGCGGCTAGTTTGGGTTCCATTCCCAAACCGGTCGAATCGGACTCACTATAGCCAACGGCTCGCCACCGCTGCGACGTTTCTTCGGAGCTGCGTTGCTAAGGCGCGGGGTTGGGTTCCGCCACACGCTACCACGCTTCGGTACTACAGCAAGATTAATGAAACGAGTAAAATGAAGATTTGATTCAATTTTTTAAAAAAAAATTTTGTGTGCAACCATAGTTACTGCAGATACACCGCATTTAAGGAAACTTCTACTTACTAAGTGCTTCACAGTAGCATTAATGAAAAAAATGCAGTTTCAAGCAAAACACATCGGAAAATTTGGACTTTCGATATCGCTGCATCGCATCAAAGTTTCTCGAGATTAGTTAGTTAGTAAGTTAGTTGCATATTTATCCTCCTATCATGAGAAAGCGATCAATGCGCTATACGAGCTCGCTTAGGAGTTGCCAGCCATCTGTCAATCACACCAAGACGGGGGAATCCCGCTAAGTGCCTTTCCCAACGGCACAACAAGTAAACTTGCCGGCTTGTTCTCCACACTGTCCCTCTAATGCTGAGCGTCAAGCAGGGAAGCTGTGAATACCAATTTTAAGGTCATTGGTTTGACCCGACTAGGAAACAAACCCAAGTCTACATCTCAAGAGACAGACGCTCCATACCACTCGGCCTGTTAGAAAGTTGGACAGAACAGAAAAAACATGATAGCAATTGCGGCAAGCTCCGCACAAAGAAAAGTCGATTCGTTTCAAAAAAGAAAGGTTTCTTATTTTGCAATTGTCAAGGGGGTGGGAGTTGACTGTGAGTGTTAGCTGTTGACAGCCAGTGATGGGCACGATAAACCTTTCTGTAGTAAAGCGAAAGCGATAATCGATATTTTTAAAAAAGCCCTGGGCGATACCGATAATCGATAAATTTCAATTTTTTAAAGCGATATCGGCAATCGATAAATTATCGCCGATAAATTTTTCGGATAAATGTTGAGGTAAACTTTCAATGTGTTTGACGAAGTTTTTTGTGTAAGTCATATTGCAAAAATGTTTTTCTAGATTTTTCAAAAAAAGAGAGCAGTCCACGGACTTTGCTACGGCATTTTAAAAAAATAAAGAGAGACTTTTCAAATTGCAACAACACTTTGTGGACACCGTGTATTTTTTTCCACAGCGCCAACTCACTAACTTTGAACACTGTATGCATAAAGAATCATTTATCGCGATAATTTATCGGCGATAACGAAATATATTGCAAAAGCGATATCGGTAATCGATAAATCAAAAATATTTTGAGCCATAATCGGTAATAAATTATCGCCGATAAATTAATGCGATAAATGCCCATCTCTGTTGACAGCAAGAGTAGTCCATGCCAACAGTTTAATTTCATTAGTTTGTTGTTATATCTTGGACTAATTTTTACCCGAGGAAGGGGGTAGCTGCCTTCTTTTGGTTGACGCATGCAAATTAAAGACAATAAGGTAGGACCGACCCTAATTGGCAGAAACAAGGTTTGTTGGCTCTATACACTCGGCTTATAGTATCGTATTACAAGTATGCTACTTAGCTGAACTAAATTTCCAAAGCATAATGGCATATCAGTAGACTACTCCAATACCTTACGCAGAGCCGGCGGCAAAGCAGTCGACTTAAGGGGCTAAGCTTTTATTAGGGGGGACCAAAGTTTGAAATTAAACACAACAGCCACTATCCTCAAAAGAGTAAGCTTGTTGATTGGGGGGGGCAACCAAGCACGATTGGGGAGGGGGCAGCCTTTCTTGGCGCCAGCCCTGACCTTACAACCAAATCAAGCAAACTCTTTATCTGTACCATGCTCTTCCGCAATACTGATTCACCGAAAAGGCAGTCCAAACAATCTTGTCATCATGAATTCATTTCTGACTTTCATTGGGATTATGATGTGGTAGGCCTAACAAGCAAAGATGACAGTACGGTACGCAAGTACGGTACGGTACGCTCCATTTTTCGGCAAATAGCACGGTACGCTTGTACGGTACGTAATTATTGCTAAGATACGGGTACGGTACGTTGGTACGTGTTATAAATATGCGTACTAAACGTACCTTACGTACCGTACTATGTGGTACGGTACGTAACTTGGAATTGTGAAATTTTGTGAACAAGAAGAACAAAGCTTTTATTGACGTACAACATTTCCAAAAACAAACATAAGTAAACGGTAACATTACACTCTGTACCTTCGAAAATATGCACATAGGAGAAGGCGAAGGGAGCAAAGTTCATTTAGGTTGCTGCCACCTGAAGTACAGAAGATCAAGGACCGATGGAACAAAAACACTGAATGATTAATTATATTCACAGCGATACAGAATTGATAAAGTGTAGTACACCATCAGTCCTGGCGGTAATCTTGAAACTACGGACTTGCAAAAAAAAATAAAAGTAACCGACGAGGTTTTTGAAGCACAAAGCAGGAATTAAAACACGTAAGCATGCAATTATACAATTTTTAAATGTTACAATTAGATTGTCCCTGAAAACTAATTGGTAATTATAAAAAAAGGTTGTGACAAAAAAAGGTTAATGCTCTTGCAAAACTTTTAAGTTATATACAAATAGTTATGGCCAGCATTCAGTGGACAGAGAACTCCTCTGGGGCCTAGCACAAACAGAGTATTTTTCATTTAGAATATTAATATGCGGCATTACAAATTCACAATAACAGGTCGCAATTATACATGGTATGCATCCACCGTGAATTTCAATTGAAAGAGGATTCATGAGCACAACAAAAGATGCTACCGGTAAGTCATTGGAGAAGTCTCTTTTGGTCTTCTGACGTCCCTTTAGTAGTCCTGGCTTCCTTGAAACAGGGCTTGGTAGGGTGCAGAGTGCAGACTACCAATAGGCTTATAAGAGAAATTTTACGCAATGCGCATTTCAGTGGACAAGTTTGGACTTCTTCATAACGTTTTACTGTCACCGAGCAGCATTTTTTTCTGTCGTAACCTACAGTATTTGGAAAGCAATTAAAAAAAAGAAAAATTTGGCTAATGTTTACTCAGCTTTTACAAAATGTAAAAGCTAGCTGCGGTTCCGATCGCCCACATGAATTGTATCCATTAGTGTGACTGGGATCAGGGGCGGATCCAAAAATTTTTTATAGGGGGGTGTGATTATATATTAAGTTGAATGTTAACGAAATACTATAAGACGTTTAGATCCGAAAACGGCCGTACATACGCCCTCTGAAAATGTTTTGTATCAGGGGCGTATTCAAAATCTTTTTCAGGGAAGGGCACCAAATTTCGTCACTTTTTCAAGCGTACACTGCAAATAAAATTGGGTATTTTTTTGGGTAAACATTTTGGGTATTAACGTTGAGAAACCCAATTTCTTAAGTTGGGTGCAGATTACCCAAATGAAGCAAACTGACTGACTGCTAACCATTATGCGTTGGGCTCTTTTAGCCCAAGTCAAGAGCCCAATTAATTTTATTGTGTTTTCGCTACCCAAATGTTTTTAGGCAACAAAAACCCAAAACTTGTTCTCACTGCCATCATCGCTCGTTTGCAGAGTGTTAGATGAGTCAGTCACGTTATTCTACAGGGTCAAGTTAACGCCTATACTTACCATTACGTTTCATATGGAGGATCTCACAAGAAGCGATGTTGATATTCTACTAACGAATGTGTTCCGATTTGTATATAAAACAAAGAATCGTAATAATATTTCACTAGTGGTATTTTTGAAAATACGTCATATTGGGTACTCTATACTCAATATTTTTTAAAATTTGATTTTATTTTCGCTGCATGCAGTGATCAGTGTACAGGCTCTTTGCAAATAAATATTTTCTTAAATTAAAATAAAATACTGTCTGCAAATGAACAAATGTAGTCCAATTTTATCTTGAATTGCCTATGATTTGTCACACAAAAGTGTTGGCTTTCAAGCTGGCAAAAGAAGCTATATTTTTCGATTGCTTTTCTATTACCTGTATATAGTTAGGTAATTCGAATGTAATCTATTCTCATTAGCGCCGTGTGACTTTTCAGATTGGTATCAACTTGAAGACCAATGGTAGTGTTCAGTGGCGTAGCGAGAAATTTTAAAAGGGGGGAGCCATAATTTCCACACTTTTTGCAAAAGTATTTCTTTCGGCAAAACAAATTTGAAGCTGATTGAGGAGTAAGAAAGTCTCAAGGGGGGTCCGGGAGCATGCTCCCTTGGAAAATTTTTGAAAATTTACATGCTCTAATGGTTATTTTATTGCGTTTTGAAGAATTTTCAAGCAAATTTTGTTCAAACTGTTTGACCCTAATCTAAGTGCTTCGCAAAATATCATGCATTTTGTTCGCACATTTTCAATTATGTGTGCTCAAGGCGTAAGGCTTATCGTTATCGAAGAGGTTCGAAATTATGGAAAAATTGTATACATTCAAAACAACTTTGAAAATGGCTGGTAGAGGATGCATACCCCTCATTCTACCCCCCTAGATCCGTCCCTAGCCATAAGCTACAGAAACCATCAAAGGAGTTTGGCATATTTCAGTTACTTGGTACAATCACGGTCTCTAAATTAGTAGTCTGGAAAGCCAATGGCAATTTGTTGCAAGGCAGTGTCAACGGTTTCAAAATTGCGCCACCTAGTAGCGGTAGGGGTAGTACGTCTTGCAAGCTAACTGACAACAGTGTGATTGATACCAGTTTGGGTTAAGAATAGTGGTGGAGGTGAATGAAAGGATGAAGAAAAAGACTACAACTACAAAAAATCAAATAAAAAGTTATCTATGCTATAGTAAGCTTAGTTTCGTTGCAAAAGCAAAGTTTTAAAGTGGCCCGCTAAGCATGTTGGAGCCTAGTTAGGCTACAGGTATCTGCACTCCTGCATTCTAATACATTTACCCAGGTTCCAGTACTCAGTAGTTTACACTGTGCATCAAATGACTATTTGTCCTTCACCCAGCTATTAAGTATGCTGTGAGAAGTAGAAGAAATATATTTGTATTTATTATTCAGACTATTATATGCACATGACAGGTTGAAATTTTCGCATACCAGTAATCCTGACTTACCTAGGCAGTTAGGTACCGGTACCAGTGCGTAAAACAACATGTCAAAAGTAGTTGGCTAGTTGAATAATTACGGCTGGTTAGCAGTTAGCTTGGATAGTTACACAAACCAATAAGCTGGTAAAATTGCATTTTTAGTTGCTGCTTCCTATCAACTTTAACCTAATGCTGTAGCAACGGTACTGGTATCTCAGGTAAAACATTTAGAATAATTAGATAAAATACAATGCACGTCAGTGTTACGCAGAAAAATTAAAATTGATACTGGATCATTATACAGGGTGTCCATAAAATCCGTGTGCAAATAAAGTTAAAATTTTCTAAAGTGCTCACGGACTTTATGGACACCCTGTATATCGTATAGTATGAATGTATGTATTTGATGCAAATGTAATTGCTGGTACGGTGGTAAGAGTGGTAGCCTACTGCAATAGACTTAATGCTAGCATGTATGGTAGACTCCTGCACAGACCTTAAATTATGAATCATACTAATATATATATAAGAACTGTGGTAAGCCTATCTTCACAGTTTACTTGTTTTTAGCTTTTTGGAGTTGTTTTTAGACTGTAGATTAAGGTTTAACTGTGCACTACGACACAAGATGTCAAGTTTAACATGGAAGACGTGCAGAGGAAAATATTGTTGCTTGCCTGGGTGCAGTAGCGCTTCAAGCAACAACATTAAGCTGTATCAAGTTCCTAATGGAAAAAAACGATTTGGGACATCAACTGTAGAATGGACTAACAGGTTTCATCAGGTTAGTCTAGGCTACCGGTATATTTTAAGTTAAAAGTTGGATTTTATTTGTGCAGAGCACAAATAGCCTGAGATGTTAAAACGTAGGCTTGGTTTGAATGTCAGAAATTATTTTTACAGGGTTCCCAGCCACTCAGGGAAAACAGAAAAAAAGTTTTTTTTACTTCTCCAGACAGGGAAAAATTAGAGATTTTGTTAAAAATGTGAAATATCAGGGAAATCTTAGGAAATCACTAAATTTGAAGCTCAGGAAAAAACCAGGGAATTTTTAAATTTCCTAATCAGTTAGTAAAAGCTTTAAACTTTGATAAAAGTTCAAGAAATTTGCCAGAATATATTTTAATTTAAGTTTACTAAACAAATTTTTGTTAAAAATCTACATTAGGTTGCAGCCTTCTGGCCTACATGGCAAAAATAAGCTAGTTGAATATTTACATGCTATTGTATAAAACTACCAGTAAGGTACCACTCATACTAATACCTGTATCAGGTTGTTTCAACCATTTCAACTACCATTTTCATTTTTTAACCTATTTTACATATCGTTCACTCCAGGCATCATTATTAATCTGTTTAGGAGAACAGATTTTAAACAACATTATAACTTTAATGCACTTAAAATAAAAATGCTCATTTGAAGGCAATTTAAAATTTGACTGTGCTTTTTGACTGTAGCCAATCCGTTTTAGGTGATATTCCAATATCGGTACGATGCAAGTTTCAAACAAAAGGTGAAATTGGGAAAAGCATTTATTTGTGAAAAACACTTTAATGATGATGATATTCAAGGACTGTAACAAAATCATGGATCAAAACCGGTTGTCTTCCTTCTGCAAATATGCCCGTAAAGTCATACCAGTCAATCATCAAAAAGCGACGAGAGCCAGTTACACATGCATATCAGCTTGCTGTAGCTATTGAATGTGCCACAGATGACATAGACATAATGGAACCAGAACCTTCGCCAATTTTGAGTCTTTGTGATATTTTAGCTGAATTCAAAAGCTTAAATCTTACAAATTGGAGAGTTTATTCAGAAAGCAAATTCTTGCACCTAACATACTATGAAAACCTTGATTTGCATGGAATTGCATCTTTAAGTTTTTTAATTTCTGAACTTGATAATGGAGAAATGTCATTCAGCATTGCTAAAAATGGTCTATATTGTGAAGAATTGAGCAATAGAGTTTCAATAGAACACTGGAATTTGGAAGGAACATTAAATCTTTTGATGAAAGTTCGTAGTTGTGCAGGATATGATGCTGTTATAACAAATAGTGGCTGGTTACATATGCCACTAAGGCTGGTGGAAGGATCTTCTACACGGTATGTTTAATGCAGCTCAATTTCATGCAAACAAGCTTGATGCAAGCTATTTGATGCCAGAGACTTATGGTGCATAACCACTAATAAATGTGCTATAATTAAAGCAAAACATTGTCTAAAATATTTAATTAATTCTCGCCAGAACTTCAATGAATTTTAGACAAAACATTTTGACTTCAATAGCTCGCATCGCTAGCATAAAATTGCCCCTGCAGCTCATGTAAATTTGTCTGCATGAAATCATCCTCATCAAATTGTTGTGCAATTCTGAATGTTACAATCAGTGCTAAATTTTTGATTTTTCCTTTCGATTTGCTTACAATAACTTTATAAACCTTATACCGGTAATTACTCAGAATTGGTGCTTGTTCTGTTGCACAAATAAAGTGTGTAGATATGTTTGTGTCTATTCGTACTGTTTTTAAACAAACCCAGACTACTCTGAGCTCCTCTGATGAGACCTAATAAGGTCGAAACAGTGGCTGTCAGGAGATTGAGTATGTATATGTATTATGAAAAAATTTTATTTTATATATAGCAATCTTTGTGTAATAATTTTTTTTTAAACAATTTTGCGTTTTTAAGAAATTAATTGTAGAATGAAGCAATTTGAGAATTAATATGCTTTGAATTATCAAGTATCAAAAGCTTTACAAATGTTTTGGCTTAGTTATGTTGTGTATGCTGAATTTTTAATCTAATTTGCAAGAATCATGTGTAGCAAAAGCAGCTATGCATCATGTAGCCTACCAAGCCTGACGACTATGTGGGGATATGCATAGCTTTTACAGGTGTGATTTGAATGTCATTCTTCATTAAAGTGGTTGCCGCTGATTTCACCAGCTGTCAGCAAGTCTGGTCAATTTTTAATAGGAAAAGAATAAGTAAATGTTGCTGCTCACTTTGATGAGTTGAAGCAAAGCTTTTGCTTTTCAGATACATCAGCAAATCTTGTGAGGCCATTGTTCTCGACGATAAATCTCAGGTTTGCATTGAGTGTTCTAATTTGAAGAAAATGCAAAAATCCCAGCAAAAGCGAATAGCTAGACTTCGAGTTAAACCTTTATCAAAATTTTCTGCTATTTCAAGGGCCAGTAAAGAAAGACTATGAACAAGTTGGCAGATGCTGCAAAAGCGGTAATTGCTTGATATAAATTTGGCAAGTTACAATGCGCACTTCAGTTATATTTTAATGGATTTATTGCTTCTAAACTATCATATAATCTATTACTTTCCCAAATATTTATGCCAAAAAAATCTATATTTTCATTTTGCAGGCTAAAAGAACTAGAAAAAGAGTTTCTTTCAAAAAGAGTTACTGTTAGCGAGCAATGTGCAGAGATTTTGGAGAGTGTTAGCAAAAGAAAGCATAACAATGCTTTCTTGAAAGAATGGTGGTCAAGACAGACAGAGTTGCAGCAATCACAAACCAAATATGCAAGGCGTTACAGTCCTTCCATTATACGGTAGAGCACTGATTTTTTTTACCGCACAACAAGACTTCATGACATGAATTATTTAGATTAAACCGAACCTATTTCAAATTTAAATATTTCGTTTGATACGCAGTTTTTGTGTATTTGCAGGTTTTGCTTGAAACTTTATGCAAAATCTCCTTCTGCCTATCAACTTCTTCAGGAAATCTTGATTTTGCCAGCTCCAAGGCTTTTACGTACTGAACGAAATAAAAGTGGATATTTGCAAATTGGCATGCAGAAAGAAGTATTGCTACGAATTAATGATGCTGTCGCCGCAAGTAGTGGAAAAAGATGTGATACTATGGCAGTAGGCTACTAGCTTTTGATGAAATGACTATAAATGGTGTATATGAACGTCATACAAGTAATCGGGTGTTGCTGCTCTCGGTTTGATACCTGAACTGAGCAAAAACTATTTGTTTCCTTGAGAAAGACACTTAATGCCCATTTTCCTGACTGGTTTAGTAGAGCTCTAGGGATCAAGCAGTTTACCTGTCAAGGTGGTCCCGTGACGATTGAAAACTGCTGAGGCAAACCACGTGATGAACCGGCTAACAACCGTGTAGATAAAGTACCAAGAGCTTATGGGTCACATCGCATCCGTAAGAAGTTAAATGACTAAATTAAAAACCAGGGTTAACTCGTTGTGTAGCTAGTAGCACGTCAAAACTTTTTGTGCCTTTTGAACTTAAACTGCTTAGCAATATTACGTGGCCATGACCGAAGTGTTGAATCGCAATTAGTCAATGAAAATAACCATAACTTCAAAGGTGTTATAAGATGTGTGCCTACCTTACAAGCGCAACTATAAAACTATTTGATAGCTTGTCTTTTTGTAGAGGACATTGCCTATTGCTCAGCAACAGATGACATTGTTGGGTATGTGGATTTTGGTGAAGAAAGCTTAACCAGCTGCTCGAAGTCAAAAGAAGAGATGGCAACTCACATGCTTGCAGTATTTGTAAGAGGTAACATTGATTGTTACGCTGTTGTTGCAATTGATTGTGTCTTGCTGACTGACCCTGTTGGTATAAAGAGATCTTTTACCTAATTGCATTTGTACGCTGCACATACAGTACTAGCTTTTGCAAATCCAAGTGTTTCTCGGTTTAGACAAAAACGTTTCTGCTTCATTTGGTAAATTATCAATATTGATGTATTCAGAGGTGGGCATTTTTTAAAAATTGGTTGAAGCGCAGCGCAACAAAGCGCAAAAGTTCTGTTAAGTCATGAAACGCAACGCAACTAGCGCAACCTAATGTTTAAATTGACTGAAGCGCAACGCAACTTTCGCAATCAATTATTTTTTCGCATTAAAGCGCAACGCAACTTTCGCAACGAGGTTTATACAAAAGAAAAAGCGCAACGCAACTTTCGCAATGAAAAATTTAATAAAGCGCAACGAGTAGATGTATAAGCAATGCAATTTTTTCTTGAGTTATTTTTATAGGTGCTTTTAACAGCGCGCAGTTGTCTACAACGCGACAACGATTTTGATGCAAGTGACTGTAACAGGATTTTGCGTGATCAATGAACAGGAAAATTTAATAAGAAGCGAAAAAAGATGCGTTGCTGATGATTGCTTTCTTCATCTTCATCCTCTTATCACGAGAAAGCGAAGGAGGCGCTGCTTAGGACGAATCCAGACTCGCTTAGGAGTTGCCTTTGTTTCCGAGTTTTTCGGTTGAATTTTGCTTCTGTCTTATTTAATTTGCCGCTTGCCAGATTTCACCAAGCAGAGATAATCAACGTGAAGCGTCTTATCCAAGGACGCAACAATGAGACTAGGTTGGGAGTTGAACCTTTAATCTTGCGATCATGGTCGTCGTAAAAAAAGAGCTCCAAACCACTGCGCCACGTTGCATTGTCGCGTGCCGTTAAAAGTACCTCATCGCGGTAAATCATAATTTGCATATGCGGCGAAGTTCTCCACAACAACAAGTAAATACGATTTATTCAACACTCAATGATCTCTTTAAGCACTTGTAATTATTTTAAAAAGCAAAAGACTTTAGTGTACCACATTTCTGATGAGCTGAAAATTTCTGCTACAATAAATTGACCTATAGGCCTATTGTACGCATCAAGAAACAAACTGCTATGGTATTAAAAACAGTTACAAAAAACTGCTTACTCCAGCACATTGCGCTTCAATTAATCCGACAAAGCGCAACGCAGTATTTTAACTTCCGACAGTGCACAACGCAACAAAGCGCAAGCAACCAGATTCTTTTCAGTTCGCAGCGCAATAATGCGCACACTATTATATATTTTTTCAGTTCGCAACGCAATAAAGCGCAAGAATGATTTTCCTTGAAGCGCAGCGCAACCTGCGCAATGGCTAAAAATAATTTGTTAAAGCGCTTCGCAACTTCCGCACGTGCGGAAGTTGCGCAACTAGCGCTTTGCGCTTCAAATTGCGGAATGCCCACCTCTGGATGTATTATACAAATATTGTTGGCTATAAATTTGATCGATATAATTCTGCACATACTACTTCGAATAAAAATTTAGTGTAAGAGGACAATTCGTCAAAACTATTATTTTGTAGTCACTGTTTATTGATTAGGAATTACCAACAAGCAGCTCGACGGAGTGATTGCTTACTACTGCACTAAAGGAATCAACTACGAAGAGCTTATGCTTGTCATTACCGACTTGCTCATCGAAATTCCTCTTCAAGCATCAATAACTATATGTGGAATTGTATGTAAGTAATATATGTGTTTTTAAATGAAATTAGTCTCTTTAGCTGTGCAACTAAGACAAAGAGTTACTCTTTCACCATCAACTTTAACAATAACATGTCAGTAATCTAATTCTTTGATTATTCCTTGCAGTGAAGGCCGGTGTGATAATGTTTGCGGTTTTTCTTGGACGCAATGGTAACCTTATTTTGATCACGTTGCACTTTTGATTAAGCATGTGGCTGTACATTAAGACAGTATGTGCTGCTATTGCTGTTTCAAAAAAGGTAAAAGTACCATTATTTCTAATCTTTCAGTTGATGGACTTGCAGCAAACCGCACTGTCATGAAATTGCTTGCATCTGCCTGCAATGATGTTGTTCCTTATCGAATGCGTAACCCAGTGGATTCTTCAAAGTAAGGAGCTGTTAGGCCTACTACATTTTTCTTGCTTTAACTACATTTTAAAGCGGCAACGTGGCTTAGTTGGTTATACCAGTGCGTTGGCTACTATTATTAAGACGAAGGGTTGAATTCCTAAAACTTTGAAAAAAATTTTTATGATTAGGATAGAATCATGAAGTTTTTCTTCGGAGAAAAACTAACAACGCCGTTTTTTCTCGCTCGTTTACTATGTGGTTACCAAAAACAGAATCAAAACGAAACGTAAGTGAGGTTTAGCTTGAGGACAATTTCATATTAGTTGCTATATATATTTATATGGTTTCTGGCTCATGTGAGAGAAGACACTGATATTCCAACACCTGTATCACAACATTTTGTTTACTTTAAACAGCTTATTTTTAAAGATACATCTACTTCATTCCGGATCCACCTCACTTAATTAAAACCTGCAGAAACAACCTCATCAACAAGAAGAGGCACTTATGGAACAACGGCATTATATCTGTTGAGCCCATCAAGGATCTAATTCGGGTAAGAAACAAATCTTTTTGCTTATCTTTATGTTGTAATTGTAACGATGACTGTATCAGATGTTAAATTTTTTGGGTTTGTAGCTTCTTTGATTCAAGAAACTCTTGACAAATTATTTTGTTCTCTACACAGGAAGATTTTAAGCGGAACGAGTTGCGACTGTTCCGCAAGTTGAGTGAGAATCACGTCATGCCCTCATCTTGGGAAAAAATGAACGTAAAATTAGCCGCGCAATTGCTTTCGGAGACTGTGGGACGTGTGGGTATGCTCTTTTTTATTAACATTTGATGACTGAGCGGGTGGGGATGCCGACGTCTTTTATTTGAGTCGAAACATTAAAAATTTGGGAAAACTATATTCGAACATAACAGATGGTCATAAACAATTTCTCAAGCGATAGTATAACTGTTGGGCTCATAGATGAAGGCTTTTTACAAAAACAATTGCACCTCTCGATGTGAAATGGGCTTATAATACATAAAAAAAAACTTTTTTTCATTATCACCACTCACACGCATATTAGAGGGCATTTATATTGTTATTATATAGTAATTTTGCTGCTGGCTTTCAGATATTCGTTTCCCCTTCCCCCCATCTAGTACTTCAAACATTAATGTATAACGGTTACAGGTCTTGCGATGCAAGAAAAAGGCTATCGCAGTTTGGCGAAATTTATTCTCACCATGGATAAATGGTTCGATTGTATGAATGCAGGTATGTTGATTTGACGTGATTTATTTGATGCTACCTTTAGATTGTGACAACTCATCCACTAAACTCAACTACTTTAGCGCTCAGTTAAGAATAGTAATTGTTAAAAATTTATTAAAAAATTCGTGACGTTCTATTCAGCCTGACAAGGACATCGCGTTTGCTGGTTTAGAGGGTGTTGTTTTCTAGGGTTCCAAAATTCCAACTTCAAAGCAACCAGGAAGCCATACAGCGAGGACAGTGATGAAAGATTACAATGGTTAGAAACAGATTTTTTCAACTATCTACGGGAATGGCGTTCAAACGCAACTGCTCGGTGCCTGGAGAGTGGATTTGATGTGAACTGCATGTTGTTGAGTCAAAGTACCGAAGAAGGATTGATGGTATCCACTCTTTCAATGGTTGTCCTCGTTAAAGAATCTTTACAAAGTGGTGCAGCCTATGTGCTGGCACGTAGAATCAATCAAGATCCGCTGGAAGCCTTTTTTGGTTACCAGCGGCGTAGAGGCGGATGCGGAGAAGCACCTACAATACGAACATTTTCAAGCAACGCCAGAAATTTTGATGCCTTACGTTGCAATATCGTAGCTGGTTCAAATGTGGAAAAGTTGGTTTGATAATGCATCGTTTATCTTTCCCTGTTGTCATCGTAGTAATAGTGCTACTATTCGACCACGAAAGGTCGCGCTAAGATTTTGCGAAAGCTTTTAAAATGGGAGCATTCAACATTTCTCCTTGAATGCTTTCTGTCAAGAAGAGATGAGCTGTAAGCATCTATTTTAAGTCTAATTTGACCAGATTTGGAATTGCACGAGAGTACATTATTCGAGGCAAATTAAGGGGATATCGTTTGACTTTGCGGTATTCGTCTTGTTGTAGCAGATTTTATAGGACTAGCACGTAGCTGGTGAAGCTTTCCTGTTTTTTAATAAAAAAAGCTAACGATGGTAGGTTGCAACCTCGTGGGTGCCAATGGAATGCAACCAAAAGTTGAAGTTTTGAGTCATTAGAAAAAAAAAACTACTGTCCTATGCATTTTATTTCGTATTTTTAGCATTGCATGCTTCCCTGAAATAGATCGAGGTTTTGAATCCCCGGTTGGAAACCACTGTTTTAATGCTTTCTAAAACCTAAATCGATGAATGATATTGTGTCATTAAATGACGCCTAACACAAATTTACCTACTGTACATAATTTTAAAGCCGCACAGCTACGCACCAGTGTTGTGCCCGTCGTAACGTTCAAGCGTTCGGAGTTAAGTTTACGATCTGGGACTCGTACCATCACGACTTTGCGCCTTTATGTCGCAAATCCATTTTCGTGCTTAATAGATAGGCCGACATGGAATTCCTATGTCAGTTGTTCACAGATATATTTAAACTAATTGGAGTCGTGATATCAACATACTGTATTTTGATGCTTTTAGATTGAGTAAAGTAAATAATATCGATTTAAAGATATTGATTATCGACTTCTCTTTTCTTTATAATTTTTTTTATCGAATTGAGCTTTTTTTTATGAAGTATGGATTATCAAATTATTCTTTTACTTTTTCATTATTGATTTCCAACCCTGCAATATTATCAGACAAATTACACCTTACTGCAGTGAATAGCTACATTTTTGCATGTAGCGTACCGTAACGATGTCGACACCAACATCATATCCATTTTTCACGCTGATTTTAAGTTCATATTTGCAAATGACAAAGCACGAAAATAGTTTCACAAAAACTCAACTACGATATAGGCTACAAAAGATACCAATGACACGACACTACTGACACGACACATCATTCGGAACATTTCCGCCTACACAGAACCAAAAAGAGTAAATGTACTGTCGGACAACCAACAACCACATTCGGGAAAACGCGATGTTAGTCTAGATAGAATGCGTATTTTTTTTGCAAGTGTTATGTTACCAACCGGCGCTTGGTGTATCGGTCAAGAGCGTCCGCTTGGTAGCCGGGAAACTGGGGTTTATTCCGGTCGGGTCATACTAAAGACTTTAAAAATAGTATTCGCAACTTCCCGCCAGGCCCTCGGCTCGTGCGGAAGTGCGAAGGGTTAAGTGTATGTGAGTTGTTTGTTATGTATGTCCCCTAACAGCGTTCAATCATTTCATGATTGATATTTGTAATGGGCCGCCATTGAAAATAGCCTACACAATCTGTGCTTGCACCTGCTGTCCCGTACCTTTACCTTTTTACCATGCATGCGTAATTTTTTCTAGATACTTTGGGCTCGATTATCTTATAGTGGTCTTCACTCATTTTCTGGCCGAAACCCAAGGTTGGTCTTTAATCCTGGCCCGAAATTGTTTCTCGCCTACCCTGGTCACCACAATACGACATTGCCTGAAAGCCGGAGTTCTTGAGAAAGTAAAGCTCGTGTGTCGTCTTTGACGCCTTTACAACAGTGCAGTCATCGGCCTCCTTCCTTCGCAGTTCAGTCGCATTTGACCTGGAGTACATCCATGCAGCTGTAACAAAACGTACCAAGGCAGTAAACATTGGGTAGATCTATTGTACTGCATCTTTCGAAAGATTAAAAGTCCATAATATGACCGCTGTAGCACTTGGACAAAGCAGCGTATGCAAAAAATTAAACGAAATTAAATAGCAAAACTAGACAATGAGAAATATTGAATTTACCTCGACAGGCGACACAGAGCAGTTGACTTAGAGGGGGGCAAGCGTTTATAAGGCCCCTCTGGGCTCTGGCCTTCCCCTTGGCGCCGGCCCTGTTTTAACAGGATCAAAAGTTTTATTTATTCCTTATTCTTGCAGATATAATTAGATCTACACTTTTTCATAATTTTTTTTGTTAGTCCGCATTGTTTATTTAGTAGCCAATCTTTGCAACACTTGATAATTTTTGCATAATGGATCTTGAAGCAGTGGATATGGACCTACTTGAAGTAATTGTGCTCGTTGATGAGGTCAGTATGACGTTATGCTATCAAGGTTGTTAAATAATGCATTACTCTTTCCTATGACATTTACTTTGGCCTTCAATTTTCTATAGCAATGTAACTTATAACAGGAAAAGTAGATGCATAAGTACGAGGTTGAACTCGTTTCATTATGGAGTCACTTGCAATCTGCTGAGGCTTTTTAGATGCATTTGCTAATTGAAGCCATTTTCATTTTTACATACGAATTAAAAAACACAATAATCCAGTTAAAGGCGCCCCCCCACCTGCCAACAATGCTTTGGATAAATAGAATTTTTCCATAATTTCGAACCTCTTCATTACAATAAGCCTTAGTCGTCTTAAGCACGAATAATCAAAACTGTGCGTAGCCTACAAAATGCATTGTATTTGGTGAAGCACTCAAAGGTAGGGGCCAAAAATATGAACAACCTTTGCCTGAAAATTGTACAAAAAGCGCTAAAATGGCCATTGCAGTATGCAAATTTTTGAAAATTTTCCGGGGTAGCATGTCGCCGGTCTCCCCTAAAGTTGTTTTTGTTACTTAAGTTGCTTAAAATTATCTCTGCCGGGAAAAAAAACTACACTGCAAATAAAATTGGGTAGAGCTCTGGGTAAAACTCCACTCAACCCAATTCATATTTGGGTAAAACACGTTTTACGCAAATACAACTTTAACCCAATTTTTTTGGGGGTAAACACACCTTCTACCCAATTGCGACTTTTTCGCTTTTGGGTAATTTTTTATACTTAACAAAATAATTTGGGGTATTTTTGAAAATTACCCAAACGTAAAAAATTTCGTTGTATTATTAAAAAATTTTACTCAATATTAAATTGAATAAAACAAAATTTACTCAAACATTCAAGTTCAAAATTCTGAAGAATATTTAGTGAATACGTAACTTTCACTAGTTTTTCCTTTGCTGTATGCAGCTGAAACCTATACCATATAGCATTATGCCGATGATGAAAGCAGCAACAGCGTGATGCAACTTTTCCTCAGGGTCATAAAGAGTCAAGCAGCCGCCCTTATACCGACGGATAAATCAAAATCTAAACAGTGCACTTTTATTGTTATTCAGATTTCCGAAAATATGCAACATTCATATGAATTTTCGATATACCCTGCTGCTGCTGCTTGGACTCCTGTAAGGTCAAAGTTAATACATTTTGGAATAACAATGCTGTAATGCTGTAAAGTTTCTCATAAAAACTGAAGGACTTTCTGTCTTTGAAATATCGTTTTAGATGTTGACATCTTGATAAATAATTGAGCGTTGCAGTTTCGAGGTGCTATATAAAAGGGGGAATCTTATAACTTTCTTTGCCCTAAAAGATTGGCTTGGACCGAACAGGCGTGTTTAGAAAACCTGCTATCACTTGGCCACCTGCCATATTTGAGTGGCGTAGCCAAGGGTGGGAGGTACCGGGGCCATGCCCCCTTGAATTTTACGAAAACAGATAAAAAAAAAACGATGCAAAAACTAGCACTCACTTTGCTTACATTAAGCTGTACAGCATAGTCATAAACCCCTTCAAATATTTTTTGGCGACGCCACTACGACCTGTATATTTCCTGAAGGTGCGTGAATCCTGTTAGGTGCCTTTCCCAACTGAACAAGTAAACTAACTGACATGTTTTTTGCGCGGTTGTTTCAATGCTCGACGTCAAACAAAGAAGTTGAATTACAGACCTCGATCTTGCTAAGCTATATTTTGGCTGTTAAAAGCTATTATCTGATATACTGTACGTGCATCTATTGGCCAATCAATTTAAAATGATAGGCTCACCTATGCTGTGCAAGTAAAAAAAAGTTTTAGTGGGTTGTGTGCACTAATTTTTTCTCTGAACAACAGCCCCGGATTAAAAAAAAGGAATTAGTCCAACCTTATATAGGCTCAGTATAAACGGACAGTGTGGGGAACAAACCGACAAGCTCGCTTTTACAGTCGTCAGGAAAAGGCACTTGGTGCTTGGTGGAACTGTTTTTTCTTTTTGTTGCATAGATTGACCTAAATATTATTAGATACGCTGTTTTCAGATAGGTCGGTAGCTGAGCAAACACGCGTACACTAAAGATTATAGGCTAAAACATAAGAAGTTAGAAATTTAAGCAACGCAGTAAAAAATTTGCAAGAGGGATGGTTGAAACTGAAGAACTTGAACGTTATGGAACGAAAATCTTAACAGCCATAATGTAATACAGTTCACAACAGTTCCAAAGATTTCATCTTTGTTTATAGAATTTCTTGGTTGTTGCACAAACAAAAGTGAGGTAGGCATTAACGTTTAGGCCCCAGAAAACGTTTTAGTAAAACGAAGTTTGGAAATGGGTAACCAGATTATCGAAAAGCTCACTTGCGCAATATCCTCTTTAACATTCGCGACACTATCAGTTGCGTATTTAGGGGGGCATTTGGCCATGCCCCCTCTCCCCCCATTTTGACTCTGCCTTTTAGTAAACAAGAACAAAATTAATTGTACCACAGTCTCTACATTAGTAGTCTGGAAGGCTCGTTACAAAGGCAGTGTCAACGGTTTTAAAATTGCGCCACCTAGTAGCGGTAGTGCTGATTTCTTGGCTGAATCGCTGATGGTTCAGGTAGAGTCTAAATTGCAGAGGTGGGCATTTTTTAAAAATTGGTTGAAGCGCAGCGCAACAAAGCGCAAAAGTTTTGTTAAGTCATCAAACGCAACGCAACTAGCGCAACCTAATGTTTAAATTGACTGAAGCGCAACGCAACTTTCGCAATCAATTATTTTTTCACATTAAAGCGCAACGCAACTTCCGCAATCAATAATTTTTTTGCATTAAAGCGCAACGCAACTTCCGCAATGAGGTTTATGCAAAAGAAAAAGCGCAACGCAACTTTCGCAATGAAAAATTTAATAAAGCGCAACGAGTAGATGTATAATCAATGCAATTTTTTCTTGAGTTATTTTTATAGGTGCTTTTAACAGCACGCAGTTAATTGTCTACAACGCGACAACGATTTTAATGCAAGTGACTGTAACAAGATTTTGCGTGGTCAATGAACAGGAAAATTTAATAAGAAGCGAAAAAAGATGCGTTGCTGATGATTGCTTTCTTCATCTTCATCCTCTTATCACGAGAAAGCGAAGGAGGCGCTGCTTAGGACGAATCCAGACTCGCTTAGGAGTTGCTTTTGTTTCCGAGTTTTCCGGTTGAATTTTGCTTCGGTCTTATTTAATTTGCCGCTTGCCAGATTTCACCAAGCAGAGATAATCAACGTGAAGCATCTTATCCAAGGACGCAACAACGAGACTAGGTTGGGAGTTGAACCATCAACCTTGCGATCATGGTCGTCGTAAAAACGACGCTCCAAACCACTGCGCCACGTTGCATTGTCGCGTGCCGTTAAAAGCACCTCATCGCGGTAAATCATAATTTGCATATGCGGCGAAGTTCTCCACAACAAGTAAATACAATTTATTCAACCCTCAATGATCTCTTTAAGCACTTGCAATTATTTTTGAAAAGCAAAAGACTTTAATGTACCACATTTCTGATGAGCTGAAAATTTCTGCTACAATAAATTGACCTTTAGGCCTATTATACGCATCAAGAAACAAACTGCTATTCTATTAAAAACAGTTACAAAAAACTGCTTACTCCAGCACATTGCGCTTTAATTAATCCGACAAAGCGCAACGCAGTATTTCATCTTCCGACAGTGCGCAACGCAACAAAGCGCAAGCAACCAGATTCTTTTCAGTTCGCAGCGCAATAATGCGCACATTATTAAATATTTTTTCAGTTCGCAACGCAATAAAGCGCAAGAAGGATTTATTTTCCTTGAAGCGCAGCGCAACTTGCGCAAAGGCTAAAAATAATTTGTTAAAGCGCTTCGCAACTTCCGCACGTGCGGAAGTTGCGCAACTAGCGCTTTGCGCTTCAAATTGCGGAATGCCCACCTCTGCTAAATTGCAACTCAAAAAACTGTTTCCAGAATGCGCTGATTGGCTGCCAGGTTTTCTTATTGCGTCACACTCATAAAACAATCAAATTTCACAGGCACAGGTTGCGGAGTGAAATCGGGTAGAATGGAACAGCCACAATTCTTGAAAATGTGTGTTCGGACCCTCTTAGCCTACTACAGTAGCTACGAGGCAAAAATAAGCTTTCAAAACAACAGATTTAGGCAGAATCACTATGATTTTAGACATTATAGCCTTGCAGGCTTACGGCTACATGAAATATCAATTAATCGGTTATAGAGTCCAATGTTTGTAGACCATAGGGTTGAAAGAAAATGGAAAGGTTATCATCGTTATCAGAAAACAGCTGCGGTACCAGTAGGTCTACTCTGTAACAGTGTAAGGAATAAGTTCAAGCGTACTCGTCCATCGGCAGCACTCTGAAGAACGGAAGACGGAAAAGGGTGTGGCGCGAGATCACGTATACAGCAGTGCATCTTAGAAGTAGCGTTGGAACTTTTGCTGAGTAAACACAGCTTGATCATGGGTATGCTGGGAATTCACTCTTACCGGTAGGTAGCCCACCTCTTCTGAATTTCAATAGGCTACACTGCTTTTCACCGTCTCATAAAAGCGAGTACTTACAAACACCACTATTCTACTGCTGTAAGATGAAGTCACCCCTTAAGAAGGGCACAACAAGTAAGCCAACATTCAGGAGGGTATTTAGCTAGGGTTGTGCCATGCGCCCCCTCATTTTTAGTTTTTTTGCTATGCCACCAGGGTTGCCTTGGTGAGGGGCTCGACCCCCTAGTTCAAAAAAACTGTTTGTAAGGGGGGCTCTTAAACTCAGCCAAGTCCTTAATTGTGAGTGTTTAGATGAGCAGAGATTCTTAAACTGAGCAGAGATTCTTAAACTGGGAGGCGTAAGCAGTGACTTGATGGTTGAACAAAGGTATTTTCAAATCATTTTTTCGTAAAACATCAAAACTTGTTTCCCAAAAACAGCTGCATCCTTCCCATTAAATCGATTTAGACATTGCAAATAAATTGTTATATAATTGTTTTCTGCATGTTTTTTGTAGCGTGGTGGGCAGTGCCGTATTGAGGCATCCCTAAAGTTCGGTCTTTCCAGTCGGGGGCGGGGGGATTTATAGGGGCCCCACGATATTGTTGTATTAGACTCAAAATTAGAGGCAATAAATTTTAAAAATTTCGTCGAAAAGTTGTTGAAAAAGCTTTACTTTTTTACCCGTGCTTTACTGTTGTGCGAGCGAGGTACCATTAAATCTGAAATGTATGTGTATCTATGCACATTAAAGAAAAAGAATAAAAGCCTCAGATGTAGGTTGGTAAATAAAGCCAATTTCTTGTTTTCTTATTTCTGTTGTGATGTGTTGTAACCGTTGCGGTTAATCAAGATTTGCACTTTGCCGTTACAGACCGTATTTTATTTTTGTTAGAATCCTAAAATGTAATCAACGCACCGGCATTGCTTTAGTACTAATGCATCGGTTTATATCTTCGTAGCTGTACTGTTTGTGGTTTTCACGATCACCACACACTCATTATTGTTTGAAGCGAATAAAATGAAAATGAATGAATTACCACTCCTGTTGTTGAAGAAACCCGTAGAGCGCGTCTGCAGAACTCAAATGACCACACGGGCCAAATTGTTAAAAATAACCTTGCCGCGTGCTTCGCCACTTTACATATTCGTTGGTATTGAAAACGAACTTCCGTAAAACACACAAGTACAAACTTCAATAAATACTTGCGATCGCGAATAACTAGCTTGCCTACCGAAAGAAGTTACTGTCATAAAAACCCACTGCTTTCAAGACGTTTTCGATGGACCAAAACTTGAAATATTTGTCTTCAACGAAGAAACAGTGATTGATCGTAAATAGAAGAATTACTTTTTACCGAATCGTTCGCGTACCATGCTCACGCTTATGGCGTATCCTGCTTTGCGCACACCGGCATTATGGTTATGGTAAAAAATTTATTATGGTAAATAGAAGGATTACTTTTTACCAAACCGTTCGCGTACCATGCTCACGCTTATGGCGTGCCCTGCTTTGCGCACACCGGCATTATGGTTATGGTAAAAAAAAATACTCTGGATGGAGATTGTTCCCAGCGATGAAATTGTCCTTCTTCGGTGCAATTTCCGTACGGAGCGAACAACATGTTGCATTATTGGGAACTTTTAAACAAAAGCTTCTGAAATTATGCCAAACGCCGAAACAGAAAAACTTGTAAAATTTGAAATGACATACCTTGTAGTTTTAGCGCGTCAAAACTTTAAAAATTTCACGTTCATTTTTTGTCTCTCCACGCAAAACAAGGTTAACATTTCTCGGTTGTCTACACTTCTGAACTGTGAGGGCTCATGTTAATTCTCAGCTGTTCATTTAACAAGTTTTGAGGATACAAAAGTCTATCAATGAATTCTACAAACAAATAAACATAATGTATCTTCAAACTAATGAATTGCGCGGTAAACGACGCAGATCACGATTCACATTAAGGTTTGTTACAACTTAAAAAATATTTTACTTAGGAATGCTACGGCAAAGTCCGTCGATTGGTCTATTTTCTTGAAAAATCTGGAAAAACATCTTTGCAATTTGACTTATAAAAAGCACATTGAAAACTTAACGCAACATTTATCGGAAAAATTTATCGGCGATAATTCATCGATTAGGCCTACTGATATTGTTTCAGAAATTGAGGTTTGTCGATTCTCGGTATCGCCCAGAACTTTTTGATTTACTTTACTCTGTATGGTTATTTCTCTTCTAATGTCTATTTCTCTTCTCTGCTGACACAGCACAGCACTACTTACATTTTTTGTTTGTTTATTATGTGCGTGAATAAAAACAATAAAGGCGCATTAACAGCATAGGTTTTTTTTGCGCCTGGACTCATAGTAGTAAGGAAATGTTAATACAGTAGTAATACGAGACGTCAGTAGTAATAAATAATTGAGAGGAAAACTCAAACTTTAAAAATGAAAAAGGAGCATCTGCAGCGACATCAGGCGAACCAAATTATCGACCCCAGTCCAAAATCACAGCTGCACTGCATAGCTGCAATCCCAACTAACACTACGAGCAAGCTATGCTAGAAAATCAAATCAACAAAGCACACTTCACAAGTTATCAAGCGGTATCTCGCAATCACGCGCGCAGACGCTAAAAGTACAGCGATTGCACCCGCGATCATCAATTGAATTGATAAATTGCAAATCTCGGGTTCGGATCACGTTACAATTACAATAATATATCTTCACGCTGTCACCTTTGATGCTAAGCGTCATGCAGAAAAGCTATGAATACCAACTTTTAAGTCATTGGTTTAATCCTACTTTAAACCGAACTCGGAATCTACCGTTCTAGAAGCAGACGTTCTATCGATTCGGCCATCTGAGCGGTAATAATTTCTTTTGGCTTAAGTTCTATCTAAAAAAAAGAGTATTTTAATATAAGTAAACAGAAAACAAACTTTTGTTTTTTTTTTAAAAACAAATTTTTTTTTAAAAACACATATCGGTATGTAGGCTATATTTCGTTTGGTGTTTAGGTGTATTTTAGCTGCAAGAAAAGGGAATTTGACTGGTTTTTTGACCGGGCGGTCGAAGAATCTCGACCGGTGCCGGTTGACCCAACCGGTTTCCATCTCTTACCCCGGTACTTAAATTTAATTCTTATTTTTTCGTTTATATCCAAAAAAAGGTCTCATAGCGAAGACGTAATTTCTCCAACATTTCTACGCGTGTGTCTCGATCTAAAGAAAAAAGTTTTATAAGAGCGGGGCCCCTCAAAACCTGTGACGAATTCCTCAAAACATGACTGGTCCCGGGTACTTTGTAGTTCCCTGCCCGCCTTCCCTGTCAGTAACAATACTTTTACCTAAGCATAATTTCAAAGTAGCCTACTTTTTACACCACTGGTGAATCTATATAAATACACACACAAAAGCAAAAGCATGACCTGATATTTATTAGATCACTAAACAGATTAATATGAAAGGTGGTTAAGTAGCCTATTTCACTTTCCATGATGCATATACTTCACTCAATTATAAAATTAAGCTGCAATTGTGCGGCTTGAAAATATAAAAAAAAAAAAAAAAAAAGAAGTCTCCAAACAGAAGTAAAAAGGATCTTACTCCTACTTTCAATCTACCCATTAAAAACATACCTCTACCACACCACAAAAATTCAGCTCTTTGCATTGTTTGTTACCGATATCACAAATAACAATTTCAAACATCCATTACATGTTAACTGCCATCTGTACATTTTCCGCACAAAAAAATACCATATAGCTTATATGTAAATCTGTTGCTGCATCCAAGAGCCATGCAAAAACCAATCATTTATTTTTCTAAAACTCAGCCGGGGCAATGCAATCATCAACAAGTGGTAAAGCCTAGACTGCTGATTGAAGAAACTGTATCTGCTTGCCCTCCAATGACGTCACGAATGAAACTGGCCAATCAGAAGCCAGTATTTTTTTTACTTTGTTTTGCCAATAACTTCTTAACGAAATCGAATTTTAACATCCGACCAAAGCTATTGAGTAATTCAAGGCATAGCAAAACTAATCCTAGCGTATTGTTTTGCACCGAACCCCAGATTCAGATTCAGATTATATTTGGCGTCAACATAAAATACTGTAAAACAGAATAAAGCAACTGAGAGCAAAATGCGACGCCACAGAGTCTATGAGAAGCCCAGAAATGGCTTTTCATCGATAGTTCATGGAATTATCGATTCATAGACTCTGCAAACAAAAAAAAGACAAACAACGTTAGTGAAGTGGAGTGTTCGGGACTCGAGAGCGCTTGAGAAATAGAGATGAAAATATATTAATTTGAAAGACGATATAATTTAATGATTATTTAAAAAGTGGTACCTCAATCTTTTTTTAAATTGACCTAAAGTTTTTGATTGTTTAATTTCATCTGGTATTTCGTTCCACAATTTAACGCCAACAAATTTGAGAGATTGCTTGCAAATGCTTTTTCTAAATAGAGGAAGGTGTAGATCGTTTGATTGCCTTGTTCGGCGAGAATGAATTTCAGAGTTACGTTGGAAAAATTTATTAAAACAAGCAGGTAACAATTGGTGAAGGAATTTGTAGACTAGACAGCAGATTTCAAATTTAAACTTGTCCTTGATTTTTAAGATGGCAAATTTTTTATAAATGTCATCGATATTGTCATGGGCGCAGCGGTGAAAAATCAAACGAAGGATTCTATTGCATAGGTTCTGAAGTTTGGATATTTTAGAAAAAGTGGTGTTACACCATGTAGTGATGCAGTAATTAAGGTGGGACGATGCAAGGGAGTGAAATATAGACATTAGACAGCTAGTATTTAAATAATCGCGAGCTTTGTAAATTATACCTAAACATGTACGAAGTTTACTGTGGACGGATTCAATGTGAGATTTCCAACTGAGGTTGTTAGACAAGGTAACACCGAGAAATCGAAATTTGGAAACCTCAGAGATCGGAATTTTGTTGACAGAAATTACATGATCGGGGTTTCGAACCAAACGATGTGGCTGTGGAGATAATATCATAAATTTAGTTTTAGCGATGTTTAAAGTTAATTTGTTGATGAGAAGATTATTGTGGACAATGTTTAGAGATTCATTTGCAGTATTGAAAAGATCAAAAAAAAACCCCACCTTTAAAGGGCGCAGTCTTGGAAAAGTTTTAGCAAATAATAGGCATTTTGAAATCGCGAAAGCGAATCGAACGCAATCTAAAGCGGTATGTTTACTACGAATTGTTCAACAATGAAGATAAGCCAAAATTCTCGAATCGACGTTTTTATCCTTGTAAAAAAGATATCCGGAACCACTTCCGCCTGGCCATCGCCGAACAAATACTTGCAAAGATGGATCAGGACCATCTCAAACTCCTTGTTGGCGAATGGAAAGCTTCCGTAGATTCCCAAGACAAGTTCTTGTTAAGATCTTACGTTGCTGCAAAAAAATTTGGGAATGAAGCTGGCGGTTCAAAAGCATGTGAAGAAGAATCGACTGGTTCCGGCGCGCAAACGTTGCTGGCTTTGCACCAAATGTCTTGGCAAAGACGGCTTTTATTACGCTATGAACAAGACATTTGCCTTTTGAATGCCACGTATAAAACGTGCAAATACGCGCTGTCTCTTTTTTTTTCTATGTGTCAAAACAAAATTCGGCTATATGCAGTAGTGGCCACTTTCATCATCCAAAATGAAACGCGCAAAGACATCGAAGAAGCATTGCAAATAATCAAGTCGTGAAATCCAGAATGGAAACCTTCATTTTTTGTTACGGATTGCTGCGAAGCTGAAATTCATGCCATTGAAAATTCATTAGCAGGTATTACAATGCGAGTTTAATAATGCAATAACCGCCGCTTGTTGTATCGGTTAGGAGCGTCCACTTGGTAGCCGGAAGACTGGGGTTTTATTCCGGTCGGGTAATACTAAAGACTTTAAAAGTAGTATCTGCAGCTTCCCGCCAGGCGCTCGGCACAAGCGGAAGTGCGAAGGGTTAAGCGTATGTGTGTTGTTCGTTTTGTACGTATTCTAACAGCGTTCAATCATTCATGATTGATATTTGTAATGGGCCGCCAATTGAGAATGGCCTACACAATGTGTGCTTAGCACCCGCTGTCCCGCACCTTTACCTTTAATAATGTAACATATTTTATTATAGGTACCGGTGCTACAAACACAATCACTACATAGTTTACACAATGCACAAGTTTACAGAAGTTTGGTCTGCAATGCAAACTATAATGAAGTAATTAAGGAAAGACTTTTTTGCATAGCCGCAAACACTATCAAACCAAGGCGTATCGCCTGATACTTCAACCAAGCATAAAACTACAATTCTAATCATACTTTTTAGCTAAGCGACCTCTGCTACACATATATGCTACACAACCTCGCTTACCGATGAATGCCACATGAAGTTCACTCACAAAACTTGATTTGAACTGGCATTCCAGTGGCAGCTTTGCCTGAAAAGTAATGAGTAATTTATTAGTTACTAATAACTTGATATGTTAGGACAGACAAGCGAAAGTTCTTGCTACATTTATAGCTTTTTAACAATAAATTATTGTTATTGGATGACTGGAATAATTACATGCAGAATGCTGAGTTTTAAACTGCAAATTTCATCGGGAGCAAGCGTGGAAACGTTGGGCAAAAAAACCAGAAAACGGTGTAGGAGATGATAGAGCACGCTTGCTGACTCTTATGCGGAACGTAGCAAAAGCTGCAGATGAGGAAAGTTACAACAAAGGGCTACGACATCTCAGAGAAAGCGATATATGGATGCGCAATAAGAAATTATTTGGACAATACTTGGCTGTCACAAAAGGAGGTAAACAGTCAGCACGACAGCTGTTAGAAGCTGTATGTTATCGTTTTCTTTGAATTTTTTTTTATTAGTACAATGCGTTTAGTGCAAGAAACCAATTGCAAACCACGCAATAATAAATCTGTATGTATCTTGCCTCGTTGTGGACAATCATGATTCGAAGGCCTGGTTCTGTTGGTGTGTCGCGATCCCCAAAAGCAAAAAAAAAAGCGAAATAACGCGCAAAATCAGAATAGAAACCTTTGACAAAATTTCGTTTGTAATACGGCGGTGGTTGCAACTTTACCGCAACAAGCTTCGAATTTGTATCAATACGAACAATGGAGTAGAGACACAGAACAGAACTCTGAAGTAGTACCACATGAGATGGCGATCAGACAAGTTTCTCGCTGGATTAATGACAGTTCTCCACAGAGAATTTTTGCCTGCAGCTTGGTTACGGTAAATTTTTTGTAATTTTTTTTCATGTATAAGAAGTTAAAGTTTTTGATAGTTTCGAAGCTTAAATATTATAGGAATACTTACTGAAATAATATAAAAGGACGATATTTTGGTGCGTCCATGAAAGAAGTTGTTCCTGAAAAATTTTTATTTGTAAGAATTGCTGTTACTTTTCATACATTCATTTGAAGTCCACTTTTACTGATTAATTAAGCATTATTAGCAGATGGATTTTGGTACATAAAAGTACGCTTTAGACCGGCCGTTAGCTCAGTTGCTTAGCGCACACGTTATCGGTGCGGTAGATTTGAGGTTCGATTCCCAGGCCGATCAACTTGACACAGTGTCGCCAACGGCTCGCCACCGCAGCGACGTTTCTTCGGAGCTGTGTTGCCCAGGCGCTAAGCCGCGGAGATGGGACCCGCCACTCGTTACACGCTTCGGTGTAATACGGCGAGTATAATAAAGATTTGATTTATTAAAGTACGCTTTACATTACTGAATGCTGCAAACTTGCAATTATGCCTACTCTTGTATTCTTTGACTCCTCTTCTACTGCATGCATGCCGTAACGTCAATCGTTTAGTTGTTCTTCTACTACTACATCTCAGATGTAATCTGACGAGATGAACAACGGGAACCTTGACAGTGAAAAGTCCCTACTGCACAGTCAACACGAAAGTAAAAAAGTCTGTCGTCGCACTTACCATTGATACCATGTCTATCACTGCATGCAAGTCGTATCTTTCCTTGATTAAATTTCCATACCGGCTTTACTTTAAGCAGTGCAAAAACCCTTTCTTGCTGTAAAAGCAACGTGTTCTCTTTTTTTTATCGGATGCAACTTTCTGAAACAAAATCATGCTTTTACAAACGCAATGTCGAAACTCTTGTTTGCACAACTTCTTTCGCAATGGATATTGGATACACAGCAGGTTATATGACTACTGGTGTAGGTCCTGCCTAAAAAAACCTAACGATCTCATGTTGCAACCTAAGCGGTGAGATTGGAATACAACAACCAGTACGTCACTTAATGCCGTGACGGATCGCGAAGGCACAAGCACAACTTGTATTTTCCGAACTTTTACTTTTTTTGAAACAAATAAGAGCTTTAAAAACTTATTTAAACTGTTTCTTAAAAAGTTCTAAAACTATGTCCATAGATGCATGTTTCCAGATACGGGTAGCTTTCCTTTACTGCCCACAACAAGGAAATCCGCAACCAATACAAATTCTTGAAGAATTTGGTTTGCTGCTTGATTCAAACAGCTCAGATGGCTGAGTGGTAAAAGCGTCCGCCTCTGGAGCAGTAAACTCGGGTTTGATTCTGAGTCGGGTCAAACCAATGACTTTGAAATTGGTATTTACAGCTTCCCTGCTTGATGCTCAGCATTAAAGGGACAGAGTGGAGAACAAGTCGGCAAGTTTACTTGTTGTGCCGTTGGGAAGGGTACCGGTAGGCCTACTTAGCGGAATTCTCCCATCTTAGTGAGGTTGACAGGCGGCCGGCAACTTCTAAGCGAGCTCGTTGTAGCGCTTTGAATGCTTGCTCTTGATAGGAGGATTAATGTGCAACTAATATAATACAAATTCGTAAAGTATTTCGTCTTTCACAGCTACCTGTAAAAAAGAATTCAGAATTTTTTTGGGAAGTGAACCCGACTAATAGGAATCAAAAACTGCTTAGCTCCCAGGTTTGTACGCATAAAAGTATCTGACCAGACTAGGATAAAAGTATCTCATAAAAGTCTGACCCGACTCGGAATCAAAGTACAAACCCAAGTCTGCACTTACCACTCGGTCATTTGAGCAGTTAACTTCTTTTATTTGGTGCTCGCTGGATTTTACCAGCAAGGATGATAGTCTACAATCAAAAGCATCTGAAAGGAGGCGACGAGGCTAGGATTAGTAGTTGAACCAACATAATCAAGAGATTAGAGACTAGAATATAATCAAGAGTGTAGCCAGAAAAAAATTGAGGAGGGGCAAATTGTGTAACTTTCAAACTTGGCGTCATTTAGGCTACTTATAGCAGCAATGCAGCACACTCCCCTCATATTGATGAAAACATAAATTTTGTGGAATTTCTGTCTAAGTCGTAAACTGATCGCTACATTAAGCTAAAAAAATTATCTTTTTCTCAAAAACGTCCAGTTGGTGGTAAATTTTTATCAGGCAATCGTCACCATACTACGTTGTTGATCCGGACGCACTAATGTATCATCATTCATGAACACATAGATCATTTTACTTGTTGAAAATAAGTGTTGGCAGAACACGGAAAAGAGCACACGCAGCAAAACGGGTAATCGTTAAAACATGCCCGTCAAAAAAACTAGGCATGGCTGCGTGACTTTAACAATGAAAAAAAAGAAAAAAAATTGGATTTAACAACAAAAACACACGCACACAACGAACCAACACAGAAACAAAATTAATTAATTAGTTAAGCAACGTGTCATAGCAAACGAGATCAATTTTGCAACTAAACTGGATTAGCACCAAGATTTCAGCCTGTGACCCCAGCTATTGGGAGGCTAACAGGTTCTAAATCTTGCCCAAGGGTTACCTGGAAAGAGTTGTGAATGGGTACCCTCATTCATCCACGCTTGTTTAAAAGACAAGTTCACAACCGGGTGCAATTTTTACTCATGTCCAGGAGTGAAGTTTTTATTCATGTCCAGGAGTGTTGAAAATTAGAAAGCGACGAGATACAGCGCGTGTATAGATAGGCCTACGGACAACGGTTACTACCGGTAAGTTAGTAAGGGGTCAGCACATAAGATACCGGTAAAGTCGAAATCAAAGTTCATCATAACTTTTGATTCAAGTCTTGATAAAAATAAACATGTTTTTGCAACAGTGTGCAACTGCGCATCGTAGGCTATTATAACAACAGAGCGCTCAACGGGACGATTTTTTTCAATCAACATAACGTAAATTGTCTGTACAGTAACCTACCGCTTAAGTTCGCATCCCAGTCGAGTTCGCACCAAATTATCAAAAAAACTGGAATCAACTTTTTCACGATTCAACCAAACTTTTCTAATAGCAGCCTAACTCACTTCATACTGTCGAGCTATGCTTCGTTTACTTGCAGGAGATAACTCCAATCTCTCTGATTCATTCAAACGTTTCACTTTGTTAGACCATAGATTACTTAGTGGATAGGAAGAGGCGTTACGCATCAGTGATTTCACTTTTTTTAGCATGCTATTACTCTGTTGTTTGGAAACCAATTTGCATAAAATTTTTAACATAGTCATTTATTGATTTTTAATTATTTTTAGTAATTTTTGTTTATACAAATAGGCGTAGCTAAAAAAGTTCAAAAACAACAGTGAAATTTTGCAAAAAGTTCAGTCACGCTTGAGTCATGGTGCCAATTTCTCTTCAGCTACCATTGAAAATGCTAGTCTGATGCTGGTCTGCAGGTAGTAATTGAGGGTTGTTTAGCCTTCTGCAGCACATCAAGCACTTTAAGGGGACTAATGGATTTGTATATGGGCAAAACATTGTTTATAAGTAACATTAAGTATCTAGGTATGGTTTATTGGGTTAAAAGTGACTGGTTTTTAGGCTTGATAACCAAAGGTGGGCACAAATCCGTAAAATTGATTTTCTTTTAAACTCTAATCCATCATTATACGTCTACTTGCGGGTTGAGCCTATCTCCGCGGCTAAGTTGATGCCTGAGCCACAACTTCAAACTGCGAAAAATATGCGTTGCAGTGGCGAGAAGTGTGTCCGACTTGACCGACGCGGAAATTGAACCCATAACCTTGCGTACACATTGCCAACAAGCACCGGTATTTTAATAAGAGATCTGTGGCTTTTTAAAGAAAAATCTAAAAATCTTAATTGGTTTTCAATGGAATTAAGTTTAAGGAGCAACTAGGTGCAGCGACCGTGCATTTTTTATTTTTCAGGCTGTGTCTATTTTTATTTACGCATGGTAGCCTATAACGTATATCGTTTTGTTGCTGTAGCCTTCTTTTCGGCCACTGTTTTTGTTCTTTTTTGAGTTTTTCTCTGGCCGTTAAATAAAAATAAACTACTACTACTAACGTATACTACTACTACTATTATCTTTATCGATATGGCCTAATTTTCTGCAACTTGCATTAACCAAAACTCTGCCATCAGTATAATGTAGCCTACCGTCTCGATAATGATGAAACATAAATCCAATTCTTCTTGCGACATGTCCTCCCAGAGTTCCATTTTTAAACGGGCAAGAGAGTGTCGAAAACGTAGGTAAAATTTGTATTGTACTGGTGAAACTACTATAGCCTATTACGCTACGCAACAGTGAAAACCTGTAAAATAGTTGTACGGTTCAACCGGAAGGTCTACGCTACGGTTTACGATGATATTCCCTCGCTTATCGTAACCTTGCAAAGCTCGTAAGTTTAAGCTCGGTGTGCCTGAACATTACGGCAATCTTAGACTCAAATATGCTAAAAAGATTTGAACTAAGATGCAATATGCATGAAGATAAAGACTCTTTTCTGGCATTTTTAAGCATCAGATATGCACTTTTCCATTGTAGCTGAAAAAAAATTGGCACTATCGTTCAAGCGTGACTGAACTTTTTACGTCACAATGCAGGGTTCAATCCACTAAGTAATCTATGGTTAGACATTGTACTATATTAGACTATTTGAGAATATGCTGTATAATACCTTGCTTAAATTAATTGTGCAGCTTTTATATCAATGTATCAGTTACGTAACAATGAGGCACTAGCTCAAATGGTAATAAAGTAACACGCTTGATACACGCGATTAATGAGGCACGAATAGGGCCTTTCATAACGTAATTAAAAGCTTTGTACTATCAAAGACGAAACCATAGCCAAATTGCTAAGTTCGCATCTCCCGCATAAGTGCGCACCAGGCGTTCGGATTCAAGTTCCGAACTTAAGCGGGAGGTTACTGTACATCACTTGCCTGCAACGTAGCAATAAAACTTCGGCGTTTGGCAATGTTCATAAAATTTAGAGGTATAAGAATTTGTAAAGGCACGCCCCCTCCCCCTTCCCCCACCAACATAAACACATTACACACGTAGCCTGCTCGAAGTCAAGAACGATTAAAACACCTGAGGCGCTAAAAGTTAGTACTTTTATTTTGATAATGATAATTTGTAATTTAAATTTCAGAGAGAAGTCATGGCCCCTTTGCCCCCCCCCACCTTTGACTGCGCCTACTTGAACCGTCAACCTTGCAATTCTGGCTGTATCAAAAACGACGTTGCGAACCATTCGGCCACGCAGCCATGCACGCCTTATGTAACTTTGGCGCGATAACCTGCCTACGAGAAGCCCAGAATTGCGCCATGGTTAGACAAACATGGTGCCGGGGGTACTTCAAACTCAAAATCTGTGGAACCTTGCACTGAACAGCTGAATGCACAAACAGACCAGTGCTTTTTGTGGCACCGCCCTGGACTCTGTTTTTTATGGAAGGTCCTATCGAGAAAGTACCTATCCGAATACATTTGAGGAATTCATTACGGTATCTTGCTCCGCTCTGCCGACGTCTTGCGTTAGCCTACTAACCTTCGCATTTTCAGTCTAGTCTATAGACAGTGCGCTTTTTAACTGTTTAATTTATGTTTTATGTAGCCGTAAGCCTGCAAGGCTGTGATTTTTTAATCATTGCGATTCAGCCTAAACCTGTTTTTTAAAAGCCTATTCGTACCTTAACTAGGCTAACTCTTACATTTCTTACATTTTAGCTAGTTCTGTAGACTAGGAGGAGGCAGGAGCTGAACATGCATTTGCGGCAATTGTGGCTGTTCCATTTCACTCGATTTCACTCCCCAAACTTGTGCCTGTGAAATTTGATTGTTTTACGAGTGTGACGCAATAAGAAAACCTGCCAGCCAATCAGCGCATTCTGGAAACAGTTTTTTGAGTTGCAATTTAGACTCTACCGATGGTTCAGGGTGTACTGAACGCTAGACGATGAGAAGAAAAGAGCGTTTTATCCATTCTGGAAGTTGTTTTAGGCAGAAAGTTAAATATTTCTACCAGACGGGATACGTTTCGACTATTAAATAAAGTCTCTTCAGTGGTGCTTAAAACTTCAAATCCATGAAGTAAATCCATCAACATACAATGCATTCTACCTAACACCTTTAAAGGTTACTTCTATATCAAACTCAAGTTTTTGGCCCCAAACAACGATACCCAATGAAAGAAAATATAACCACTAACCCCCACAACTAAGTTCCCGGTAGCCTAACTAGCCCACATCACTAGAAGCCCCTATGATCGTTGTTTGGGGCCAAAAACTTGAGTTTGATATAGAAGTAACCTTTAAAGGTGTTAGGTAGAATGCATTGTATGTTGATGGATTTACTTCATGGATTTGAAGTTTTAAGCACCACTGAAGAGACTTTATTTAATAGTTTAAATACTTCTATTAAGTGATATGTGGAGCGTACTTTTATTGTATTGGAAATTTTAATGATAACTTTATAGTACTTTGCCTACTTTTCAAACCGGTATTGTGTTTTAGTAATGTCATATGCAGTTACTTGCTATACCGGTTGGTATGATGCGAAAAAAAAATCTGAGAATAGATCAATACCTATGTACCATGGGTTTGGATCCATGCAGTTTCCGTACACTATCATCTTTAACCAATATCATTTTCACTCTGTAGCATGGACAAGGGCTAGGCCATACACCAGTGCACTGATGTACAAGTTACTGCTAGTATCAACTGGCAGATGTTACTAGAGAGCTAGAGAACAACAAACTTTTGAACATATTAACTTATTTATCTGTTGACCAATTAAATGCTGTTTTGCATTTTAAGGACCAGTATACCTGTACCGGTAAGTCTTAGTTAATGTATCATGCCGTTATTTGATGAAGCAATTGGTGGCACATATTTAGGTGAAGACTGGTTTATTGGTCTACCTTGTGTTATCATTACTAGGTCTACCATAAATTCTATTGCAACAGCTGTAACATATACAATAAAATGCTTATTTGTAGTATACATACCGGTAGTTGTTAAAACAAGTTTACATTAGATGAGTTGTTTGTAGATATTTACTGTCGTCACAAGCTTGAACCATTTCATAAAATCGATTAGTACCGGTATCCTAGTAGTTAATCACTACTAGTGGTACTGAGTACCTGGAAACATTTTTTCAAGAAATAGAATTTTGAATTTGGTTCATTTGTTAAAAAAGCAAATTCTCTGCAGTCAGGAAGATTTATTTACAGCACGTAAGCAAAGGAAACATACTGGTAGAATCTATGCCTAATCAACCAGTAACCGCTTTCTGACAACTTCCTCAAGTCAAAAATCATTAGTTTTATATACAAATAGAGCCTACTGCATACCGGTATGCTAGAGTGGGCTACAAACTGTAAAATTTCTATGCTCTCTGTGACCCCCAAAGATTGTTATGCAACTCCTTAATTACCGATATGGTGTTAGCCCTCCCAGTTTGTGAAGATCTGGAATAAACAATTTAATTGATTTAATTTTTAGATATGTATGGTCACTTATTTTCGTAATTGACTAAAAAGCATTTGGCTTAAAATTATGATTAATTAGTTTAGTTAAGTACAGTTGGTTCCACTTAACTGGATCACTTCAGGCCGAGGGCTTTTGATCCAGTTAGCGAAAAGATACAAAACTGCAAAAGGTCAAGTTTTTTTCAGTAGACAAAAACATCCAAGTTAAAAAAACAATATATAAAAGTAGAATATACAAATAATCAAAAACACATCTGTGTATATATAATCAAAAAGCAATGTATTGTATAGGAGTTTGTTAGTTTGGATGAAAAACAAAATGTAACATAGTTTTTTGTGTCAAATCAGGTGTAAGTGTTTGATTTTATACTTTGCCAATTTTGCCATCATGTTATTGTTGCAAAGCCTCGTTCCAGCAGACCTTGTTTGAGAGTATTCAAAGCGTTATAGATCCCTGTAATTTGAAATCTCGTGTGAAATGTGCAAATTTACTTGGACTTTTTATGCAAAAGTGATCTAAGCAAAAAGCAAAAGTGATCTTAAGATCCCAGCTTAATGTAGACACACTTGCCTTGACAATGGCACCAGTCGTGAGCCGAAACGTCCGCCCAAGTATTTTTAGCTGAATCTTGGCTGTTTTATTTGTAAAAAAGTAATCTAATTATACAAAAAATTGATCCAGAAAAGTAGCATTTTTTTACGTTGAGATTGCTTTTATAATTTGGAATTTAGAAACATGAATCGAATGATCCAGTTACGCGAAGCCAACTGTAATATCTTTGAAAACATGTTTGCTGTCAGATAATAATCATTTGAACCAGTATCTTAAACAACAGATAGAAGCAACCATTGGACTGTCACAGATATTATGTATTTGAGCATTTCAATCAGGCACTTTGCAATCTAATTTGAGAGTTTTAGTGATCTTCGGAGACTATGAGTGCTCTTTTTTGCCTTTTCCATCTGTTTCTTTTGTAAATTAAGTTTTTCAGTGTGTTTTGTTGATATGTGAGCACGCATTCTAATATAGCGTCCAAGTAATTGTTTTATTGCATTTTCATGTGAATTTGTGATTGCAATACCTTGCTGAAATACTTTGTCTATTATTGCCGGAGGGGAAATTTTTCTTTTGTCTTTCATTACTCTGAACTTTTTTTCACATTTTAGAACTAAGCTAAGAAATTCATCATTTGGCACGACTAAACCTCTATTCATTTTTTCGAAGTGGGATGATAGTTTATTTGTGGTTGAAACTTGAGTTTTACACCAATCGCTTTCTTCTTTTGGTAACTTGTTGATGCCCCATTTCAAAATAGCACCACCCAAATACTGAACAATATCTTTATCTGTTTTAGTGATGTGGATCATAGTTTGGTTTTCTTTTGTATCTGGAATTTGAAGAAAAATGTTTGGGATCACATGTTTCATAATTCTGCGGATATGAATTTCTTTGATTTCACTAGTGCATGGATATTTGTTTTGTAGTAGGCATGCATATTTTCTAAATTTTTCTTTTCTACTAACACAGTTCATTTCTTTTAGATCAGGACAAACATGATGGAGAAAAAATGTTTTGTAGAAATGTGGCAAGGATAGTGCTTCAACTGCTTCATTAATAGCATCTTCGTATTCATCATATGTTATGCTGGTCTGCCATTCCATATCATCATTTTCATCAATCTGCAGAAGATGAATTTATGTACTGGTAAAATGCAAAGGTTGTTTCACCACATCACCTACGTTTGAAATCTATTATAGAACACTTCAACCTGTTCTCTCCCAGAATTCGTCAGGTGACTATAGCTTACGTATATTTACATATGCATATTCGCAGCAGCCTGTATAGTGCAGTTACCTTACGACAATGCTAATTTGATAATAACTAGGTGTCTGTCAAAAGACGCAGTAGTGGCGAACAGATCAGAACTTTACGTTCCCATGTACGATTGTGCTTAGTCAACACTTTACAATCATTGTGGAGAGGTTAACTCCATTCTGCTGTTCGATAGTGCAGCACCATTGATAGATACGACTAAACCCTTATTTGATACCCGCATAACAAAACATCAAATCAATATTTTGGTTTGATGCTTGCTGTGCGAGTAACGAGCTGAAGTTTGTTCATGGTGGTTCTATCAATATGACAATACGTCCGTTGATAGGTACAGGCGCCTTTAACTGGATTATTGTGTTTTTTAATTCGTATGAAAAATGAAAATGGCTTCAATTAGCAAATGCATCTAAAAAGCCTCAGCAGATTGCAAGTGACTCCATAATGAAACGAGTTCAACCTCGTACTTATGCATCTACTTTTCCTGTTATAAGTTACATTGCTATAGAAAATTGAAGGCCAAAGTAAATGTCATAAGAAAGAGTAATGCATTATTTAACAACCTTGATAGCATAACGTCATACTGACCTCATCAACGAGCACAATTACTTCAAGTAGGTCCATATCCACTGCTTCAAGATCCATTATGCAAAAATTATCATGTGTTGCAAAGATTGGCTACTAAATAAACAATGCGGACTAACAAAAAAAATTATGAAAAAGTGTAGATCTAATTATATCTGCAAGAATAAGGAATAAATAAAACTTTTGATCCTGTTAAAACAGGGCCGGCGCCAAGGGGAAGGCCAGAGCCCAGAGGGGCCTTATAAACGCTTGCCCCCCTCTAAGTCAACTGCTCTGTGTCGCCTGTCGAGGTAAATTCAATATTTCTCATTGTCTAGTTTTGCTATTTAATTTCGTTTAATTTTTTGCATACGCTGCTTTGTCCAAGTGCTACAGCGGTCATATTATGGACTTTTAATCTTTCGAAAGATGCAGTACAATAGATCTACCCAATGTTTACTGCCTTGGTACGTTTTGTTACAGCTGCATGGATGTACTCCAGGTCAAATGCGACTGAACTGCGAAGGAAGGAGGCCGATGACTGCACTGTTGTAAAGGCGTCAAAGACGACACACGAGCTTTACTTTCTCAAGAACTCCGGCTTTCAGTCAATGTCGTATTGTGGTGACCAGGGTAGGCGAGAGACAATTTCGGGCCAGGATTAAAGACCAACCTTGGGTTTCGGCCAGAAAATGAGTGAAGACCACTAAAAAAGATAATCGAGCCCAAAGTATCTAGAAAAAATTACGCATGCATGGTAAAAAGGTAAAGGTACGGGACAGCAGGTGCAAGCACAGATTGTGTAGGCTATTTTCAATGGAATATGAAATATGAACTTAAAATCAGCGTGAAAAATGGATATGATGTTGGTGTCGACATCGATACGGTACGCTACATGCAAAAATGTAGCTATTCACTGCAGTAAGGTGTAATTTGTCTGATAATATTGCAGGGTTGGAAATCAATAATGAAAAAGTAAAAGAATAATTTGATAATCCATACTTCATAAAAAAAAGCTCAATTCGATAAAAAAAATTATAAAGAAAAGAGAAGTCGATAATCAATATCTTTAAATCGATATTATTTACTTTACTCAATCTAAAAGCATCAAAATACAGTATGTTGATATCACGACTCCAATTAGTTTAAATATATCTGTGAACAACTGACATAGGAATTCCATGTCGGCCTATCTATTAAGCACGAAAATGGATTTGCGACATAAAGGCGCAAAGTCGTGATGGTACGAGTCCCAGATCGTAAACTTAACTCCGAACGCTTGAACGTTACGACGGGCACAACACTGGTGCGTAGCTGTGCGACTTTAAAATTATGTACAGTAGGTAAATTTGTGTTAGGCGTCATTTAATGACACAATATCATTCATCGATTTAGGTTTTAGAAAGCATTAAAACAGTGGTTTCCAACCGGAGATTCAAAACCTCGATCTATTTCAGGGAAGCATGCAATGCTAAAAATACGAAATAAAATGCATAGGACAGTAGTTTTTTTTTTTCTGATGACTCAAAACTTCAACTTTTGGTTGCATTCCATTGGCACCCACGAGGTTGCAACCTACCATCGTTAGCTTTTTCTTTTAAAAACAGGAAAGCTTCACCAGCTACGTGCTAGTCCTATAAAATCTGCTACAACAAGACGAATACCGCAAAGTCAAACGATATCCCCTTAATTTGCCTCGAATAATGTACTCTCGTGCAATTCCAAATCTGGTCAAATTAGACTTAAAATAGATGCTTACAGCTCATCTCTTCTTGACAGAAAGCATTCAAGGAGAAATGTTGAATGCTCCCATTTTAAAAGCTTTCGCAAAATCTTAGCGCGACCTTTCGTGGTCGAATAGTAGCACTATTACTACGATGACAACAGGGAAAGATAAACGATGCATTATCAAACCAACTTTTCCACATTTGAACCAGCTACGATATTGCAACGTAAAGGTGTGTTTACACAGAATACGATGAAACTTTTCGTACGTTCAGTGACGTAAGCTAGGAAACAGTTAGAGGTTATGACGTAAAGTTACGTCACTTTGCGCGGCATTCTAGAATACAATCGTTAGGTGCTTCGGAAAACAACCGGTGCGAAGCAAAACTGTTTAGGTTTGGATTATGTGGAAGATATTTTTGTTAACTGCTCACGTCAAAAATCTTATGAAATTTCGTACGACAGCAAATCGGACTAAAATCGCATTTAGTGTAAACAGACCTTAAGGCATCAAAATTTCTGGCGTTGCTTGAAAATGTTCGTATTGTAGGTGCTTCTCCGCATCCGCCTCTACGCCGCTGGTAACCAAAAAAGGCTTCCAGCGGATCTTGATTGATTCTACGTGCCAGCACATAGGCTGCACCACTTTGTAAAGATTCTTTAACGAGGACAACCATTGAAAGAGTGGATACCATCAATCCTTCTTCGGTACTTTGACTCAACAACATGCAGTTCACATCAAATCCACTCCAGGCACCGAGCAGTTGCGTTTGAACGCCATTCCCGTAGATAGTTGAAAAAATCTGTTTCTAACCATTGTAATCTTTCATCACTGTCCTCGCTGTATGGCTTCCTGGTTGCTTTGAAGTTGGAATTTTGGAACCCTAGAAAACAACACCCTCTAAACCAGCAAACGCGATGTCCTTGTCAGGCTGAATAGAACGTCACGAATTTTTTAATAAATTTTTAACAATTACTATTCTTAACTGAGCGCTAAAGTAGTTGAGTTTAGTGGATGAGTTGTCACAATCTAAAGGTAGCATCAAATAAATATTTCAGCATTCGCTAACGTACCACAATTTTTCGCGGAAATCATGTTCAATTTCGAACACCATTTCTTGGGCACTTTGGGAAGTGCATAAAGATTTGCTACTATCACGTCACCAGAGAAAAACCGTTTGAAACTAGCAGATTTAGGCCTACCTAAATAACCGTATTTAGCGTTACGACCAAGGGTGGAAACTCACACCTAAACCGAAATCTGAAAACCCGGTTTTAAAGGAAATTTTGGAAATCCATACTGAAACTGACACCTACTTGGCCAAAATTTTGAAAACCTAAACTTGAACCGAAACCGTTTTTTCTTGAAACGTCAAAACTGAAACTGAAACTAAAACCTGTTCAAAATTTTCTAAGGTTTTGGGTTTTAAAAATTGTCATCACCATCGTTACCAGCACAGTTCCTTTAACGCTGAGCGTCGAATAGAGAAGCTGTGAATACTAATTTTTGATACAATACAAAATTTCAAGAACTTTTCAACATACACAACCCTAATAAGCTATCACAGCAACATAGGAATATCTTAGTTGTGAATGCGACTTATGCATGCCCACCTTATTTTCTTTACCTAACCCGTATAAACCAAAAGGGGGCAGAATCACTCTTCCCCAGGCGAGGATGTAAGAAACCCAAACATTTGATGCATAAACTTACTCAGCACAACCAGTGTAAAATACCAGCAAACAGCAACACAAAATAATGCACGACAAAGCGCAATGTTTCGACCTTATGGGTCTCATCAGGTGCATGACAACCAAAACAAATCACATCAAAGCAAAGTCCTTAAAGGAACATTCCAATCCAAATCCCAAGTTTGGTATAAGCAGTAGTAACCAGTATAACAAGTCAGTAAGTTTCTACTTCACAACATCAAGCTAGGCTAACTTTAGATTTAAACAGCATCAATTTAAAATGGTTGAAAATTTGGCTCAGAACATCTGCCAAAAAAAAAAAAAAAACACGGTATATATCATTTTAAGAAGCCAGAAGTGCTTTTCATCGTTCGAAAACTAATTTATGCAAACCATAAAAACTAATTTTTGAGTTTTTGGTTTCACCGGACTTGGAATCATACCCAAGTCGACAGCTTCTGAAGCAATTGCTCTCCTCACTTGGCCATCTGAGCTGCAACTTACATCGTAATAAAACAAAAACGCCAAGAGGTAGAGAATTCAAATAATCCGTATTCACAGTAAAACAACTTTCTTGGATGAAACTTAAACCGAAACTGAAACGCAGAAACCGAAGCTGCGCGTAAGCAAAACTGAAACCGAAACTGGAACCGATTTTTCAACAGCCGTGAAACCAAACCAAAACTGAAATCTGACATCTGGGTTTCAACACACCGAAACTGAAACTGACACCCTAATGCCAAGTAGCCAGGTTTCCACCTTTGTTTACGACGCATAGATCAAATGAAACTACGGACACTCTAAAAACGCATTAATCGTTAGCGAAAAATAGTAATACGCTACTAGGAGACTTAGCCTCTAATAATCCTGCCACGCAATGAACTAATACCGCAATCCTAATATCGATGCTCGTGTTCAAGGGTGGAAACCTGGCTACTTGGCGTTTGGGTGTCAGTTTCAGTTTTGGTGAGCTGAAATCCAGATGTCAGGTTTCAGTTTTGGTTTGGTTTCACCGCTGTTGCAAAATAGGTTCCAGTTTCGGTTTCAGTTTTGCTTACGCACAGCTTCGGTTTCAGTTTCGGTTTAAGTTTCATCCAAAAAAGCTATTTTATTTTGAATACGAATTATTTAAATGCTCTACTTTTTGGCATTTTTGATTTATTACGATGATAAGTTGTGGGTCAGATGGCCGAGTGAGGAGAGCAATTGCTTCAGAGGTTGTCGACTTGGGTATAATTCCGAGTCCGGTGAAACCAAAGACTCAAAAATTACTATTCACAGCTTCTCTATGTGACGCTCAGCATTAAAGGAACTGTGCTGGTAATGATGGTGATGACAATTTTTAAAACCCAAAACCTTAGAAAATTTTGAACAGGTTTTAGTTTCAGTTTCAGTTTTGACGTTTCAAGAAAAAACGGTTTTGGCTCAGGTTTAGGTTTTCAAAATTTTGGCTAAGTAGGTGTCAGTTTCAGTTTGGGTTTCCAAAATTTCCTTTAAAACCGGTTTTCAGGTCTAGGTTTAGGTGTGAGTTTCCACCCTTGCTCGTGTTAATGCGTTGCCGTCTGGTACAGTGGCAACGACATCGCTATCAATACGTGAGATCTGGGCTTTTATTTCCTGGCCAGTCAAATCAAGGCAGTGTCAGCAACAGCTCAGCACAGCTGCGGCGTATTTTTTTTTTTTTAAGTTCAAAATTGTTTTGCCGCGCCACTCGTTACAACATTTGTAAGTTACAAAATCGCTTAATTTCATTCACGTTGTTAAATGGTCGTTGAGTATCTCAATTATTTAATTGTTATTGCTTAGTGCGGCCCCCGGACTATTATATCAATGCCCATTTGGCCCTCAAGCTATCTTGAAAGCTCCTGACTTGAACGTACTATGCACTGAAAGACATGACGGCACACTGACAGCGTAACCTACCACATCATCCAGCCATTGGTCTTTACTCAACGTCTTGAAGGAGCTGTACGTGATATCAAGTGAACCAACAATGCTCATAACGTCATTGTCATTGAATACAGGCTGAAAATCAAAAAAATCTTTTTAATGATACAAAATACCGGTGGGCTTACATGAAGAACTTCACGCGAATAAAACAGACAGAATTGGCGTTTGAATTTAAGGATTTTGAAATGTATTGAATATGAAACAAGAATAAGCGTAGTTTTTCCGTCAGAATTAATTTGAAGCAAGCTGAGGAACAAAAAAAAAAGGGTCCGGAGGGTCCGGGGGCATGCTCCCTCGGAAAATGTTTGAAAATTCACGTACTGTAATTAGCATTTTAGTGCATTTTGAACACTTTTCGTTCAACGTTTATAGCATTTTGTATTGCTGAAACTTACAGCTACAGAAGCGCGCAAATTTAAGCAATGCGTAAGCACAGTAAAAATAATTATGCCAACGGAGATTCGTCACGTACTGTAATGGCCATTTTAGTGCGTTTTGAACAGATTTCGGGCAAACTCTATTAAAACTTTTTGCCCCTAATTTTGAGTGCTTCACCAGTCTCGATACATGGCATTTTACAATCCGGGTTTCACATAAGCCACAAGATAACTTTTTGTTTCTCCTTGACTAGAGACATCTTCTGTGATGCAGGACTTCAACTACGCTGTTTTCTTCGCACTGGTTTTAAACAGTTTAACCACTTTTCCTGCAACGCTTTTAGCATTTTGTATTGCTGAAACTTTTACAGCTGCAGAAGCGCTAAATTTATGCAAAGCGTAGCACAGTAAAAATAGTATGCCAATGAAAATTCGTTTTAAACAATTGAAGTGACGCCTGACCGTTGGGCTGGCCATTGCGGCTGCGCCATCACAACTCTGGCCAACGCAAAAAGCAAAGTTGTTTTGTATTTCTCCTTTGTAAGCCCACTTATTAAAAGCCCAGCAAGAAAACAATTACGCAATGTCAAGTGTTTATCATAATTACCAAGATCCTTGGTTTTGTCCCGGATGGATTGGGAGGGGGGAGCATGGCCTCCGTGCTCCCCCGCTCCCCTGGCCACGCCCATGTCCCTAACTGCAGTTAAGCTTGATACGAAAATTACATCAACGCCGTGCTGGAACAACTGTGTAGTCATATAGTTGTCCAACTCTGATAATACTTGGTGATACAGCAAGAGTACGTGTTGGAAGCTGCAAACGGATCGTAAAATCAGACCTTCGAATCACCTCGGTGTTTTTTGCAGGGCTGCACTTTGCCTAAATAAAAACTAAGCAAGTTGCATTTTTGCAAAGTTGCCAATGATTAATTTTTGTTTAAAAGTACATTCGTGACTTTACAAAAACTGTTTGGGTTTTGTCGCAAAAGGAAACGAGTCAACTACCGTTCGTTTGGTGCAAATCGTTTTTTTTTAACTTACAACACTAGTTGTGCTACATGCAGACAGCTGCGGTGTTGATTTTTCTGTCATCACACAAAATCTCTGTGTCAGCAAATTCTTGGGGCAGCAGTGATAAACGTCAATTATGTCGTCGATGGACTTCTTTAACCAAACAAAATTTAACCGCAATAAATGGATAATTAATTAGACCAGTGTTTCTCAACCGTCGGTTCGCGGACCAGCAGCGGTTCGTGTCTACTTTTCTGTCGGTCCGCTGAATTAAATAGCAATATTATACCATAGTTCTAAATTGGGCTTTTTATTATAACCCATACCCACCAAACTACGCGAGCACAATACTTTTTTCCGTCAGTCAACAGGCAAGTTCATGCAAGCATACGCTGCCTATTCGTTTAGTTTAAACGTTGCCTGTTAGATTAAGCTTGCGCACAACCACTCATTTAGGACAAGTAGTAGGAGCAAGCGAAATCTAACTATTTAACTGAAATTTAGCAGTATCAGAACGAAAACGAACAACCAATCAAGTATTTTCCTTTTCTTTCAAAAACACCATTAACAAAAATTAAGTTAATGGTTTTAGCACTTGGTGGGTTTTTAAGGTCTTGGTTTAACATGACGTTTTTGGTTGGTTTTTAAGGTCCACCGGTCCACAACATTTTTTTCGAAATTTTGTCGGTCCGCAATCTAGAAAGGCTGAAAACCATTGAGTTTAAGTTGGACTGATATGAGTAATCTCAGTAGCGCGGTTTCTCGCGCTTCGTGCATGCTCTGACGGTAACGACGACAAACAGCAAACCAGACTTATTATCTGTCTTGCAAACAATTGCGAAGAAAGCAGCTAATTAGTAATGAAATTACCGTTTCATAAAACGGATTAATTATCCAAAACTTATTAAACTCTTTAAACTAGGCCTGCAACTATCAAGCAACAGCAAACCAAAAAATAATGTAAAGCAGGCTTAATCATGATATTCGGAACAAAGTTTATGGAATTTTTGACCAGGTTCATTGCAAAAATAAGAGCCAATAATGTTTGAAACGATTGAACAATTTTGAGACGTTTCAATTTATGACAACTTAACCCAGTGGTTCTCAAACTTGTCGGAAGTATCGAACCCAACAGGTGTCATGCAAGCATATATCGAACCCTTAATTATAACCAGGAGCGGATCCAGAAAATTTTAGAGGGGGATGCAGTTTTGAATTAGGTTGAATGTTAAATGAGTGCAAAGACGTTAGACGTCTAAACCGGAAAAGGGCATAAGCTCTTTGAAAATGTTTCACCTCAGGGGCGTATTCAGAATATTCTTAAGGCGGTGGAGGGTGGCATAAAATTTTTACATTTTTTAAGCGTATTTTTTTCCGGAAAGTTAATTTGAAGCAAATTGAGGAACAAAAATATGGCTCTAGGGGGTTCCGGGGGTATGCTTCCCCGGAAAGTTTTCAAAATTTAGACACTGTAATGGCCATTTTAGCGCTTTTTGAACAATTTTTATGGCAAATTCTGTTAAATTTTTTTGCCTCTAACTCTAAGTCCTTCACCAAATATGATACATTTTGTTCGCACATTTTCGATTTATGCGTGCTTAAGGCGTAAAGATGATTGTTATCAAATAGGTTTGAAATTATGGAAAAATTGTATTCATCAAAAACAGCGTTGAAAGAGTATGGTGGGGGGATGCATCATTCCACGCAGAGACAGTCATTTACTACAACTGCATGCCTTTTTGCAAAAACTTATTCTGATCTTAGCCGAACCCCTGCTACAGCCTCACCGAACCCCTGGGGTTCGGTCGAATCCAGTTTAAGAACCACTGACTTAACCTATTGCAAGTCAAAAATATCAAAGAGCGAAAAATTAGAGCAGAGAGCAAAGAGCGAAAAATGCGTATGCAGTGAAACCCCGCTTACTTGACCACCCACGGGACCGCATTGAAGTGGTCGCGTTAGTAGATTTACCCAAAGTCAATGCATCACCATAACAAATTATTCGGGACCGCGCTGAAGTGATCTTGCTTACGGCGTAGTCTCCTTATTGAAATAATCGCCATTCCGGGCTCCACTGTAGAGTACAATTATACATGCACATTGTACTTTAGTACAGCAGTATGCATGCTCTTGCTTTTTTTTGCACGTACACAAGCCCCATTCAGTGTCATCTCGTTTACCGTGCAAGTGCACAGTGTTGCGTCTTTCACTTATAATTTTGCACTACTTGTTATTTTAAATTGATAATGGGTTCAAGCATATGTCGAACGCTTCAAAAGAATTCAAATATTTTAAACAAGATGGGCTCTTATTTTTGTAATTAAATCATGATATAAAAAACTACACAGTAAGATTGCTGCAATCTATCAAAAGATAGCATAAATACGAAAGCCCGAGTTGCCATTTGAAACAATTTACTTGAACACCAAACCTTAAATCAGAGCACATTTCGGGCGTAAACCTTTACAAAGTATTTTGTCCAGTCAGAGGAGGCCTTTTAGGATTGCCGTTTGACAACTTTTGCAGAGTTGGTCAAATTAATTTGCGTTTAAAATTGCATTCGTTATTTCACGCAGGAGTTGTTTGAGTTTTGCGACAAAAGGAAATGAGTCCATTAATCTGAGTCGCTAGTCTAGGGGCAAATGTCAGAATCTTTGATGCTTGGCGCTGCAAACACAATTAAACTTGCAAAACTTTTCTGTCTTGCAAATACGTGATTAAAAGTTGTAGTTCGCAACGCTTTGCAACGACTAAGATCGTGTGGTTTAAGCTAAATTAATTTCATTTAATTTTCTGAACTTCGGTTTCATTATCCACACTACCAGCTGTGAATCTGAGTAGAACGTAAGCAGTTAGCTGTGAAAGTGAAATAGATTACCGCCGAAGTTTTAAGAATGGTTTGACCGAGAATCAAAACCATTTTTGCAGCCAAAGTTTTAAGAATGGCTTGAGAGAAAATCAAATCCAGTTTCTCAACAGTAATGTAAATGCTTGAATCACCCCAAGCACCCCAAGGTTGCTGAGAATTAATTAAGTCTATTAATTTTGAGAATAACGAGTTCCAAGATTTTAAACCATGTTGCGTTTTATTCACTAGAGATACTCACACGGGTTTTGGCATACTTCAAATTTTTTCGCTCTTATTTTGAGGTCAAAGTCAAAATAAGAGCAAAACTAGTTGTGAATTGCTGCTTTATTCCTTACATTGCTATTCTTTGCGAGGCGTCACATTTTCTTGACATTTCCCTCTCCCTTTATGTTTTATATCCCCTTACTTTCGAGAATGCGTTGCCTCATGCACGGACTGTAACTCTAATTGTGCATCGTGGGAAGGCCACATATTCTCAGTTAGAGGATTGAGGTGACGTATCATTATCACGGAATCGATGCGGAAGAGTTTATCTTGAATACTGTAAAAGCCTACCAAACTTAATAACCTGGGCGCTTCCTAATTCGTTCTTTACAATAAGAATATGCTCCGGATGGCAGATGCTTTCCCGTAGCCCGGAGCGTTACTCTGTCTACGCTATTTAATCTGGCTGACAGAAACCGAATCTGCCTTAACGGCGAGACACCTAACGATGTTCAAGCTGGGCAGCGGCAAACGTCCTTTTCAGGACGGGGCGATGCGCATCTTCGGCGCACCGTCAACAAGTTCCAAAGGCCCAGCATTCTCCAACTGAACATCGAAGGCCTCACTGCAAGCAAGATGAGCGTGTTGCATCATCTTGCGTTACAGTGTGAGGCACTCGTCATCCTCTTACAGGAAACCCATTGCACCTCGGTAGAAAGGTTAGATCTTCCGAGCTACCATCTAGCTGGGTTTTCCTTGAGCAGGAAGCATGGTCTTGCTACGTTTGTCCATGAGCGTCTGAAGTGGATCCTAATCGACCAGTCCCCACCAACATCGGAGATCGAGTGGGTGTGCGTGGATGTTGATAACTATAAAATAGTCAACGTCTACAAACCCCCTCCAACACGGATGCAAGCATCTGATCTTCCAGCATTCCCCCATCCCTGCTTCTATGCTGGCGACTTCAACTGCCACCATGTTGACTGGGGCTATAATAATAACAATCCAGATGGTTAATGCCTGGCTGGCTGGGCCAGTGCCAACAACTTCACCCTGCTATATAGCCCCAAGGAGGCCGCCAGTTTCCACTCTGGCCGCTGGAAAACAGACACCAACCCAGATCTTGCATTTGCCAGTGTCGATTTGGACAGTCGCTTACCTGACAGACGTATCTTAGGAAAGTTCCCAAGGTCACAGCACCGACCCTCGCTTATAAGTCCACCCAAACTTGCTCATCCCAAACCGAGCAAGCCTGTAAAGCGATGGAACTTCCACAAGGCCAACTGGGACCACTATTCTAACCTAACCAACAAACTGGCCAAGAGTATACCGCCACCTGAATCTCAAAACATCGATCAGGTTTACCAGTGCTTTTGCAAGGTAATAAGCACTGCGGCGAAGAAATGCATCCCTCGTGGTCGACGATCAAACCACATACCTTGCTGGGATGCGGAGTGTGAAGACCTCTATCAGCATTTCCTGCAGTCACCTGGGGGCCCTGATTCGGATAGGGCTGCCACAGCCCTACTCACAAGGCTCGACGGGAAGCGGAGAAATCGCTGGTCAGAGACGGTCCGCAACATTGACTTTTCGCACTCCAGCCGGCTGGCATGGAATACTATAAACAACTTGACTGGTAGGTCACGACAATCCCCTCGTCAATGTCCCGTTTCAGCTGATGCTATTGCTTCTCAGCTGGTTAAAAACGGGAAATACGAAGGTGTGAATCGACGCTCATCTCGGCTCGTTTTACAGGAAGTGTCTGACCTTTGGAGGGCTGATCCATTACATCCTGCGAATGTCTCTGGGAGTTTTTCCCATCGGGAGTTCGCTGCTGCCCTCCAACATTTAAAACCAGGCAAAGCTCCTGGACCTGATTCCATTTGTCCGGAGCTGATAATCCATGCTGGAGCCAGCTTAAAATCTTGGCTACGTGGCTTCCTATCTTCCTGCCTGCACCACCTCAAAATTCCTAAGATCTGGAGAAGAGCCCTAGTAGTAGCGATCCCAAAGCCTTCGAAACCTGTAGAGGACCCAAAGAGCTATCGTCCGATCTCCTTGCTCTGTGTTCCCTACAAGATTCTCGAGCGACTTATCTACGCCCGCGTCGAACCTCTTATTGACCCTCTGCTCCCACGGGAACAGGCGGGTTTTCGACGCGGAAGATCCACCGTGGATCAAGTCACTTTGCTCACGCAAAGCATTGAGAATGCATTCGAAGCGAAAAAGAAGGCCGGTGCCGTCTTTATCGACCTGACAGCTGCCTATGACACTGTCTGGCACCGTGGCCTCACCTGCAAGCTGTTGCGGCTTCTGCCGGACAAGCACATGGTTCGTATGATTATGGAGCTGATCCGCAACAGAAGCTTCACCCTTACAACTGGCGACAGCAAGCCTAGCAGGTTACGACGCCTGAGAAATGGCGTCCCCCAGGGATCGGTCCTGGCCCCCCTCCTTTTCAACATCTATACATATGATGTCCCCTCCATAACCTCCAAGAAGTTCGCCTATCCCGACGACCTGGCGATACTTCATACATCTGGAGAATGGAAGGAGTTGGAAAGGACTTTAAGCCGGGACATGACTACACTCTCGGAATATCTCCAGACCTGGCGATTGAAGCTTAGCCACACTAAAACGGTGACGGCGGCCTTTCACCTCCACAATCGAGAGGCTAAGCGTGAGCTTAAGGTCTGTAACATCGGTAAGACCTTACCTTTCTGTCCAGTTCCCACTTATCTTGGGGTCAAACTGGACAGATCGCTCACATATCGTCCTCACCTGGAAGCATTGCGCAAGAAGTTAAGTGCTCGCGTCTCACTGTTGAGGCGACTTGCCGGAACAGGTTGGGGTGCTAGCGCTAAGACATTACGCACAGCTGCCCTGTCTCTGGTCTACTCGACTGCCGAGTACTGCGCACCAGTCTGGTGCTGCAGCGTGCACATACGGCTTATCGACAGTGTAATAAATGACGCCTTGCGCATTGTCACTGGGTGCCTGCGTCCCACTCCATCGGTCTACCTTCCGGTTCTTTCAGGCATCCAGCCAGCTGAGCTTCGCCGCCAAGGAGCGACACTCTCCCTAGCCAACCACAGCTCCCTGGACCCTGACCACATTTTACATGGCCAGTTTCATGAGTCACAGGACGTATGTAGGGAGAGATTGAAATCTAGACGCTCATTTGTACCTGCTGCTCGGAAATTACTAGACAGTCTTTCTGAGATGGACGTCCGTGCAGCCGAGTGGACGAACACGAAATGGGACATGGAGTACTCTGCCAACGCATTGTCACTCCACGCTTTCATTCCCAAGGCTAGCTCCAGACCCTTGGGTATGGGTCTGCCCAGGGCAGCCTGGGTCAAGCTCAACCGTCTGCGTTCTGGTGTTGGACGTTTCTGTTCGTCCATGTACAAATGGGGTCTCGCTCCTCTAGCGAATTGTGAGTGTGGTGCCAGTGAACAAACCGCAGATCACATCATCTCACAGTGTCCCATACATCGAGCACCCCGAGGTATGTTTGGTCTAATGGTTTTGGATGACGAAACAAGATGCTGGCTGAAGTCCCTCACAGTCAGCATCTGACCCAAGCAGTTTGGTGGCCAGGGTGGTAAAAGGATAAACCCTCGGCCTTGGTCCTTTCATCTGTCTTGGAAGAGATGCCCCGCCAAACGACGACGACGACGTACAATAAGAAACTAATAAACATAACACTTTTCAGAACATTTACGGTTTTCAACAAAATGCGGTCATTGTATCCTCTGGAAAAATGTTGCTGATGGCATAACCAATTCTTCTTAGCAATTGACACCTACAAATCTGCTTCAGCGTGTTTGTTCAGTTGTTGCTGTAATTCGGAGCGTTCATTTGCAGTTGATTACTGCGCTGGGCTGCTGTTCCTACGGTCTGGGTTCGGCGCTGTTCTAGGTTTAGCTATATTTTATTTTCAACAAGCTTGGTTTCTATAACGTGTTATTCCTTAACGCGTAAATGGGGATGGGGTAGAGTGGTGGTACTAGAATAAACAAAAAAATTCATTACTCGCAACGTAATCGCGCAACTGCTCTAGCCAATCACGTCGCCGAAGAGCTATAAGTGGCAATTTTCTGCGCAACCATTCCGACATGTGCAACCGGCAATAAAACCCCAATCTTTCGGCTGCATATTTATGTAATGTACCCAACACCAACAGAACAAACAATCTGATTTTATTCCATTATCTTGACGAACCCGATTGTTGAAAACATGTCACAAACGAAGCGGCGACGAGAATCGAACCCAAAACTAGTGCAGCGCTTCCTTCTCCACGCTGCGCCGCAAGCCACTGCGGCATCGAACAGCCGTTGCAATCTTGCACAAAACCCACCCTTTGTCAGAAAAAAGCAAGGTTCTGCTGGTGCTGGGTACATTACATAAAAACGCCTCCCGGCTACCAAGCGGACGCTCTTACCGATTCACCAAGCTAAAAGGCTTTGTTTATGTTGAAGTTAATGATACTGCCTATGCTCGCATTGCAGCCAAACGAATGCAGCAAACTTTGCATCTGAAAAGTCGTGTCACTTTATTTAATTTACACCGGAAATTTTTCATTTTTAATTTTGTGATGTGACTTAATTTTCAGCACGATATAAAACCTGCTTGCAGGCGTGGCCTAACAGCTAAACGCTTTTTAACAAGACCTCGAAGGATTCATGGTGACCTGCAGAGAACAAGAGATGCACAAAATGTGTTAAAGACCCGTTTGTTGCCGAGTGTTTAAAGCCCATTAGAGCATCACCTAGCTATACGACCTGTTGTTGATAATATGCACGAAGTCGGCGGGTGGTCAGGTTGAGTTGTCGGCGATAAAAAAAAATAATCACCTACGGCAAATGATCAGCAGCGGTAGAAGATGGTAGGCAGTGGTCCTAAGTTGTTTTACGAACGGTTCGTAAAAGCCCTTACGACTCATCCGATCGGCGAACTGGCTTCGGTAGTTGACGAGCGGTTATTTTTGTCGTTGAATGAGAGAGCAATAAGATCTTGTTCGTGCTAAAGGCATAACTGATACAAACAGTGAGCTTGCGAAAATTAATAAAATGGAGACCAAAGTGGAATATAGCTTTTTAGCGTTTCCCGATCAATTACAGAGCCATGTACATGTAACTGTAACGACTTGTTTCGTGCGACCAGTAGGTGAAAAACGCCTGCTGACTTAAAACTGACGACGATCGCCGACTTTGCCAACCGTATCGCTATGTGAGACTGGGGCTTAACCTTTTCTAATATCAAATACAAGTGATTGTAATCTTTTCAAAAAAAAATTTTGGAAGCTGGGAAAGGTGGAGGTAGTTACTGCAATATGCTAAGGCTTGAGGTTTCTCACGCCAAGGTGGAGGAATTGTGTGGGTATTGCATAATGCTGCTAATCGCCAATTTAAATCGATGAGTTTCTCTAACAATTGATGTTGTTGACGGAGTGTGGTGCAATTTATTTATAGTAGGGCCTTGTGTATAGCATGACAAATTCCCTGTTCCAATGTCCAAAACCTCTCCGAAGGTCTTGCGCCGTATTGCCTGCCTACTGGTATAGGTATCGCGTTGGCATGTCTACTGTCTAATTCCCAATTTGATTTTTAGTGGTAATTCAACAATTTCATTTTGTGGTATTGTATACAAACAAAAATGCCTGTTGAAAGACGCAGTCTCAAGATCGTGGTTATTGGACATGTTGATTCTGAAAAAGCAGCTTCAACCGGTTTGATTTCCGAGTGCCGTGAAAGCGACGACGGAAAGGTAGCCTAATTTTATGTGATTTTTACAACTCCACTCAAAAACTTTCTCCCCCGTGTTCTCGGTCAAACGTAAAGATGACAGAAATGTGGACCAAATGTTTTGAACAAAATAGAAATTACTACGAACAATAAAATTATTATGCTGCACAATGCCTGACTGAAGTGTATATAAGCTACTGTACGCCTTAAGCCCAGACGTATACAGATTACATTTCTGAAGTTTTTGGTCGACTGTAATTTGGTTCACCCTTGACTTTCCGCTAGCTTTGCCCCTATTAATTGAACTGTTTTGCAGGGTGTGGATATGTCGTGATGAACTGCTTGAAACCAATTCTGTTTGCTCAAAACATAATCAAGAGTTTTCAAACGTATATGACTTAAAATAAACATACGACTGTTTTGTCGTTGTGTGACTATACGGCTGAGGTTATTATATACATTGACATACGGATTTCTGTAATTTAAAAGACAGCTTTTGATTCAAAAGTCCTGAAAAAAGCTATTATTGATAAGGCTTTTATCATTTTTCGTTTTTACGGTGCTGTCTTGTCTTTCCTCCGATTTACACGCTCTGCTTGCAAGTCTTTCGTTAGACTGGGCCACTTACGGCGGGTAGATTGCATGGCCCCACTGGTAGTTTACCAAGCTTAACAAAAGGGACAACAGAGTTTCGACAGTATCTTGTGCTTTTGAAACTGCGTTCACGCAAAATGAAATCTGCCTAGCACAAATTGAATCACATGCCCGCGGGCGAACCTGCACAAATGCACAGAGTTAAGAAAAGTAGAAACCAGGGTGGTGGAAGCAGTATATTTGCAAACAGCCTTGAAGAAATATCACCAATTTTCGGAGCATAGAATATAATACCCGAAAATGATTGAATCGACTCTGCAATAAAGAACATAAATAAATAACTGAACTAACGAAACTACGCTGCGACACAATAACTAATAAAGCAGGTTACTCTTGACCGCTGAGCTCAACTGAGCACGCAGTGCGATAACAGAATATAACGGTAGGGCAGCGATAGTGATGTCATAAGTACGACACAAAGATGGTACAAACTCTAGGCATAATCCTACATCCCCCCCAGTTTGTTACCCCACTTCATGGAGGATATTAAGCCTTTTGGGATTCAAGGCCCGCTTGCAGGATCTAGTTCTAAAGCAGGGCGACGAGCACGAGTAGATCGCCTTAAAGAAGGGTTTTCTACGGGAAGTTCTATTGGAGGTTCATCCGTGTCCGCAGGAGGACTGTGGTCTGGTGCCAATTCCGTAAAGGGCTCGGGGCAAGATCCTTGGACAGGGTCGTTAAACACAGAGCTGTGATGATAATTGGAAGCAGGTGGGATCGGGCTGGGACCTGGAGCGGTATCGGGTGAAGGGGGTGGCATGTTGGAGGTAGGTTTCTCACATGCGTTGGGGGATGACGATCGAGCTTGGTTTGTCGGAATAAGACGGAGAAAGCGTCTATTGCGAGTGGTAAGGCGTCCAGATCCGCAAACTTTAACAACATAGCGATCAAAAGTTAAGACTTCCATAATGGTGCCGACCTTATCCCATTTAAGTGGGTAGTTGCCCGCCTGGTTTTGAATGAACACGCGGTCGCCACAGTTCAGGGCGGGCAAGGGATGACTATTTCTTTTTAACGCAACTGCGTTCCGTCCTGCGCGTAAACGGAGTGCATCTTCCTTGGCCTTCCATGTCTCACGCCATGTGCGCCGCACGAAGTGATTGGAACATTTGGCTAAGCGATTCACGAATGAGAAAGCATCTCGCAGAGGCCGGCCAAACACGACCTCCGCGGGGGACATTCCACAATCAGGATCGGGAGTATTACGCAATTGCAGCAAAGCTCGCAAGAAGGAGTCGCTTTTAAGTCACCGTCAGGGCTGACATTATCTCTCAACATCCTTTTGGCAGATTTGACGGCAACCTCGGCTCGGCCATTGGACTGGGGAAAATATGCAGATGACACCCTGTGGTTTACACCCCAAGTTTTCAAAAACGTCTCAGTAGCCGAAGCTGTAAATTCGGGCCCCCCATCAGTGGATATTTCGTCGGAAACCCCAAAAACGCCGAAGTATGATCGCAATAAACGAACCAAAGCAGCTGCGCCACTGATGCTCGACCCAGGGGATGTACCAAAGACATCCGCCCAGCCAGAGAACTTGTCCCCGATTACCAAAAAGTTACGACCCCCGTAATTACAGTAATCAGCAAAAATTTGCTCAAAGGGCGTGGCGGGTGGGTGTGTGGGCATCGGAGGGGGAGCTGCCTGGGATGGTGCGTTACGATTACAATGAGCACAAGAATTACGTACATCATGAATATCTCGAGTCATACCAGCCAAAACACAGTTGCCTGCGCCCGTCGCTCCATAGCAGACGTACCTTGATGGGCGGCATGCAATGCAGAGAGTACTATATGCCTCAGCGATGCAGGTACAACAACACGATCATTATATAGAATGACACCGTCTAAGATGTAATAACCTTCGCGAAAAGGAAGGTATTGGTCTAGGCCTACACAATGAGTTTTGGGGCTATCAGAATCAAACTCACACTCTATAGCATGCAACAAATGATTTAACGCAGGGTCGTTTTTAGTGTGCAGTGCAATCTCCTCCCATTGTATGCTAAATGCCTTAGATGAATCGTGCTGCACAGCAGCTACGAGAGCTTGTTCGATAATGTCGGGGGAAGCTCGTGACATGAAACGGTAGCGATAAAAGTACACAACACTGGGTGACGCGATGTGGCATCGGCGGCGCAGTTAGTTGCCCCTGGTAAATGAAAGATTTGAAAACGCCACATTAAGGTGCGTTGTTTAAGCCTAAACAGTCGAGTGTTAGTGATTTCGTCTAAGGTTCGGTCACCAAAAATTTTCGTTAACGGTTTATGATCTGTAACGACTACAAGGTTGTCACAGCCTTGCGTGAAGTATTTGGTTTGTTCTAGGCCCCACGCGACCGCCAGGGCTTCACCTTCGACTGGAGCATATCTCCGTTCGGCCGATGATAAGGAACGAGATCCGGCGAGGGTCACTCGCCATCCGAATTCACAACAGTCTGGGATGCAGGAGTCGCAGGAGCAGTGTTTCTGAAGGAGGAAATATCCGATTCCTCGATTGGACCAATCTAGGCGTAAGCATGTTCGCCGAGTGGGATCGAAGATTTCTACACCATGTCGGATAGCGTCTATAATGGCAAGTTTAGAGGCAGCAAAAGCCCGATCAAGTTCGTCAGACCACTCAAACTTGCGTTTCGGGCTTAAAAATTATTTAAATGGTGCAACGAGATCACGAAGCTGAGCATAGCTTGCTACTTGATTTACCAAACCAAACCAACTGCGGACGTCTGTGATGTTTTTAGGGGCAGGAAAGTCACGAATGGCGTTTAAGTATTTAGGTAGTGGCTCCACAGTTGACTCGGAAATGCGAATGCGAAATGCGGAAATGCAAAATCTGCAGATCGGTTGGCAAATTGAAACTTCTCTGGGTTCAAAACGATTCCTGACTGGCCAACCAGGGTAAGGAATTCCATGGTGCGCCACCAGTGCTGGCTAAGGTCATCATCATAAAAGACTGTGTCATCAACACAACGTTCTTTACGAACAAAATCAGCAAGGATGGAATTAAAGCGGCGGTTGTAACCATCTCCCGACCACAGAAAACCCTGAGGGGCTCTGGTGTATCTCCATTTCCCAAAGGGTGTGATGAAAGTCGTGAGGTGGCGATCGGACTCACGCAGCGGTACACTGTGATAACCATTCCAAGCGTCTGCAACAGTTTTCCAAGTGTTTCTAGGTACGCGGCGAGCAAGGTGGAATGGCGCCTCGGAAGCAAACGTCTCACGCTTGCAGAACTTGTTGAGAGGTGAAAGATCTACGGTGCGGCAAGGGGCGCCATCGTGTTTCCTGGTTATGACCATACGATGAGACCATGTAGTAGGATTGCCATGAGGCACTTTCTCCAGAATTCCCAGGGCCTCGTCACGGAGAAGATCTTCACGAACTTTCTCTTGCCAGTGAAGTGGGATGGGGGCAGGTGTATGGCAAGCCACTGGTTTGGCGTGCGGGTCAACATGTATTTCGATAGGGGGTCCTGTCATGCAATGAAGAGCTCGATGTGGACAGGTGTTGAAGGTGGAAGCTGTTTAAGGAGCCACTCTCGCATCTTTGGATTGTTGTCCGGAGTACATGGAAATGGGAGTGCTTGAGGGAGGGGTGGAGGTACATGGTTCAGTTTGATGGCTAACGGAGGCACATCCGCCTGTTAACGAACGAGTAGGATTTTGTGAAGGACAGGGAGTGTTCTTATCTTCATCGGACACCCGGTGTTCGCCGATTGAAGGAAAACGTGGGGACAGCACACCCAAGTCTGCTAAGGTTTCTTGAGATAGGTATAGCGTGCTGACGTCGCTGCTGATATAAATCATGGCGTGGCATTGAACACGCTGACCGTCGCGGCTATTCCCCTGTATGACACCGAAGAAAGCCCCATCAATGGAAATGCGTGAGTGGTTGGCGGCCACTAAGTTAGGAGCAGGGAGAAGGATACTGCGTTCAAATCCAGCAGCTAGGAACTCGCGTAGCGACCATACATTGGTCTGAGCGCCGATGTCTGCGATGGCCACTACATTCTTTGCTATGCGAGGAGGGTGCTTACTGCGGCACCAGGCTTGGTCCATAGAAATGTTTACGGAGATAGTGGGATGTTCTCGCATGTTTGCTTTAACCCATTGATCATTGACGAGGGCGTGGTGGTTATCCTCGGCATCATTACTCTCAGTAGATGAATTGGTCGGAAGAATTGCTCCTACGTGGCTGTCATTGTTAATGGGTAAATGACTTCTTTCATTCTGAATGGCAGCTGATGTTGGCGAGGCCTGGTTGTGGTGCTTCTTGCGGCGGCGAGAACGAAAACAGTCTATGCATAGGGTGTGTGGTGTTGAGTTCCATCCACGGGGCCCTTTCGAGTACAAGCTAAATAGTTGTTTGCAGACTGGGCATGAAGACTTCTCTGATCCGTCGTGAGCTACAGGGGCGGTCTTCTGGCGCTTGAAAGCGGACACAGCCGAGACATCTGAAATGGGTGCAGCATTTCGCTCCATCTCCTTGCTCTCGACGAGGGCGATGACATCATTGATAGCGGTAGTAAGTACATTAGCGGTACCTAATACCTCGCGACGGATATCTACATCGCAGATGCCTTTCAGCAGTGTGTCTCGTATCATGTGGTCAGTATAGTCAACTTTTTGACCACACTGACAATCTGCAGAGAATGCACAGGAGTCAGCTTTTCCACGCACCCGTGCGGCAAAAGATCGAAAGGCTTCGTCGCGCCTTTGGCACATCTGCATGAGGTCTGTCCTCAAAACACCAGTGGCGATGGGGATGACAGCTAAACGCCTCATGGAGGTGAGCAAATCTGTAAGAGGTCGCGAGGCTACGTCGGCGTCAGATTTTAGTAAATTGTCTCCTAATTCCTTGCTGGCACAGTGAAACAGCTGTGAGGGAGCTGACGTGTCATCAATGCCAGAGCCTGCTTTAAAAACGTGCCATCGACGCGTAAACCCGTTCCACTCTTCCAAGGACACCCCAATACCGATGTGGGGTCTCTCCAGCCTAGGTCCTCGGTTCTCAGTAACAGGGGCAGGAACGGCGGCTTGAACAGCAGATGCCGCAGTCGCGTGACTAAATGAATGACTTTGCAGAAGGGCGCATGCGATGGGTTCTGTCACATCTTCTGACTGGTAGTCGCATCCCGGATAAGCGCAGGATATAACAACCATCTTACTGTACTAGGCCTAACTAGTGATTACTAATCTAGGCTAACCTAGTCGATTGAATCATGAAGAAATATCACCAATTTTCGGAGCATAAAATATAATACCCGAAAATGATTGAATCGACTCTGGAATAAAGAACATAAATAAATAACTGAACTAACGAAACTACGCTGCCACGCTATAACTAATAAAGCAGGTTACTCTTAACCGCTGAGCTCAACGGAGCACGCAGTGCGATTACAGTTTAACAGAATATAACGGTAGGGCAGCGATAGTGATGTCATAAGTACGACACAAAGATGGTACAAACTCTAAGCATAATCCTACAAGCCTAAGCTACCACACCTATCGCTTTCGCTTCCAAACAGATTCACCGAAATTTTGCTAGTAAAATACGGCCAGTGCGTTGGTATAACCGATAGCGTTAATCGTAACTTTTTTTCCAACACGCGCAAAGCTCCTGGTCAAACTTCAGCACTCGTTTTTTTAAAGTTAATTTGCAAAAAGCAAACGAAAGTGTAAAGGAATGAATGAGAATGATTGAATAACAATATTGAGTCACAATCCTGGAAGTCTTTTACTGCAACTTTGCAACGAAACTTACTCCCTTCATTAGAAAAATGTTGATACACAGCACTCCATTTATTTCGTGACATGATTATGATTGAAAAAGAGTCAACCATTGCTTTTAGCGCTATTGATAAATTAGTTGCTTTATTTCAAAATTTAGAGAAAGCTGAAAGAAAAAGCGATTCTGCGTTGGTTGCCTACTACCTGAAAGTCAAGCGAAGAGTAATGGCCTATGATCAAGGCTTCCACACCTGGGGTTTTAACCACATATCTCGGGTTTTCAGCGCGTTTCTGGGGTTCTGGTTTTTTTTCACTAAAGATCTTGGGTTTTAAGAGAACATGCTAATAGCACTAATTCAAAATAGAAGTTACAAATCACAACAATTAATAAACTGAATAATACTAACTAAAATATGAGTGGATTTTTCGGTATGGTTCTTCAACTCTATGTAATTTTTGCTTTTGATTCACATCTTCGTTGTAATTTTAATCAGAAACTGATCAAAGAGGTTGCACGCGGTACAGCGAGAAAGAGGCACCAAGTAAGTCTTGAAAACCAAATGCTTGAGAGAGTTATCGACACTATTGATAGAAGTAGCGATGAATAGTTACACTAATCGAAACTGATTGAAATAAACTGATTTTAGACTAAACTTTAACTTTGTTTATTTTCCATAAACAAGTCCTAGGTTGAGTTTATCAAATTTATACATTACTCAAGGACAGTTGCGAATGTGATTCAGCAGTTCTTTTCAGTGCTCGAGTTGTAAATGCACTTATGGGGGGATAGCGCAAGCTTTTCACGCAGAAGCAAAGAATGGACGGTCATTATTAATAGGGGAATGGTTTATGCTAAAATGTTTTATAGGGGGAAAGGATGGTGCTGTTTTCCGGGGGTAGCATCCCCCACAACTTGAGAAACTTACTGTTTCTTTTTCTATTTTCTTATTTTTAGAATTAGATCATTGCAGAGCTATTTAAGCTTTCAATTTAACAGTGATTTTAAAATTGCTAACTCAATTTAATTTGGCTTCTATCGTCGTTGTTTTTAACATTTTTATTGTTTTCTACATCATTTTTTATCTGAATATTAAACTAAAAATTATCAGCAAAAAATATCACTGAAGTCTTAGCCTGCGTTGATTTGTAAGTGATACATACCTACAGGGGCATAACTAGAATTAGCTGCGAACCTGGACATTGGGGTGGAGTGAAAAAATCTTTTTTTTGGTAATCGAAAAGTGTAGTTCTCAAATCCTGGCAAATGGTCTAAAACTTGTTTAAAATTTGTGTTTGGAGGGTTGCCACCATTTTCCAGCTGGCTACTCCCCAAAATGTTATCGCGACTGATGACGCAGGGGGTAATTCACATATCTCGGTAACCACTTGTCGGAGAGGGATGGCATATGGCTCAAAATCTGCGAAAATACCGTGTTTTTGTCTGTGCTAAGAAGAAACTTTTCTCTATTTTCAACACAAAAAAGTTACAGCGGAAAAACGAAAATTGCCACCGTATCTGGTAAATTTTTTGGAAAATTCACCTGCGAGTAATTGTGCAAGAAGCACAGTCGTTTAATTTTGACTGTAAAGCTGATTCCTTTCATATAACCAGTGGTGTAAATTAACGAAGTAGTTTTACTTAAGTAGACTACTTTAAGTATTATTGCTTGGTAACTAGTACTTACTTAAGTGATTTAAATTTCGACTACTTCTACTTACGTAGTTCAATCAGAATGTAACGCTACTTAAGTGGCTTTAAAAATGATAAGTACTAAGTAGTTAATATTAAGCAATGTATCACGCAAATGATAAATAATCTTGCTTGATAATAAAATTGGCAACATTAGTATTAGGTATTGTTTTATTTTATTATACTGTATAAGTTTTACAATTTCGTGATATTAAGTGGTCTTTTGTTGTTTGTGTTTGGCGTGGACAATGAGGTTGCATTTTGCAGGTTATGACACACTTCACTTTTTTATTTTCGTCAAATAAATGTGCTAATTATCCTAAATATACTTAAGCATCGGCGAAATATATATCAAGTTCAGAAGTGAGCAAATTATCTTTTGTCAAAGCTCAGCTTTACGGCTTTGGTTTAGCAAACGCTGCTTTTTACTTAAGTATCTTCAAATTGCTGGTACTTTTTACTTCTACTTGGTTACTTTTTACATCCCCTACTTTCTACTCTACTTCAAGTAGTTTCCGCCATCAGTAACAACACTTTTACTTAACTAGATTTCTGGACTACTTTTTACACCACTGCATATAACTAACAATGTTTGTGATTTAATGCGTCAATAAATAAACGAATGGTGACTTCCACTCTTGCTGAAACAGGATGAGTAGTATAGTAACAATTGCCTCAAATTAGCAACGACATATTACGCACCAAGGGAAAGTCACTGAAATAGGCGTTAAGCAAATAATAGTGATTTTAATAAATTGATTTTAATTTGATGCAAATTGTTTTTAAATTAAACACGAAAAAAGTCGCACATAGGAAGGCTGGATGGTGTCAAGACTGACTTTGCTACAAAATAATATAATGCAAGATGAAATAAATGACTCTTTTTATCAGCCAAAAAATGCTGTAAACCTCATAAGTAATTCGCGATTCACGGTCAATAAAGTCAATTTTTTTTTGGAAGTAGAAAATAACTCTAACAATGTGGAAACAAAATTTCATGGTCGTAGGATCAGTATTGATGAAGTTATAAAGTCAATAAATGTCAATTTTTTGTTTTTTAGATCAATTTTTTTTTATTACGTCAATTTTTGCTTTCTTGCTTTTTTTGCGCGCTTCTACTTTATACTCAAAAAGAGATAACTCAGATAATTGAGAGATGAAAGTTCGTAACTGTTGGTGGTACCAGAGAGGTGTATGCTGTTGCCAGACTGTTATCGGTATTACAGTTTTACACATGCTTAATTTAATAATACATAATGTTTGGTGTAATTTCATTGAAATCTAGTAGAGTACAAATCTAGTAGTTTAGTAGAGTACAAATCTAGTAGAGTAGCGATAGCGTCGCTACTTTTGTAAGTTAGTAGCGGGTGCCCTCCTCTGCTTGTATTGTACTGTTTTATGAAGCCAGTCTTGACACCACGCAGCCTTTGTATGTTACAATTTTTTCGTGTTTAATTTAAAAACAATTTGCATCAAATTAAAATCAATTTAGTAAAATCACTAAATTTGCTTAACGCCTATTTCAGTGACTTGTTCTTGGTGCATATGTCCGTGTTGATTTGAGGCAATTGTTACTACTCATTCTGTTTCAGCATGAGTGGAAGTCATTATCCGTCCATTTATTGATGCATCAAATCACAAACAGTGTTAGTGATATGTAAGAAATCAGCTTTACAGTCAAAATTAAACGACTGTGCTTCTTGCACAATTACTCGCAGGTGAATTTTCCAAAAAATTTACCAAAAACGGTGGCAATTTTCGTTTTTCCGCTGTAACTTTTTTGTGTTGAAAATAGAGAAAAGTTTCTTCTTAGCACAGACAAAAACACGGTATTTTCGCAGATTTTGAGCCATAGGCCATTACTCTCCGACAAGTGGTTACCGAGATATGTGAATTACCCCCTGCGTCATCAGTCGCGATAACATTTTGGGGAGTAGTCAGCTGGAAAATGGTGGCAACCCTCCAAACACAAATTTTAAACAAGTTTTAGACCATTTGCCAGGATTTGAGAACTACACTTATCGATTACCAAAAAAAATTGTTTCACTCCACCCTACTGGACTTTGCCCAACAGGGGCGTGCTCAGGAATTTGAAAGAGAGTGGGGGGGGGGCGCAATTTAAAGCCATGCCAGCAGGGCCGGTTATATTTTCACAGCGCAAAAAGAGGACAGGTTCTTTGAAGGTTATCACGTTCGTTTTCCGCCCAAAGTCAGGTGACGAGCAAAAAAAAAGGTCATCTCGTCCGCAAATGTCCGCTTTTTCGCCCAAAGTCAAGTGAAGAGCAAAAAAAAAAGCCGCGGCCCCAGTGCCCTCCCTGGAAACCGCACTAAACACCTGGAAAAAGACCCTGGGCATTTGCCCTTCAAAAAAGGCCGAGTAACGCCGCTGGATATACATAAGTCAGTAGCTGCTAGTAAAACGCACAATTTCGTGTCTGGAGTTTTTGTTGCTTATCTGGGGTTTGTTGAAGGGATACTCTCAGGTTTTACCAAAATCTTAGCGGGAGCATTGCCTATGATGACATCTGATATCCATGCGAATCTAGCATTGTAAAATAATATTTAATGAATTGAATGACATAATATCCCAAAAGTTATTTACACTATGCTTTTATAAAAAATGAGCGTTGTGTAACCCCTTACATTGCGACTAAATTGTGTGCTATATTACAGATTGGTTTCTACAAAACTAAATGAAAAGAGTTGTTTCTTTTTGTGTAATTTTGTACTGCATTAATTCTCAAGTTTTGTTTGATAATTCTCAAATTTTTCGATTAAGAATAGGAAACAGATAATTGATCACATTACACTGATTTCTCTTGTTTTGTTTTTTTAGTGAGATTACGTTAACCCGATCATTTGAAATGATCATATTGTTGTGGAGATGACTACACAAACATGTCCCTGCTGCAATAAATCATACAAATCAACCCAAAACCTAATTTTACGTATCTTATGTAATAAATGGTTGCAGCTAAAATGCTCTAATTTGCCCAAAAAAGATTTTGTGTCTCTTGGAACAACTGAAAAGCCATATTACTGTTTATGCTGCCTAGCTCAAGTTTTTCCGCTGACAGTTAAAGAATTATATGAAACTTTTTCAAACGTAAGCTTTGGTATAAAATCTTATAAATTCAATAACATGACATTCCCCACCCTATCCCAATATTGCATACCAAAAATTCTCATTTGCCTGAATCTCCCCCAAAAAATAGTTAAATATTACTTCATGTTAACACTCGTTTAATTTTATTAATAGTTTAATTTTAATAAAAACTTTGATAAGCTAGAAGAACTTTTGATTGATATTATAAAGTAATGCCTCATTTAATTGCAGTCTCCGAAACAAAGCTCAAAACTGAAGTAGACTGCCCAATGTATTTACTCAATCAGGCTATGATTTTGTGCTCGTACATTCTAACACTAATGCTGGGGTAGTAGGATTGTTTGTTAGATGTATCTACTCTTTCAATACCATCAATAGGCTACTTTTAACTTAAATATTGCAGGATGTGAAGATCTTTAGATTGAACTACTTCTCCCTAAAAATAAAAAATGCATTGTAGGAGCAGTTTATCGCCACCCCTCTTCCAATGCAAGATTGTTTTCAAACAAATTTGCCACGATAATTGACAAGCTGAGCAGAACTAATAATTATTTCTATATTTGCGGAGACTTTAATAATGATCTAATGGATTCTAAAAGAGATAATATCAAACACTACCAAGATACCCTCCATAGTCTTGGGTGCAACCAAACCATACAAAATGCTACCAGAGTGTGTTCTAATTCTGCCACCCCACTCGATCATTTTTGTACTAGTAATGCACAAAGTGATATAAATTTTTGTATCTTGCTGAGTGACTAGTGTTTCCTCCCGGGAAATCGGGGCGGAAAATTTCCCGGGAAATTTGGCTTTTTGAATTTCCCGTTTCTCGGGAAATTTACCTCGGGATCCCGGGAAATTTTTTACATTAATAAGGGTTTCAGTGGTATTGATATCTATCACTCCGAAATAAAAAATGCGTTACTGCAAATTTAAATTTTTTTTGCTTACTAAAAATTATTTTTCAAAATTCGCAAAATTATTTCGACAAAATACTTGTGAAATCGAAATTTTTTCTTCAAATTTGTCGAAAAAATTGAAAAAGTTAAACTAAGTTTGTCAATAAACATAACAAAATGTTAAAAATGAAATCTGAAACGCTGAAAACCAGAAGAAAAAGCAGAATAATCAAGCTCGGGAAATTTTTTCGGAAATTTCCCGAGGATTTTCGGTATCCCGGAAATTTCTCGCGATTCCGGGAATTTCCCCGGATTTTTTGAAAAATAATTCCCGCGAGTTTTTATGAAAGTTTCCCGTTTTCCGGGAAGTTCAAAATCCGGGAAAAAAGTAAAGAAACCCTGTGAGTGACCTGTCTAACCATTTCCCTATAATATCAGTTATTTCTGATCTTAAACCTTTAAGCAAAATGGGTTCAAGTTTCCTTATACGTGATAGGAAAAACTTTGTAGCTGATGATTTTTTGACTGACCTGGACAATAAAATGTTTAGAAATCTCAGTACCAACAATGATGACCCAAACATTATGTGTAGTAGTTTTATTGATATATTCTTAAAAACACTATATGTGCATGTTACACTGCGCAAAAAAAAACAAAAAAAAAAAACAGAAAAGAATAACAGTTAAGCAAAAAACCTAGGATAGCAAAAGATATTCTGATGTCCATCAAAAAGAAAAACAAACTGTACATTCAAATGCTTAAAAACAATAATGAATGAACATACTAAAACACAATGGAAAGTCTACAGAAACAAACTTACGCAGCTTAAAGAGAAAGCAAAACAGCTTCGTTATAACACTCAAATTAGTAAAGTTCAACACAACAGTAGTCTGCTTTGGAAAACAATCAAAGATATACCAAATACAAAAAAAATAAACAGCAAGATATCGCTGTTATAAAAGATGAAAATGACATGCTGGTGGACAATCCTCAGCATATGTGCAACATCTTCAATGAATATTTTTCAAATCGTGGTCATAAAATGGCAAATAAAATACCAATTCCATCTTCTTCGCAATCACCAATATCTAACTTACGAACGCAGAACAAGTCCTTTTTACTTAAACCCAGGGAGTCGAACCGTTTAAAATATCGCTCCGGTTCAGATTCAAGAAATTTTATTTTTAGCGGTTCAGTTCCGGTTCAAGACTTTTCAAAAATTTGGGTTCAGGTTTGGTTCGGGTTCAGTTGCACCAAAATTTAAAGGTTCGGGTTCATCGAAACCAAATTTTTAAGGTTCAGGTTCACCAAGACCAAATTTTAAAGGTTCAGGTTCGGTTCGGGTTCACCAAAAAAAAGCGGTTTTTACCGGTTCACGGTTCAGGTTCACTTCAAAATCATTAATTTGGTCAAAAACTAAATTAGGGTCTTATATCATTAAAATAACGAAATATAAATTGCATGCCTGAATCAATTAAGGTTAAATAAATTTGTAAAAATTCATTAAATTTTGAAAAGCAGAAAGAATGTTACGCATCGCAGCACATGTCCAGAGATTTTTATTCATATTTTTTAAGAATCAGCTCAGGTTCAAACATTGCTACTTAACGATTTCTGTTCAGGTTTATGTCCACAAAACATTATAGGTTCGGGTTCACTGACATAAAATTTTAAAGGTTCGGGTTCGGTTCAGGTTTACAGATTTGAAATATTAAAGGTTCAGGTTCACAGATTTGAAATATTAAGGATTCGGTTTCGGTTCAGGTTCAATGATCTCAAATTTAAACGGTTCAGGTTCGGTTAGGGTTCACCGAAAAAAAGTGGTTTTACCGGTTCGCGGTTCAGGTTCGGTTCGACTCCCTGCTTAAACCTATTTCTGTGGAAGAAGTTTTCAATCAGATAATGAATTTGAATACAGTCAAACCTCGGTTTTTGAACATAATCCGTTCCAGAAGGCTGTTCGAAAAGCGATTTGTTCGAAAACCGAAACAATTTTTTCCATTAGAATTAATGTAAATAATTTTAATCCGTTTCAAGTCCAGAAAACAACTTTTGTAAAGTATCTTTTCAGTATTTTACACCATAAACTGTAGCCTACTCTATAATATATACCATAAATAAAAATGGGTAGAAATAGATTGTGCTTTATTTTAATAACGGATTTCCTAGCTAAGATGATAAAAAACATATTGTAAAGTAAACATTTCGTATCTTTTATTTTTAAAACGTCGAAAACATGAAAGGTTAAGATACTGTACAGTACTATTGCAGAAATTGATAATGAAACAGTAAAAAACTACAGCACTGTAGCCTACCGTACAGCAGCAAAAGCACTTTTACGGTACATCACTTCTTTGAAGGAGAATCCTCTTCCATGAAAACATCGGGTAACTCCACTGGAGGTGTTGTCTTTCTACCTAATCTCTTCGGTGGGGGAGGCGTTATCACAGGTTGTTCCTTCCTTTTCGTATAGAACCTATCAAGCGTAACTTGCTTCTGCCTCCGTTTAAAAACTTTACGAAAGTGGCAGATAACAATGTCATTTAACATATAAACAACTGTTTGCATTCGCTTGGTTTGGTCGCGATCCGAATTCATGTTCGAAGTCTGAAAGGTAAAAATCTCGAATTTATTGTTGGAGAACCGATTTGGTCGAGAACCAAAGCGTTCGAAAACCGAGGTTTGACTGTACTTTAAAAAGCACTTAATCTAACAGCCGCCCTCTAAAGTTTATTAAAATGGCAGCACTTGCAAATGCCGCTCCTCTTGCTGACATATTTAACCGTTGCATATTGTCATCAACCTTTCCTGGCATTTTCAAAACTGCCGAAATCATTCCTAAAATATATTCCAATCTGGTGACAAGCAGTTATGTAGCAACTACAGGCCGATTTCTTTATTATATCACCTTTTTCAAAAATTTTTGAAAAATGTCTCTACAAGCAATTGTATGACTTTTTCACAATTAATAACAATCTCTAATATCAGTTTGGATACCGGGAAAACTACTCGACTGAATTGGCAGTATCGCAAATATGTGATGATATCATTAACAGCCTAGAACAAAAAAGTATAACTTGTTCCATTTTCAAGGGACAAATTAATGTTTCGACTATAACCAAAGTCTCGTCAGCCTTGCTACGCACAGCCAATCCAGGCTAAACTCATTCCAGACTGTAAAGACTCTTTTTTGCATTGCTTTACCTGAACATCTCGACTTCACCTCTTTTCTAGGTTGTGCCCTATTTTTGGCAGGCGACTGGCCCCAAACAACGATACCCAATGAAAGAACCTATAACCACTAACCCACAACTAACTTACCGGTAGCCTAACTAGCCCACATCACTAGAAGCCCCCATGGTAAATGAGTGCAAATGAGTGGGTTAATGCAAATGAGTGTATGCATAAATGCAAATGAGTGGGTTACCATGGGGGCTTCTAGTGATGTGGGCTAGTTAGGCTACCGGTAAGTTAGTTGTGGGTTAGTGGTTATAGGTTCTTTCATTGGGTATCGTTGTTTGGGGCCAGTCGCCTGCCAAAAATAGGGCACAACCTAGAAAAGAGGTGAAGTCGAGATGTTCAGGTAAAGCAATGCAAAAAAGAGTCTTTACAGTCTGGAATGAGTTTAGCCTGGATTGGCTGTGCGTAGCAAGGCTGACGAGACTTTGGTTATAGTTGTTCCATTTTCTTGGATCTAGCAAAGGCATTCGATACTGTCAATCACAGTATACTCCTGTGTAAATTACATAAATGTGGCATATGGCATATGTGTCCCCCTTTGAAATTGTTTCAAAGCTACTTAATAAACAGAGAGGAATGCACCATCATTAATACCGTGAAATCAAGCTGGCTCAACTGTAATTGTAGAGTTCCCCAGGGCTCAACTCTAGGGCCCTTACTTTTTTAAATATATATCAATGACCTACCTACAGTTACCAATCTTAAAGTACAACTATTTGCAGATGATGCAATCTTATCACATACCAATTCAAACCTCTCCAAGCTACAGAATAAAATTAATGAAGAACTGAGTAAAGTAGACGATTGGATGAACGCCAATCAGCTTAAAATAAATTACAAAAAAACAAATTATATGATTTTTACTAAAAAGAGGATTAAACAATTCACCTTTATGCTACAAATAGGGCAGAGCAAGATTGCTCGTGTGAACAAATTAAATATCTAGGAGTGATGATGAATGACACCCTGCCATGGAAAGAACATGTAAATTACTTAAGTTTAAAAATTGCCAGAGGCTCTTGGGCAATTCTTAAAATCAAATCATACGTTAACAATAAAACTTTGAGAACATTATACTATAGTTTAATCCTCCCCATCTTCAGTATTGCATCTCATCTTGGGAAAGAGCTTCTCCATCTACTCTCAGACCTCTGTGAACCACCCAAAAAGGAATTTTAAGAATCATAACAAGAAGCCCTTATTACATGCCATCTGCTCCACTCTTGAGTAAATTAGAACTACTCATACTAGATGACATATATTAATTGAAGATTGCTATAGCTGTCCATAATAAGCATTATGGCAATAGGCCTGGTGAGCAAATGCTAGTAAATTTGACTAATCTGCATGATCATAATACCAGACTATCATCAAAACTAAATTTTTTACACCATCAATTCACACAAACGCAGGCAAATCCCTCTCATTATTTTCAGCAGCTCAAATATGGAATGAGATTCTCGGGGACATAACATCTTTGTCAAAACCTGGGATGTGGAAGCGGCATATTTGCTAACAGCTTCTGCTTCCACACCTATCGCTTCCGCTTCCAGCGCTTCCGCACCCAAAAAATTTCACCAAAATTTTGCCAGTAAAATACGACCAGTGCGTTGGTAGCCGATGGCGTAAACCGTAGCTTTTTTTCCAACTCGCTGTAGGGTCCTGATCAAGCTTTAGCAAGCGTTTTTTTTAAGATAAATATTTGCAAAAAGCAAACAAAAGTGTTAAGGAATGATTGAGTCACAATATTCAGTCACAATCCTGGGAGTCTTTTATTACAACTTTCCTGCGAAACTTACTCCTTTCATAAGGAAAATGTTGATACACAGCACTCAGAGGCATGGCAAGAATTTTTAAAGGGTGGGAGGGGGCATAATTTTCACATTTTTCTCAAGCGTACTTTTTTTCAGCGAAACTAATTTAAAGCTCATTGAGAAGCAAAAAAGGTTTGGGGGAGTTTGGGGGCATGCTTCCCCGGCAAATTTTTGAAAACATACATGATCTAATGGCTATTTTAGTGCTTTTTGAATAATTTTCAGCCAAGTTTTGTTTTATTTTTTGACCCTAATTCGGAGTGCTTCGCCAAATATGATGCATTTTGTTCGCGCATTTTCGATTCATGCGTGCTTAAGGCGTATTGCTATCGAGGAGGCTCGAAATTATGAAAAAATTGTATACATCAAAAACATTTTCCAAAACGGATGGTGGGAGCAGGACCGCCGAGAGGGGGGGGGGCAGAAGGGGTCACTGTCCGGGGGCCCGGGGACACAGGGGGACCCGGGGTTCTGAATTGTCAGGTTTAGAATGCAAAATTCATCAGCTCAAACTACGGCCTGCGGGTGCGATGATGTTATTTTTTGATTTCGGGCCGAAATTCGAACATCCGCGGACGCTATGACCTTATGTTGCTTATCACTAGATGTTGAGCCGAAATTTGAACATCTGCGGAGGCTATGACTCTTTTTTTGCTCATCACTTGATTTTAGGCCGAAATTCGAACATCTGCGGACGCTATGACCTTTTTTTTTGCTAATCATGTGTTTTTGGGGCACCACTGACCAAAGGGCCTAAACGAATTTTTTGCCCCGGGGCCCGAAAGTTTTCTCGGCGCCCCTGGGTGGGAGGAGGCATACCCATCATCCTACCCCCTAGGTCTGCCCCTGGCCATAAGCTACAAAAACCATCAAAAGAGTCCGGCATATTTCAGTCATTTGGCACCATTCATTTTGTTAATTTTTTACTAAAAAACGAAGGCAAGAGGAGAGGACCGGGGGGGAGGATGGCACAACGCCCCCCTTAATACGCTCCTGACAGCACTCCATCTATTTCGTGACATGATTATAATTGGAAAAGAGTCAAGTATTGCTTTTAGGGCATTTTAAAACTTGAAAAATCTAAAAGAAAAAGCGATTTTATGTTAGTAGCCTACTATCTGAAAGTTAAGCGAAGAGTAATGCCTTATGGTGAGATTTGGCATCCATGTGAAGCTAGCATTGCAAAACAATGTCTAATAAATTGAGTAAAATATATTATCTAATAAATTATTTACTGTACCGGTATAATTTTTTGAATGATGTGGAAGCGGAAGCGGCATATTTTTCGCGCTTCCAGCTTCCGCATCCCTGGTCAAAACTCAAATTTAAGAGAGCGTTTCAAAAGTTTCTACTTTAAAAATTTCACGCAAATTAATAGGCCTACCTTTAATTGCCTTATGCATCCTTAACCTGTATATTTTATTAAGCTTCTGTTGGTTTTGGTTGGACTACCGGTATTTTAATAATATAATTGCCAAATGTATCAGTACTAAATATGTTGTAATAGGCCTCCATGTTTTAGTAGTTTTCAAGTTTGCCAATTGCTTTTTTGCTGGTTATCTGCATTTTGTGTTTTGTTTTTATGTTTTTTTTTCTTTTTCGTGCTGCATTGTGTGTCTGGTGTTGGTGCTGTTTTGTTTGGCAGGTGGCAGCAGACTTGATGACCGTATGGTCTTTTCGCTGTCTCCTGACCAAGTGAATCTCAGCACTTCGATTGATCGTTCATTTACTTTGTTGCTGTCATTTTCATTTGGTAAATAAACCGAAATGAAAATTCAGCGGAAGCGCTCTACTTTTCGCGCTTCCGCTTCCATTAAAATATGACCGCTTCCACCGATTTCGCTTTCACATTCCTGGTAGAAACTGCCAATTGCGATACTTCCGCAAAATTACCGTTTTATCCCCCACCTCTCAAATTAGCTAGAGGTCTGTCAAATACTGACTTGAAACAGGCTGCTCATGAGTCCCATACAAGAATAGCTATCTATCGGGCACAACAATTTTTCTTTTCCTCACCATCTTTCCTAAATGCAGAAACGTAAAAACAGAATCAGCCAGACATTAATATACAAGATAAATACCTATATTTGTACACCAAAATTAAAATATGGCTCAAAAATTTCACTGTATTTGTTTATATCCCTATAACGTATATAAATGGGAATACAGGTCGAGTTGGAGAAGTCAAAGCCAGCTTCGTCAATGTAAGAGCAAGTAGCTTACAGTAACTCCATGATACCGACAACGTTACATCAGCAGATAATTATGCAATGCTTGTATCACAAGAATGGAAGAGTCAAAACTACGTTGCATTCAATCATTAAACACAGTTAATAACATTGCAACACAATTGTTTGTTATTCATTCACGCGCACTGATGATACAGTTCACAAACTCATCACGGTACTTGAGAAATAAGAGGCGAAAAATTAATGAACAAATGTGTAAGCACTGATGCCGACAGGCAGGCTTGACCTAAGCCCTGAAATTGAAAATCAGCATTTTGCCCAGTCCGCCACGTAAGGCCATAAAATACAGCAACTTTTATGCAAATCCAAGAGTCTTTCCCACAAACGTCTGCTGACATTATTCGTTATTAATTTCTTCTTTACGGTCTAAAATTGCGCTTTTGAAAAACAAAAGGACGACTTTAGAGCATAGCGCAACAAAAGAAACAGAATATAAATTCTATTAAAGTCGCACAGATTGCATATTTTTCTCATCTTTTTGGCTAATTAGGCTACCAAATTTACAAGTCAGAAGACATGAAGATTTGCGATTCTAAACCAAAGTAATGAAGTCAAAGTTATCAGGACATCGACAATGACATTGACTACCAGAAAGAAGCTCAACTACATAGCCTATCCCAAGCGCCACAGTTTAATTGGTTTAGTAAAGCATATAAATGTGATTTCAGTGAAAAACCTGTCTTTAAGAAGTTGTTGAACAAATCCTGCAGGGGTAGAAAAAACTGAAAAAAAATGCTCGTAAAACACAGAAGACCTTTCTATTTTCAAATTTCTTCTAGTCTACCAAGCCAATGGAAAATTTAACACAAAATGTACAGTGGCTATTTATTAGCTGGTGATTGTTTCGAAATATTAAATCCGTTTCCTACAAAACAATGAGCACACAAACTTATGTGGAAGATTGCTAAATAAGCTACGAGTACAGATTTTCAAAATACTGCAGATGTAACAAGTTCTGAAACGAAAGAAAGAATCACAAGCACAGTGTATGGACGGTGACGCTAAAGAGCTACACAGTCATGTTAAAGCGCTACATAAAAAAATAATTTTTCCAACAACGAGAAAAAATAGTAGCTTGACATACACAAATCACAAACCACTTACAATAATATCTTACTCAAAAACTTATGGGTGTTACTAGCTACAAAAAAAAAATTATTTTATTCAGATTATAATTGCTGGAATAAAATTTAATCATTGCTGGGCAATTTTCTGTAACCCACGGTACCTTTTCGAGAATTGTTGCTATTTTCAGGAAGACTGAACGAACACGTGGTAGGTAAAAAACTAAGGCCCGATTTGAAAAGCAAAAGTTTGGGTATTTTTCAAGAGCACCCCGCAAATTCAACCTATTACAAATGGACCCAAACAAAATCCTATAGTGGGTACTGTGTTACTGAGACGGAAGGTACATGAACCAATGAGTTTTGTGCAAAAACATGAAAAAATGTCATACGTTAAGCTGAGTTATGTTGAAGGAACAATGTTCGTAATCTCAAATGATATTCACAAGTCTCTAGTCCATGTAGTTTCATTAAGAGGGCGGTTTGCACGAATAACCAAAGTGAAGCTGAAGCTGAGCTTGTTCATTTTTCCATTATGCCATGCAACTCGGTTCGGCAAGTTCAGCAATGCCAAACTGCATGACATCATAAAAGAACAAACAAAGCTTAGCTTTGGTTGTATATCTAAACCCACTTTACCCGTACATGCTCTCAGATACATCAAAAATGGAAAACATGCACAGTGGAAAATTAAGTTTTATCATAATAATAGCACAAAAATATGAAAACAAACACTACATAAATTGTTGATATTTGATAAAATAAAAAGCAACTGTAACAAAAATCACCGATTCTAAAATAACACAGTACGTTAACAAGTTTACATGTGATAACGGAATCACGTGACGCAAATGGCCTATAATACTGAATTTTTTCTGTTGAAAATAATTAGGGTTTATATTCGTAGGAAAAATTCAAAGTTTGTGATGTTGAGAAATAGGCTACTTGGTATAATAAATTCACAAAACCCGTTTAAAACCTGAAGAAAAATTCAATGCTTTCATACTTTCGCGCACTACGCAGCTTTTCACACGCAAGTGCAGCGTTAAAAACCAAGCCAACTGAAACTGTCCATATTTTTTGGTTCAATTGACCCAAACTTTTGGGTAAAAAATTGGTACAAGCCAGCATATTTACATTTGCCAAAAACACAGCAAAACAAGCTTTTAAAAGTTGTTCACAGAAAAACCTCAAAAAAAAAAATAATAATAATAATGAAAAGGACAAAACAACAACAACCTGGAGATGGCGACCCACAGATGATCCGCACAACAAGGCTAGTTTTAAAAATCACAATTTACAATGTCATCAGGGTTGTACTTCAGCTGGGATGCCACCAATATCACCATTTGCTAGACTCCTTTTTGTAGAAGGGGTACCAGGGTCCGTTTTGTCATCGTCTGCCGTAAGAGCTTCAGATGCTGGTCTGAAAAATTCATGAAATATAAACAAAGAGGAAAGAAAAACACAACAAAGTGAAGAATCCTTAAGTAAGGAATGCTCTACTTCGCACGGACCAAGATCTGCGAGATTTTCATTATTAAGTCAACCTTGTCATTACAACTTACTACATGAAAAAGATTAGGCAATTCCCTACCATCCCAACAACTTCAAAGGCTCAAAACAGTGACACCACCGCTAAGTTACAAATATACCCTAATAGTGGCTATCAATTGTGACCAACTTGACGTAGCGATGAGGCTGCTATGTCAAAAGGTCGAAACTGATGTCAAGATCCCGAGACTCCCACTGTACAATTGAGACTTGGTGAGATAAAGTGTATACAATGCTAATGGTTAGCAGAAAACTATGCAACAATCAATGTAGTGGTTTTCCTCCCGTAGGAGAAATCGGGAATACCTCACCGCTAACTGATTCAAAGCAAAGCTTTACAACAGTAACAAACGCTACAACACAACAAGTAGAAAAGGAGGAGAAACAAATGCATAAATTCAGAAATACCACATGAAAAAAGGCAGAGCGAACAGTTCTCAAAGTCAACTAACAGATATGCAAATATTTCAGCAGTGAAGTAAGCATACCAATCAAAAACATGCTCTGAGATGAAAAATGAAAAAGAAAAGATAATGCAAAATTTTCATAAAATAGAAATCAATTTGTAACAGCACCAAACCAAATCAAAACACAAATTCAAGCCGCAAGGCCACATAACAAAACAGAAGTTTGGTGGTGTTACCTGGTAGTAACAAACCTCGCCATAGCCCCTTCACCCTCTCCATGGTTATCACGTGAGTCTTCAGGATTTGCCACGGAATCTTCTTTGTCATCATCTACTTTCTGATCTTTGTCTTCTTTTACTTCCGATTCAGCTCTTTCATCTTCATGAACAGACTCGGCTTTCCCACTCGCATTTTCGTTCAACGGAGCAGCATCTTCATCATCTTTGACTGATGCTGCAGTATCATCTTCCGGCTTTGATTTTTCCTCTTCCGTTTTCTCTTCTGTAGCACCTGCAACCTCTTCAGAAGCGGTGTTGTCTTCTTCACCTGCAACAACTCCTTCAATAGTTTCAGTATTCTCATCTTCTCGTGGTTTTGGAGAGCTAGGAGTAAGGGAACGAGTATCTGAAACTGGCTCTTCATCATTTGTAGCATGTTCCTCTTCTTCCTCTTCTTTCTTTTCCGGTTCTTCCATTGCTTCTACAGATGCTTCTGCCACATCGTTTTCAATATTGCCTGCATCGGGAGTTTCAACCTTCTCTTCTGGTTCATCATCTTCAGTCGATTCAACTGGTTTATCTTCTATGGGGGCAGCTACCTCTTCTGGAGCTTCGTAGGTCATTTCATCTTCAACAGGAGCCTCATTAACGGGCGAATCCACCTTGGAAGCGTCTTCCACTGACTTTTCTTCAACTACGATAGCATCTGGGGTAGGAACTGATTCTTCCGGTTCCACTGATGCTGGGACATCTTCTGCTGCTTCACTTTTTACTTCTGATTCCACAGCATCAGGATTTACATCACTCATATCCTGGTGGTCTTGATCAGCTGTTTCATCATCAGCAGCAACTTCTTTATGGTCAGGGAATTCTTCCTCCATTTCTGCAAGCTCCTCCTGTTTGGGAGTTTCAGCAAGAGGCTCAGGACTTTCAGCGAGTACAATGGCTGCTGTTTCAACAGCAATGATAGCTTCTTCCTGCAAAGGTAGTAAGAATGTAAACAAACGAACTTACTCAATTCTCTAGATTTATGTGAATGCCAAGCATTTCATTTCGTGCGGTATTTTCCTGACAACTAGCTAATGTTTCAAAAATGTTTGTTTGTTTGCATGTTATTTATCTTCCTATCATGGAGAAAGCGACCAAAGCGCTATAACGAGCTCGCGTAAGAGTTGCCACCACACCAAGATGGGGCAATCCAGTTAAGTGCCTTTTCCAATGGCACAACAAGTAAACTTGCCGGCTTGTTCTCCACACTGTTTCCTTTAATGCTGAGCTTCAAAATAGGGAAGATGTGAATACCAATTTTAAAATCATTGGTTTGACCCGACTCAAAATCAAACCGGAGTCTGCAGCTCGAAAGGTGGACGCTCTTACCACCAGGTCATCTGAACTGTTGATGGACTTGAATGAAAAACAAAGCCTGAAATTTCAGAAAAGCTCAATTCTGAATTATATTTTGTATAAAAAATTAAGTTGCGAAAAAGTCAACCAAAGAATTAAAGTCAACAACGCGATCCATTTGACACGCCAAGACATCATGATCAGGCCCGAATTTAAACAACGAGAGGTCCTAGACTATGTTGATTTTAGGTACGCCGCTAGTGATCATAGACCGGTAATCTAAGCGAATAAAGGCCGCCATGACAAATTAAAAAAAAAAAAAAAGAAAAGGCCCTCATGGTAGGCCTCCCAAAAAGGTCTTTCTTTAATCGCGTCGAGCCCTTTTGTTCGTGACGAGGCTCCTTGTTTCTCCAAGGCCCTCGGCTTCAGCCTGTGGGAAATCCAGTCCCGATCATGATACGCGCTTCTTGTGTTTCCATTAAAGTTGTCGCTTTCAGAGACATGTCTGTGGTGACATTCACACTGCGGTGCAACAAAACAACCATTACTTTAAAACTTATGTCGTCAATTTCTTCAGATGGTTTTATATCTTCTTCTTCGTCATGGACTTTCGGTGTTTCGCTCCGCGGTGAATCACCTAAAATGGGGTGGTGGTGAGTCAGAAAGAATAGGGGTGGGTTAAATTTTGAAAAATATCATTAGTTTACTAGCTGATTTTCTACTAAAAGACTTATATGGATTAAAATGCTAATAATGCTCCTCTAATAAAGCAGTACGGTACTATCTACTGAAGAGTTATTCTAATGATCTTATAATATAAATTGCGAAATATTTCTAAGTAAAATAAATCAATGTTACAAAGACATCTATCTCTCATGACTTCGATTACGTGCAATCCTTAAAATGTGTAAATATTAAAGGCATGCCACCAAAGATTACATTAAGCAAAATTTCACTTTTTAAAGACATTTGCTTGCTTGCATATTTATCCTCCTATTACGAGAAAGCGACCAAATAGCTATAACGAGCTCGCTTAGGAGTTGCCAGCCATCCGCCTACCAAACCAATATGGGGGAATTTCGATAAGTGCCTTTCCCAACGGCACAAGAAAACTTGCCGGCTTGTTCTCCATATTGTTCCTTTTAATGCTGAGCGTCAAGCAGGAAAGCTGTAAATGCCAATTCTAAAATCATTGGCTTGATCTGACTCGGAATCAAACCCGAGTCTACAGCTACGGAGGCGGACGCTCTTACCACTCTGCCATCTGAGCTGTAAAGGGGTTAATTCGTTAATTTGGGTCAAAACAAAATGCACGAAGTCAAAAAGGAAGAAAAAAAAAAAATGTCATACCGTCCTTGTTTTATGACTTATATTTTCACAACAGCTGCTACTGATATTTATATATAAATATATATATATTTACTTTTGTTAAACTGCTTCAGCAATATCTCGCTTAAATATTTATTGCAGCATAGGAGAGCACAAAAAAAAAAGAAGTCTTAGAGATGGCAAAATTCGCCACGAGTGACCAAGCAGGCACCAAAATAATTCAAAACTAATTAATTAATATACAATCACTTAATTACCGTGAGAGTAAACGAAAAACATAGGTACTTTCAAAGTAATGTACTCAGCTACTTTTTAAGTTAATTGATCATCATTATTAATAGGTTATTAGTGTTAATCCAAATAGCAAGGTGTATTGTAGAGAGGGAAAAATGATAAACAAAAAGTTATTGAAACAAACAAAAAACATTTTGCTTCCTTCCATTATTTTGGATCCTAAGTAAAAAAGGGTTCTAGTATTTGATTTAACTACCAACAGTTGCACGGTAAAACATACCATTATATAGGCCTAAGGCAATAGTTACAGCTGACGCTGAGTAGCGGTGTGTGATATCAATTACACAGTAGACTAGCATAAAGCTTGATTTACAGCAAAGAAATTGCAACTTAAATCGAACTACAGTTTCATTGCTTCTCACATCAATAAGTTCGAAGTTCTAAGCACCAATAAGTACTATCAATCAGAAAGCGCAACAAATCATTACCCTTACTCGGCCGAGAATGAGATACGGTTTTCAAACATTATTTTTGCTACAGCAGAACAGCCTTTTCTACTCACCTAAATGGACTTCTTCCGTAGAATTGATGTCGTCAGCTTTGCGTTCAAGTAGAATGGCGTCCTAAAGCAACCATAATACGAATGAGTTTCTGCATTTACTTCGAAACATCACAATTTGCAAAGCCAAAAGCTTTAACGTCAACGAATTAAAAGGGCAGAAAAATGCCCAATCGCTAGTACTATCAAGATAAATACTTCATACAGTTTTTCTTTAGCAAAGGAAATTCACAAAATCTACTGCATGTTTTGGTGGGCTCGTCAGATGAAGTAATATTTAATGAAGCATGTATTTTCTAATGAAAAAACTAGCAAGCCCTATGACTGATTTAGATATCAGTAAAGTGCTCTACCGCCCCTAGTTAAACGAAGCAGCAAAAAAGTTACTTGATCATGAGCGATGACGTCATCAGATCGAGCTGACGTTACTTCTTCAATATTTTCTTCCTCAACTTCAACCGCTTTGACCTAAGTAAAAAAATAAAAATACAATAAAATAGGGCCATTATTGCCAGCTTTTCTACAAACGATGATGCGTCAAAAGTTAAACGAATCAGGGCAACTCAAATCCAATCAACCACTGCTTATTTTAAACATTTAAGCTACCTAAAAAGTCTCGAATCCGAGCTTCAGACTAAATGGCTGTTTAAAGTATTTTACAGCATAATTGCTCTGACCCAAACAAACTTTTTGATAGGCTTCTCTTTCAATACAGAAAAACACAAACTATCAGGCTGTAAGACTCCGGATTAAGCCAAAAAATCATTGCAAAAATGACTGAATTGACAAGTACAGTAGCTAGAAATTTATATCCTAAATTTGAACCGGCACTAATTAACTGCAGATAGAGAAGTGTTACGACCTTACAGATCTCATCAGTTCAGAGTGCATGGCCGATATAATTATCGCTTTTCGCAAGCAAACCAGAGTGGACGGAAGGATTTTCTTCGCTTGATAAATCAAATATTATATTTTTACCATCCACACAAATATGTTAATGGGCAATCGAGTTGAAGTCCGTCACGCCAACTGCCCTGATGAGATCGGAAGTATCAGAACAATATTCATAATCTACAATTTGCTAATCGTAGCTATAGAGTGCATTTGCGGTAAAAGTTCATTATTTCACTCATCTCAAAGTAGGCTAAAGCCAAAAAGGTAACACGGTGCTCAAAAGCTGGTAATTTAATACCACGTATTGTAAAATCAAATGTTTGCGCAACTGCGGTTACAGTTGCATTTTCCAACGGTTAGATAGTTTGCCAGGCAGCAAGCTCTATGAAGAACGCAAATCAAAAAAATAGTCACCACGTTTTGAAGTTTGAAGGAAGTGCAATGAAAATTAAACAGTGTTAAATTTTCTGTACCGAATGTTTAGCACAGTTGTTAGCGACATCGCTACTGGTGCTGGAGGTCTGGGGTTCAATTCTCGGGCCGGTCAAATCGGATACGGTGTCGCCAACGCCTCGCCACTGCTCTGATTGCTGTGATGTTTCTTCGAACTGCGTTGCAGAGGCGCTAAGCTGCGTAGTTGGCCCGCCGCTCGCTACACGCTTCAGCGTAGGTCTACTACCGCGACCATAATGAAAATTTGATTTTTTAAATTTTTTGTGCGATCAAGGAAGCTAATCTTTTTTCTTATTTTTTTTCGATTTGCTATGCAAGCAAATATCTTAATTTGAATTCTCACTCAACCATCGTGTGTTATTTATAAATACCCGTAGTTCCACTTAAACAGTTTAAATTGTGTTCAAACGTACTACGCACAAACTAGAGAAATCTGGAAACCTTTTCATCGCAACTCACACACCAAAGTTGTCCTTTAAAAGATAAGCAGAAACTAGTTAAAAATGTTTTGCACCTGATCAATTGGAAGCTCTGTTTTCGTATTTGCATCTTCTGCAACAGTTTCTGCGATTATTACTTTCGTCTCCGTTTTGAATACTCCATCTCCGTCCTCCGATGGAGGATGAGGATCATGAGCTGCATTTGAAATTCCGCTCAATCGCTTCACTTTGACTGGCTTGGGAGGGAAGACAGCGCCCTCATCTGGAGAGGTTTCGCCTAACAATGACTTGATTGTTCAAGAACTCAAGGGTAATTCTAGGAAACACCAAAAACATGACAAAACCGTACTTGCAGCAGATGGTTTCTGAGGCTTAAATTTCTTTGTTCGCAAAGGCCGGTAACCAGTTGCCGCGCTGGCACCCATTACAGTTGTTTCTTCTATGTGCACCTTCTGCTGTTTCTTCTGGGCGTACTGAAAAGTTTTCGTAGATAATTAGATTGCAGAAACAAAACTTCATTTCAAAATAAAGTAAAATATCTGATAAAGGGAATCACAGTTGCGCAGTTTCCGAAGTTGAAACACCCTAGCCTATTTTTTTCTTGAGCTGCACATAACCACAGCCTAGATTTAATGTTAGTGTAGAAGTAGCATCAAAGGGGAGCTAGTTAGGCAGCCAACTCACAAACTGTGGTCTCAAAGAGCAATACACTAACCAGTAACCACTCCACGAACTTCGTGCGCTACAAGACCGCAGCATAAAGGAATGATCAGCTGCAAGATGCTTCTGTCTTTTTCTCGTTGGCAGAACCAAAGAACGTAATGCCGATGCTGCTGAGCGTTACACAAGCCAGTTACAAATCCTTAGCATGTTCAAAATAATTTGGTATCGAATCTTGTCCCTCAATTCTAAACCAAACTCTCTAACCAACTTGGCTCTTCAGCTCGATTTTTACATTTTCCATATCTTTCAAACATGCCTAATCAATGCATTTTCAAATTAAATAAAAACAAAAAAATTGAAATAACCGGAGGGTAAGGTTCAACTGCGTTTGAAAAACTATATGAATGCAAGTTATCGGAGAAACAGAACCGATTTTTAAAATTTGCAAAGTTTTGATTAGTTAGAAAATTGACGTTTGCGAAAGTAAAATTGCATACACAACACAGCAACATACCATTTTAGTGTAGGTGGTTTCCTCTTCATCGCGGGGTGGGCGGGGTTTGTGGTGACGTTTAATAGGGGGCAATGGTTGGTGTGTTCTTGAAGCAAAAAATAGGTCAAAAAGTTAGCTGCCTAATGTATTCAAAACAAAAAAACAAAAACATCCTAATAATAGCAACAGCCACCAATTTCAAAATATTTAGCATGCTTAATTATTCATCCAATAATACACAAAAATCACCATCATTTATGACATGTACAGATGACGTACACTGTTTCGACTGATTTTCTCAATTTATCATTAAAGTAAATACACAGCGATGGTTAGAAACGTTAATGTATGGGAAGTTGATAGCTGTTGCTACATGATGTCTTAAAACTCTTATCTCTATCAAACATAAAAACAGGTGTTAATAGAAAGTAAAAAAATCTAACGGTTAGCTCAGTTGTTAAGCACACGCTATCGGTGCGGGAGGTCTGAGGTTCGATTCCCGGTCCAGTCAAATCGGACACACTATCGCCAACGGCCCGCCATCGCTGCAAGATTTCTTCGGAGCTTCGTTGCCAGGGAGCTAAACCGCGAAGATGGGCCCCGCCGCTCGTGGCACGCTTCCGCGTAATTCCGCGAGTATGATGAAGATTTGCTTTGATCTAAAGATGCGGCTACAAATAACGTATATTGGAAGGTACCAGAAACCGATTCGTTGGCTATTCGTATCGTATCGTTTTAATCAGTTGGCAGTTCATAAAATCAGTTCATCATTAACATAGGTTTCCAGGATGGAAATTTAACTTTCAACAAACCTATATTTTTTAAAGTGATGTAGGCCGAATATCAAAAACAAAAAATGCCATGATCTAATCAGTATCATAAAAAACATCAAGCTTCGCAAATCAAAATTCGTCGTAAAAGGATTCTTTGATACTATCTTATGTTAGAAGTAAATGCTTATCAATCAAAACACTTCCTTTCACCAAACTTTAGTATTTTGAATATTACTTGATTTTAATGATCAAGAGAATGCTACTTAACGCTAGAAGTAATTCTTACATTTTCCTTGGGGAAGGTGTGGCATTATGCACGTCACCATAAGGATATCTTTTAAGTTTCTCAGTGCCAACAGCGACGTAATAATGACCGTTTTCGAGCTCCGACGGATCGTTAAGCAACCGGAAGTTCAAGTCGTAAAGTCTGAATACAAAAATTAAAGTAATTTTGGGAACAAAGGGTTCCAATTCAGGCAAGATAATTGCTGAAGTTATTTTCAAATTGAACTGATAATTGAACAGTAATTTAAGGAGGACCGCGAAGTGAGCTTGCGCTCTTCGAATCAGCAGCCACCCGGTAAATATATCAAATGCGATCGGCTTCAGCCGCGAATCGAACCCGTCACGTAGGATCTGCAACCTACGCGCGGTACTGCTAGGCCACGCCGCTGGTAGTTTTCAACCAAAATCAAACAAAATAAACAAAAGCATAAGGAGGAAAAAACACAGGCACAGTAAATTTCAAGACTGGGCGTTTTGACAACATAAATTCAGGTGTAGATTCATTTTTCCTCCTTAAGCTGTTTTGGTCCCATATTTATTGTATTCCAAAACAAGAGCAAAAATGCAATTGTTAACTTTCTTCGAAAGAACGTCAACAGTAGTTTGTGTTTTATAAGTTTTTGTTTGTGGCTTCCGTTATAACTAAAAAAAAAAACGATTTAACATCAAATTTTTAGTCAGTGGTTCTTGACCTTTCCAGTTCCTGGGGCTCCTTGTCTGCGCAACTTGCAATGGAGGTGTATCATGAAAAACAAACAATATCAGACTGATGACCCCCAGATTTTTCATTGAGAACCCCGTTAAGAACCACTAATGAAGCAATTAAGCATAATAAAAAAACAACAACAACAACAACAAAACAATGCAATTACTTTCTAACTGCTTGGCCAGTTCTGATGCAGATTTTTTCAGTAATTTCGCTCAGTACCAGATCCCACGATTTCATGCACCTTGGAATAAGCAGAAGACGCATTGCAGGAGCCATTACATCGCCATTTCCGTAAACGCTAAAAGTATATACGTTTGTAATATGGCTATTTTAATAATCGGAACTAATACTTTCGTTTTCATAAAACTGGTTGTTGTCACATCATAGCCTGTAGATGTTTTTATTTTAAACTTCGTAAAGTTAAGGAATTCTTTCACACGAATACTCGCCAAGCATAATACTAAAACTATCCACTAACTAAGCCAATACATATATATCATCAAATCGCAACAGTTGGATGATCAAGAGGCAAATAAAGCTTTGCTAAGAGCAGTCACAGCATGGGTTAATTACATCCTCCAAAATATGAAGACAAACAATATCAGCAAGAGCAAGCTGACATCCTCTGTACTAACTACTTGGGCCGATTAGCGCCTGAGAGAAAGTTTTTTTTTTTTTTGACAGTGTAAAGCGAAAGAAAAAGCTTATTAATATCAAAATGTAATCCAACCGGGTCTTTATGGTATGATCGAAACAAACTTAATTTTCACAACTAAAGCTATTGACGTCATCGGACATTTATAGAAAATGAAGTAGCATATCGCATCTTTTTCTTCAAAGAACTGAAAATAATTTAACACTTTTTTTTTCTGCCACGTAATTGCAGCTTAGCTTTTTAACACTTACAATATCTGTACAGGATCTTTGACGTATTTGCGCCATCTCGCGGACACAAGCATTCTGTTTGGGTTTAGTTTAATCTGATAAAACAAAAAAAAAGATCTAATAAGTAGGAAAGAATAAACCATAAAATAGAAATTAACAGCTACTCTTTTAAAGCAGTATATATTGACGATGGTTGATGGCAGGGTTATCCCAAAATATTTGATAGCATTGAAAAATATTGAATTAGACTTAGCACATGAATAGAAAAATTATCAGGAGAATTTTGCAAAAAAGCGGTATTCTTTCCTCAACAGCACTTTGAGCAAACGCCTCACTGAAATCATATGCTATTACAATAGATGCTTTCGAGAATAGCTTTGAAAAAAGCTGTTTTCGCGTTAGGCTTCAAGAAACCCTCTGTCATAACTCTTTAAGTAGCTTTGAGAAAAGCCGTTTGTCCCAGTAACTCTTTTGAGTAGCTTTGAAAAAAGCTGTTTGTCCCAGTAACTCTTTTGAGTAGCTTTGAAAAAAGCTGTTTGTCCCAGAAGCTTTTCGTGACGCACTCGTCAGTGGGTAATCGCGTCAAAGTGGAAACGAGAAAGCAAGGTCTGGCGATTCATAAATATCAGGTTTCGGACGGCAGCGAAGCAGTAGTTACATTGGCGTAGTCCGGCATAGTCCTAAAATGGCAGTCAGGCATAGTCCTGAAATGGAACGAGCGTTTTTGAGTGATGAAGTAGAGAGGCTTGCCGCACAATCTAGAAGGCTGCGGAGGGCTTACCAATCACATCGGCACGCTGCCGGCGCTTTTTTGTCTTTCTTTGATAGGACTCGCTTCTTTCGATTCTGGATGAACGAGCAGAACGGAAGACCAACAACCAACAGCTACGTCAACTGACTTCACTCAAGAACAAACGCTTTGGCAAAGCCTTGAGTGACACTGAACAACATATTCTGAATCTTTCAGAATATGAACTGTCGGACTTGGAACGGTTTGTACTCTCGCATGAACTAAGCTTTGGCTTACCACCGAAGTCAGTAAGCAAGGAGCAAACTTTTGCTGAAGTCGAGTCACTTTGGGCCCAGCTGCAACACCATGCTGCTGCAAACAAAGAACAACGCGATTCACTGAAGGCGCGCCTCGCTGATCTTGCTTATATCTATGGCGAGAGCAAACCTGATAAACACGACATTGCGATGCAAAAAGAGTGGTTCTTCGCAATTAATAAATTGCGAAGAAATGATGGCATCACCATCACCAAACCGGACAAAGGCTCAGGCGTAGTCATCTTGCATAAAAGTGATTACACCATAAAGATGAACAACATTCTACACGATGAGACGAAATTCGAACGTGTTGGACCAGCCTCGATGTGCGACAACACCGCTGCCATCGAGTCACGACTTCAGAGGCGACTCCTTGAATTATTCATGGCCAAGCTTATTCCTGTAGAAGTTTACCGATTTATACGTCCTACAGGCTCCCAGAAACCCCGGATGTATGGACTGCCCAAGACGCACAAGCCGAAAGTTCCATTGCGTCTTATTTTGTCTATGACCGGCTCGGCTCACCATGAATTAAGCAAGTGATTAGCCAGCTTGCTACAACCGGTATTGGACCGTAATCGGTATTTATAAACGAAAAGGATAAGCTTATTTTGCGTTATAGTTAGGTGGTTCTTAAAGTTGTCGGAGACACCGAACCCAGCACGTGTCATGCAGGCATGCACCAAGCCCTTCGTTTTGTTTTATCGAGGTGACGATGTATTTGTGCTGAATTATTCTAACCTCCGCCGAACCAATACAGCCTCACCGAAACCTCAAAGTTCGATCGAACCCAGTTTAGGAACCACTGTAATAATGCTTGGACTGAACAACCGCAAGGGTGATTTACATCATTTAAACAAAAGTATTAAATTGCAATACTGAGGAGAAAGTCAAAGTTATTGTCTCTACAACAAATTATCTTGGCTTTATTTTTCCCCTTAAGCTATTTTCATCCCATATTAACGGGGTTTCAAAACTGCAATCTATTCGAATCGATCAGATATATTGATTTGCTTGCAACGTATAACAACCTATGACATTTCATTAAAAAAGTAATCCATGTCTAGATTGAAAATGCGCTTGGCAACTACAAAATTAAAAGTTAACCATCACGATAAACACGGCTTACGCAGAAATTTTCTAAAGAGGGTGCGTCGTAAAGAAGCTTCCTATATTTTTTCGTGTGAGTGAGCCAAAGACGTTACTCTAGGAGAGTAGTTATCAACCTTTGTAGGTTACGGACCGGAATTAATTCAAAATAAATTTTGGGGGCCGGTGGATCTTCAATACCAACCAAAAGTGTCGTAAATCACTAAATTAAGGAACACAAATCAATAGCACAAATCATAAATAAATTAATTTGTTTGCTGGCTGTTGGAAAAATGGATTGTGCAGCACGCATAGCCAAGTGGGTAATAATGGAAAGCCCATTTTTTGGAATGAGGTATAAAACTGGAATTTAATTCCGCCAGTAGGAAAATAGACGCGGACCGGCAGCGGTCTTCCCACGGCGGTTGAGAAACACTGCTCTAGAACATACCGTAGTGGTACAAGGCAGATAAGAAGGCTTGCATTATGGTTTGACAAAACTGCGCTGGGTTTTAATCGACACTACAAGTTGCTCGTCTTCTTACGTGCTTTAAGCTAGCTTGCGACTCAAAAAAGTATTTTTTTTGTAATAACGAGGATAAAGAACACATCCATAAAACAGCAAACTTTCAACATATAACCATAATTCATTTATAGCATGTGATATAAATCGATAATAATGGCATTCACAAAGTGTTTACGGTTTGCACCACAATGTTTTAATGTAGGAGGATCTAAATTTTAAGCAGTATCGTGTTTTGGAGAAGGATCTGAGTGGGCAAAATCATGCATTAAATAATCGTTGCATGATTTGTCAATTATTTTACTGCACCGCCAAAAATAATAACTTCTAATACCGACATTTCAAAAATCTAAAAGCGCAAGCCCAATTTTGCAAGCGTTAAACTGGCGCGGGCAAAACGTCGGATATCGTTTGTTTTGAAACAGCCGAGTATTGTTAAAAATTATGCAAAAATAATTCCAATTCTCCAAAATCTTTGGAATCAAAGCGTTTCGAAATTCCATTGGTCACCACATATCACATGAATTATCGTAGTTTTGATGCAAAATATTGCAATATAATAAATAGTATTGTGGGAATTGAAAGTCACAAAAAATGACCTCCAGCCCGTTTTCAACGTTACAAAACCTATTCCCGCCTACAAACGCTCGCTATTGTCGCAGCTATGGCGTAGTGAGACCAAATAGAAGAAAAAAATCCGTCACTGACGAAGCTGTTTCAAGGTTAATAACTAACGAGTAGTTCAAAATATACGCTTCAATTGAGTTGATCTTGAACATTAATTTTAATTATTGCGGCAAAGCTATTCTCGAGACGCATTGTTGTTATTAAGACTTTCTATGCAGTTTTTTAGACTCTCTGGCAAGGAGTTTCAGCAATTGCTGTGCAATGAGAGACGAAGTGGTTTCAGAGATGCTGCATAATGGACTTATCTGATGTTTTTATTTCACCGAATTAAACCACACACCAACACACAATCGCCTAGCACAATTAAGCAGTATTTTTGATCAAAAATCAAATCAAAAATCTTCATTATACTCGCGGTATTACGCCGAAGCGTGGAACGAGAGGCGGGGCCCATATCCGCGGCTTAACGCCTGGACAACACAGCTCCGAAGAAACATCGCAGTGGTGGCGACCGTTGGTGACACTGCGCCCGATTTGACCGGCCCGGGAATCGAAACCCCGACCTCCTGCACCAATAACAATGTCTTAAAAACTGAGCTTTTGATATAAGAGTATATTTTGTTCCGGAGTTTACAAGAAGTGTTTGTAGCCATCTACAAAACGCTCTCTGCAAAGTTTATCTCAAATCGATCTCTTACAAAAACCTTGGTAAAACTAAACGCATTTAATTTTCTACCTCGCTCAAACTAAGGGCCAGCTTCAAAGTAAGATTCTGCCCGCTATTGCATTGTGCTACTATATTTAAGGTCGCTTTTGATTGTCATTTTCGCACACTGCTTTCAAAACTGTGAAAAACTTTCTAGATTACGACTATGTGTCTTCAATTCGCTAAAAGCGTTTGAGCAAAAATGCGGTCGATATGCATTAAAAAGATTGAACCAGCAAAATCGAATGAAAATTCACTGAAACCCAAAAGAAAAAAATCAATTTGCTTCTCTAAAATTAAAAACAGGTTTTTCAATAAATTAATAAAGAGTGGAGTGAGAAAACAAATTAAAAGAAGCCTACCCACCCATGTCTAATCAATACTTCAAACATTCGAAAATGCAACCTGTTATACATTTAAGTAAAATCTTCAACCATTTGGCGTTTTCTCGTACGACTATCAGCAGAAGTGTTACTCACGGTACGGACCCGTGAAGATTTATCAAATAATTCAGAAAATTACGTTGTTAACAAACATTTAACATCAAAGTTTGCAAATGAATTGATAAATTGATTAGGTTTTCAACACTTTTTTTAGAACCTGTGATCACTCCTTTGAAAATTCCTTGAGATGAAAACAGCAAAAAATAGGAAAACCATCAGTATCTACCATGTAGAAGCTAACTTTTGCGACAGAATCCTTTATTCTGGTGCGTATCTAGTTTTCGCACCGCATATTAGAAAATCAAGACTAGTTCCACGAATAGTGACCATTAAAAAGGAAAACCATTGTATCTTAAATACCAATCTCCTACCGTAGTCGACTCAACTGCGACGTGATGGCTTCACCATTCTTACACCAATGTTGATTTTAATGATCATTGAAAATTTAAAGTGCATGCTTCATCGCTATCGGTGCGGAAGGCCTGAGTTCGATTCTTGGGCCGGTCAAATCAAACACAGTGTCGCTAACCGCTCGTCATCGCAGTGACGTACCTTCGGAGTTGTGTTTCCTAGACGTTAAGCCGCGGAGATGGACCACGCCACTCGTAACGCGCCTTGCGGTATAATAAGTTGAGTAAAATGAAGATTTGATTTTTTTGAAGTATGTGCTTTCAATTGATACTTTAAGTACCGCACAGTGTAAGGACGGTAGCGTATGAGGGTATGATTTTCGAAATTTAGCTAATCTCAAGTATATTCGGACAACATTATTCCAAGAGGTGTAGACAGAGAAGCTAATCAAATGAGTTCCAGCATAGATTCTATTACCAAACGCTTCCGCACATTCCTGCACAAAATCATATTTAACATCACTGTCAATCCAACTTACATCTAAGTAATTTCGTCTCGGCTTTGGTTTTCTTTTCGATCCAATTTCCCTGTAGCTGAAAATATCACAAAAACGTTAAAAAAAAAAAAAAAACCTTCATTGCAGGGTAGTTAACAGGTCCCGCAAACCAAGTTTCATATTCGTAATACAATAAATATGGAACGAAAATAGCTTAAGGAGGAAGAGTAGGGCATACTAAATCTCAAAACTGGACGTTCCAACAAGACAGATTCAGCGGTCATTATCAGTAGTGTAAGCCTTGCTTACGCTGAATCTATGTAGTCGTAACCTCCAGTTTTGAGATTTAATGTGGCTTTAATTTTCCTCCTCAAATCCCATCTGTTTAGCAGGTAAACCAACCACCTGCTACAAAGCTCTTTCTTCTCAAGCCAGGCAGTATAAGCGAAGTTGTAAAATAAGAGAGAAATAGCATGGTATACTATAGATCTGTATATTATTCCATACAAAACCTTTACGTTGCCAAAGTAGAGCAATCTGGCACGAAGCATTATGAAACCATGGCATGGAAAATACAAAGTGGATCAACGCGTTTGAATACTTTAGAAATGCTTTTACCGGCAAATGGCAAGTGAAAACACGACATCGATTATTTATTATTATACTAAAATGTAGCAGGATTTCATGTGGTCAGTGAAATAAAACGGCAAAAAAACGCCGAGTACCGTCACCGTGCGACCGCTCTATCAGCGCCGGTCACAGCGTGCTGCTGTTCTAAATTAAATCAACCTGGTACTTATCAGCGGCTGCAAAACCATGTGCAGCCTCTTCATCAATTTTATTTCGTTATGCACATCCGAAGTTACAAATCTTACAAGGAGAAAAACGTGCAATTGTAAGCTTAGCGCGTCTTCTAGCGGCAGGTTGCATACATTAACAGCAACACTTTAGCATTTTAAGGAGAGTTAATACAAACTGAAGAGGCTAAATTAATTTTTTTTAGCGTTTGCATGATCATAGGTTCAAAACCACTCAACCTTCGATGCTGCGCTTTTCGATTTTTGCTTTGCCCTTTTTATCTCTGCTTGGCAAGTTCTAAAAAGCAGTAAACACTTCAACCGAAAACTTGCAAATAGCAACAAATATAACGATGACGTCATGATGACGTAACCCAAAAAGATTGTGCTAGATTTTTTGGAGGGTGACTGTACAAGCAAGTCCGTAAGTAACAAATATCAAAAAAACTGGCTTTTCTATATTTTTTTCAGGGTTTTTATACTCTTTTAAGGTTAAAACTACCTACGCTCTAATTACTTGGCGAGTATGGAACAAAACTCACGTTATTGTTAGTGTCTACGTCGCTTTCTCGAACAGATTATCAACAAAGTAATGTATCAATTAGAAGCCTAGCTTGCCAACGCATCAGTTTGTAAAGAAAGCTCTAGTTACAAAATTTCTCGCTCTGGGTAGTCAAACATCTACCGGAGAACAATGTATCAGAAACGTAGATACACGTGATATAATCAATAACTATAATAAAAATCACAAAATTGGGCAACACCAGAAATTTCTGCTCACGGAGCAACAAAGAAACAAAAAATTTAACTATGTTTAATAATTCTTTAAAACGGCGTTAAGAAAACAAAACACTGCCGGGCAAAAAATAACATCTTCCCATTTCTTACAAGTCAGATGGTGGTGCTTTTTTAGTTTTTCATGCTCTACGAGACGGCATTATCAACAAACACTGTTCTACGTATATATTATATATATCCTATAGCAGCAGTGAAGCAGTTATGCATGGAGTTACGCGAGTGGTTGGTGCATTGGGCTCCCAAGCTGGTTTTGCGGGTTCGATTCTCAACGAGGAAATCTTCTATGATATATGATACATGTAATTCACCAATAAAAAAAAACTAACTTGCAATAACCTGGCTTAAAAAAAGTAGGAAGGCAGCTATCACTGCGAAAAAACCCATACTTCTTAAGTTTTGTAATTTTGAGTCTAACTTTTTTTAGAAAACCAGAAAAAAAAGAAAATATTGGGGTTCGGTAACTACAATTGACATAAGCAAAAAGAAAGTGGTTCCTCGACTTAACATTATAAAATACAAGAAAAGATTTTTTGACACAATATAAATTTCTTTTTCACTAATAAACCCATAATCTCGCACATGCACATGGAAATCCATAATCGCAGATAACACAATGCGTGTAAAGCCTAAATGGCCAGTTAGCTGACCATAATATGCGGACTCCAAAATATCTTGGAGTCTACTCGCCAATTACTTCGAATCGGTATTTCCTTAATAATCAGGATACGAAATTTAAATATTTCTAGTTACAATAGCAAGCAAACCCAACGTCGTAGTACTCACACCATTAGAGTGTGAAATAAAAAAATTGCGCGTTGAGGAAAATGTTTGTCCATTTTGCAACTACACATAGTTTTGCTCATTCAAGTTCAGGCTGGCCTTGCCGAGACAGGCCATTCAAAAAAGAGCTCACAACTGATTGTTACTTGGTTTTGCAGCAACTGATTTATCGCGAAGTAGTGAGTAAACAGGGCACGTAGCGATTCATATCAAGCACAGAAAAGCTATACGTTTACTGGGCTAAGCATTAAAGCTAAATACATGCGAGAAACATTGTAAATGAATGGCTTTTTCAAGTTGCAATTGTAAAATTAAATTTTAACACCTCGCAAAACTTGTTTTGGCAATCATTTGTAGGTGTAAGTATTACAGTTTCAAGCACTGTAATTTGTGTCTGATCCGTGCAGTTTACGGACTGACATATTCGTAGCTTTAGCTACGGATATATCAGTCAGAAAATTGCACCGATGAGACTTGAAAAGTCGAAATAGAGTGCACACTATGTTACGTAAATGCAATTTATCATGGATTAAAAAAGGATACGACTTTTTTACAAGGCATTCGTTCTCCATGTGCATTCGCAATGAAAATGAGCAATACTATTACTGTTCATTTTCATTACGAATGCACATCACCAGAACTATTTTACTAAACCGTAATAGCGGAGAAAATCTATAAATACAGAGACTATTGCATTTTTTCTACCATGTAAGATGAAAAAAATTGAACAATAATCACTATGATAGTATGGAAAATTATAACTCTATCACCTAGCAAATTGTAGTATCGTTGATAACAAAATCCGTTTGACGCTTTCCGAAAACATAATAATATTAATATGTTTGCCACGTTGTGAAATGTTTGCTGTTACCGGTACAGCGACAACGTGGCTGATATGAAACAGGAAACGCCCCATGTATTACATTGAAACATGCAATCTAGCCTTAGATCCATCCATATTACTACAACGATCTTCTTGTTTGTACAAAACTGTAGATATAGATTACGGTATAATCTGTTCGCTTTTAACGCTATGCCAAGTGTTGATCGATAAATCAACACTGTAAAATGGTAAGAGAGTATCTAAAGTTTGTGATAAAAACTGGGCAAAAAAAAAACGATAACTTATGCTAATGTTTAAACATCGTCAAAACTTAAGATGTACGTTAAACCAAACTTAAAACTAAAACATCTGAATACGAAATTATATGAAGGAAGCCTTGCTTTACGCAGGAACAACTGTACGGCAGGACTAACCCACACTTGAGCAGCATTATTTTGTTGAATAGTGTGCTGGTTTGTCAAGTACTAGTCAAGTAGCTGAACAGTGTAAACACACTCCAAGATTGTTTTAAGACTTTTTAACTTTCCATTACGCGTGCCATTAAAACATTTGAACAGTATCGAACACCACAGAAACGTCGCAGCGGTGGTAAGCTGCTGGCAAAAATGTGTCCGATTTTACCAGCCCAGAAATAGAGCTTCAGATCTCCTACACAGATAATGATATCGTTACGTTAATGCCAACCTACCGCTGCCACTAAACGTACGGTAGCTGTTAAATACAGCTTTGATAGAATGACTTTAGTGGTAAGTTTTATTGCACTTTAAAATGTAGCTTAAACGGTATCGTATTTAAAAGTTCCTTCCTAGTACAGTATATTTTAGCTTTGAAGTCATTCTAATTTATGTATTTAAATTTATGACTTAGCACCACATTATAGATCGGACTTAAATGCAAAAATTTGACTATAGTACAGAAAACTAACGAAATAAGAACATATTATGAACAAGGTAACTGATGTAAGACGCCAGAAAAACGTCAAAACAGCGGTTTACAAAAATGAGAGCACGACTATTCGGTGTGACCGACTCGGCGTGGGACAACTCAGCGTGACCAACTTGGAGAAGAGACACCTAGCGCTGGACCTGACCCAAACACTAACCCCTAGCTCTAAACCTAGCGCGAGCTTTTTGTTTAGATTAATTATTTCTTATGGTTTATCACTTCGCAACTGCACGAAGCGATTGATACAAATAAATATATAAAATACTTCAAACTGGACCCGAACCAAAACTGTAACCCGAAGCCAAAAACCCTGTCTTAATGCCAAAATGCCCCGTGCCAAAATGTCCTGTTTTGTAAAAGTATGACGTATTTCAAAACATCAAACTAATTCTTGCCAATCGTAATCATTTTCTCTTCAATTAAAATGGCATTTATTACTAAAGTAAACAAATCTCCTCCTATCACTCTCCACACGAGACCTTTGTCCCCAAATTTCAAGATGCAAACAGCGCCCTAAATAACAATAGTCTTCACTTTAATCCATATTAAGCACACTCCTAGTTAAACAATCAATCTTCAGGGTATAACAACGCATTTTTGATGGCCAGCAAATAGTTTTCTAACAACTAAGTTCAGCTTAATATAAATTGACTTGGGTTTACGTTGAATTCCAAAAGATGGCTCACTTAATCCATTTATTATCACTGTATTTCGCAATCTACTGTAGTTAACCAAAAAAGGAGAATGAGCAGTGAATGACCATTTAAACTTCCCACCCAAGTCACACTGATTGTCCACTGCAAATTTGCTTTGAATTGCAAATATGCGGCCCCCTAAAAAAAAAATGGGATTACAAAAACTTTCTTAAGCGTTAGTTTAACTATAATCGAGAAAGATGAGGGCTAAGGTACCTTTACCGATACGCGGCAGACGGCAACGCGACGTGCGGCATGCGACATTTTTTCGCACATTGTTAGCTATATTTCCTGTTCACCGACTACGTAAAATCCTGCTACATTTACTTGCATGTTAATCGTTGTTGGGCTGCCGCTTGGCAAACGCACCTAGAGAGGTCGTGAAAGTTTTAAAAAAAAGGCACTATTTGTGAACTCACTTGACGCCAATCACAAAAACAAATAAAATTAAAAAAAACAATTTAATCAAATTTTCATCAACAAATAATATAGTGGGTTCCGTGTGAAAATTTCGAGAAAAATTTAAGCATTGAGGATCGCCAACCAAGTTTGAGAAATTTTTCAAAACTATTTCCACATTATAATCTCAGAACTAGTTTTGCGAGGAAGTGCGTAATTTCCATAACGTGAAAATAGACTCTAGTCTAGAATAAATCACTAGACTTTTATTCGACTTACTCCATTTTTCGGAATCTTTCGACTCCCCCAGCAACAACTTGCATCCCGGTTTGAAGCTGATTTAAATCCTGAACTCTGTGTCCGGATTGAGGAGTATAAATGTTTCGAACCGCACCAAACGGAGCCTTAATTCCCATCGTCACCTGTACATACGTTAAGAATGCAGATACTACATCAAACGTAAGCAGTTATACAACCAAAAATCCGACTAAATGCATAAGTTTAACACGTTACAGCATTGCTGAAATACAAATCTACAGCAGAACGGATAGAACCGCACAAAAATCGCAATCTTTCATTCGTATTTCGGGAAATTCATAGCGGTATTCAAATATAGCGCCACAAACGAAAACCACCAAAAAAAAAAAAGAACAACAAACGTAGTAACAACTGCTGGAAGTTACCTGATTTAAGAACCCATCAAAATCGGCTATGTGGCGGCGATTTAAGACAAATTTTCGGCCGGGATAAAACTTGTCCCCGTTCAAGTAAACATGGATATTCTTTGCCGTTTCCGGTTGCTGCATAACGATCACGTGATGAGGGTGCTCTCCTTCAGCAATCGTATGTTGAACAGCAGTCATTGCGGGGACGACCTCAACACAAGCGAACTAGCAGTGTTGCCGCCTCGATTTTTAACTTTAGCACTTGCAAATACAACTGCAATGATACTTGCAAAACTATAACAACCTAACACCTGTTAGGGAAAAAAACACATGGAAATCACAGCTAACAATACAAAATCACTTCGCAATACAATAAATATGGGACGAAAGTAGCTTAAGGAGAAAAATAAAGTGAACGTTTCGACAACACTGAACGTTTCGACAACATAGATTCAGCTGTCATCATCAGTAGTGTAAGCTAGGCAGTACAAACCTGATGATGATAGCTGAGTCTATGTTGTCGAAACGTCCAGTCTTGAAAATTACTATAGCTTTATTTTTCCTCCTTAATATAAAATTAAAAAGTCTATTACCGATGAACCACGAGGGCAACATGTGACACTTTGAAAGTAATTAGCCAGAGTTGAATATTATTAGAAACTGAGATTATTTTTAAAGCATTGAGCAAAAAATAACTGCACTAAAGTCTTTCTCATGACTGGACGTAGTACCAAACCAGTCTAACAGCGCAAACACTCACCCACTACAAATTTGCTTAGCTTGATTTTTTATGCCTGCTTATCTTTGGGGATTGCAAGGGCAACGGTCCCAGTGTTTTTCGCGGAATTTCAAAATCTCCAAAAAGGCAAAAAGTCGAGATGCTAAGAAACTACATCTTTTGGTTTCGATTGGACAACGGACTCGTTTACGAGCTGTCCTAACTTCCCAATTTTTTTGGGTGAATTTTATTTATATACCAATTTGCTACTTTAAAAATCAAGCAAAAAAACTAAAAAAAATTAGGTCAGCCCAAAATGCGATGACCATCCTATAAGTGGGGCGATTTTCCATATTGGGTCTAATCAAACACATGAATTAAACAAACTACTTGAGAAAAGTAGTAAATTTATTGCGCTATTATTTATAGACTTCTCGATATGTGTGGTTACTACCAACAGTAAACACAACGCAATAAATTTGAAGCACAACCGCGCATTGAAAAAAGGAAGTTACCGGTATGTATGTTCAGTAGATGAGAGAACCTACACTAGTAAATTTAAATCCTTGACACTTTCCAAACAGTTTAGCTAAGCCAAAACTCAAACACTGCATAGAATTGAAGCATTAAAAGCAACACTGCAAGCAGACAAAGCACAGCGTCAGAGCAATTACAGAAATTTTATATATCTTCACTTATGCTATTCACAAATTTTATATATCTTCACTTATGCTATTTTTGCAGATAAAACACAGTTAAGTTCCATAGATTAAAAATGCTTTGAATCTAGCACATGACTTACAGCTCAAAATTCACCTTCTTCATGACTATCCTAACTCTCAAAATATAGCGTGCAAATGCTTGTTCAATATGGCATTAGAGTGCTTTTCATTAAAAAATAGTCAAAATTTAGGGGTATAAATAGTTAATGAGAGTTTAAACCAGCTGTCTGTAGATGTCTCATTACTGTGATGCAAAAATCACAGCCAGGCATACGCTCAACAACTGTCAACAAAGGAAATAATGCAAACTGAAATAAATTATTAAGCATTTTCGTATCTTTTGTTTACAACAATGACAGGGAAAAGAGCGCAAAAGATAGCCGAGTTTTAAATTAACCATAAATATATTTACAAATGCCAATTTTTGGCGATTTTTTTTTATAACAATATAAATCGAAAAATTATTCCACGGATCATTGTTCAAAACATCCACACCGAGACATTACTTTAGCATTTTGACGTATCACTACTGCTAGCATCAGCATGCGTCATAGTTGACAAGAATATCCCAAAATGTTAAGTTAACCCAACGTATAATGCAATCAATCCTTTATACTAAGATTTAACAACTTGAAATACTACACTTTACACTTAATCGCATTCGAATATTAAGCTTAAGTCAACTCGAAAGCAGCGATAGTCAAATGACTAAACGCAGGAAGCTGATGCTGCAATGGCAAGTCGCTAGACCAAGGGGGGGGACCTGCGGCCCGCGGCCACTTAAGTTTTGAATGTGGCCCGCATCAGAACTTCGTTAAGTGTACAACAAAGTGGTAGAATAGAAAACGCTAAGATTTCTTAAAAACTGTTTCACACTCCAGTACATGCTGTTTTCGTGGCATAAAAAACGAGCAAAAGTCTCTGATTTTTGCGGTAAAAAACAACTTAGCATGAATGCTTAATAAATTTGCGACGTAATAGTCTGTATTTTTAAGACAAAACTTTCAAATTGAGAGTGAATGGGGCCTGCTGAAAGTATCATGCAATCAATGCGGCCCGCTATGCTTTGCCGGTTTACCACCCCTGCGCTAGACAAACCAAGTTATGTTTCCCGCTTTCACATTTAAAATAAACCAAGAGTAGTTACATTAAAAATTACGAACCATAAGGAACCGTAAGCTGAACAAAAAGTTTTTGCAGACAACTTTGATTTAATTTGCTACAGATCATTCGATGATTTAGCCCATAACATTCTCACCTTCAAATAGTGTGATATACAGATTTGCAGCCATTAATTTTCACTAGTCCCCATTGCAAAAGACTTCTTTTACCTAAAATTAATTGGCGGCATTGAATTTGAAAAATCAAATTAAGTTACTACACAAAAACTCTTCAACCAAAAACAATAAGAAAAAAGATCAAATCTTTTCCTCCATCAAGTGCTTTTAAAGCAATGAAAACGCTTTCAAGTGATGTTTAATCTACATGCATATCACAAAGTAATAACTTGATTCTGAAGTAGTTACTTTCTCGTTTGTACATTCTTGTCCTTGCTTAACCTTTCTGCTTAACTAATTTTCGTTCCGAGATCACAAGATATGAATTATTTAGGCCTGATTGCACTGTTAATCGCCAACACAAAATACGTTAAGCTTTCCACTTGCTCTAATAACAAGTATACCGAATTAGAGAGCAACAAATAAATCAGGACCATTTCATTGTTGAGCTTTGATTTTTTGGCATAACCAGATTGAAGGGATCCAAATCAGGTCTCCTACATCAAAAATTACGTCCTTATAATCAGAAAAAATTAATGGCGAATATAGCTTTTTTATGTTGAGTCCTCAGGGTTAACCTTGGATTCCTACTAGACCGTTTTGGGCATTTAACATTTCACTTGAAACAAAACAAAAAAAACTAACGTAACCTAAAATAATTTAAGGTGAAGGTAGTATACTCAGGGGGAGACAAGCCATGGCCTTTCCTCTTTTGATTCGAATGTGAACTTTTGCCAATTTTTCAAAATTCTGCTGACTGAAAAAATTTAACCCTGATAAAATCCTAGATAGCTACGTAGCAACATTGACCAAACAGACCTACGAAAGTCTTCAGGTACAACTGTGCTTCACAGAGCAGAAGTATCAGATTTTGTTTTTCCTAACACTGGTATCCAACAAAAACAATAGTTTCTTTAATCACTAAAATATTGGCACTATTGTTATCTTTACAATGCCGTCTCACTTATGAAAGCACTGAAAAAACAAAAGACTTAACTGTGGCGAAGCTCTATGTGTCAATCTCGGTTCAATTCATTTTATGGCTACAGATCTATCACAACAAACGCCTTAAATACTAAAGAAAAAGCTATACACTTTAAATAACGTGTTTGCACAACACAAGACTCAATTTTATTATGATCAATCGATATTGCTTACAGTTTCAAACACTTAAGTTCAACTTAGACTATTATCATTAGTTTTATGAAAACAAGCCAGCAAACTGACAAAAAAAAAAAAGATAGACAATGCTTTACAAAGAGCAGACGAAATAGGACAATTAGTGCATCAGCTTATATAGGAACATGATAATAGCAACCATCAATAAATTTATATCACCAACCAAGTTGATATAATTAGGCCTGCCACGAATTCTAGTTTTTTCTTTGAATAATAATTTATTTTAGTTGCTTTTCTTCATTCAAAACTACAGATACCTTGCAATTGTTGTGCAATCGTATAACTTCAATAAATATTGTTTTATCATCTAAGCAGTTTATACCGTTAAATGATATAAACCATACTTTCCATTCATTGAAGTAAATCCCGTTAAATAATAGGATTACAGCAAAATGCAATAAAATTACAACATTTTCTTGACTTAGCCTGTACACTAATTTTCATCGACTTTTCTTTAAAATCACATTTTAATTTCATGCATTAGGAACTTTATCTCAATGACAGTCACAAGAAGTCCCAGTTTTGTATATAGTGGTATAACCTTTACTTCTATAAAAATTTTCAATTTTAATTTAATAAAACTTGCAATACTGCTATGAATTGATATTCACATTGACGAAATTAACTGAGCTATTTAATTAATCGAAAACTAAGGTAAAACAAAAAAATTTCTTCATTATAATAGCAGTATTACGCCAAAGCGCATGATTAATCGTTGGGGCTATCGGCATGGCTTAGTGCCAAGGCAACAGAGCTCTGAAGAAACATCACAGAGGTGGTAAATCTTTACTGTCTAATGACATTAATTTGCTGGGCAATGTTCTTTATTAGCGATTGACATTGCTATTCTATGATGTCAGAACTGCAACCATCTACTTTGAGAGCAGACCTTACAAATTATCCTTATTTGCTTACCAGCTTACTGCATATTATTAATGGGAAAGTTAATGCAAAATGTTAGCTTCACTAACTAGCAAATTCTGCATTACTGTTGAATCTATTTTGTTAAACTTAGTTCAAATTAGTGGAAGTTATTCTGTTAAATTGCTACCTGTAATTACAAAGCTATAGACTTTAAATCAGGGCATTGAACCACTTGAAATATCGCTCCGGTTTATGTTCAGGTTCCACAAAATTCATTTTTAGCAGTTTAACTCCGGTTCAGGTTTTTTGTTGTTTGATTTTAAAGGTTCAGTTCCACTTAAAATTAAAAATAGGTAGTGTCTATTTTGCCGTCAACGGCAAAATAGCTTTTAGGTTTATTTTGCCGTGAGTGACGTTGTGGGTTTTTAAGCACCATTTTGTGCTAGATTGCTACGACTTCTCAATAGCTCAGTGGATAGAGCCCAGCATGTATTGGGAAGTGCTGCACTAGTTTTGGGTTTAATTCTCGTCGCGCCTTCGGTTTGTTTTGCTTGGGTGACTTTGGATTTGTGTGACCTGGGGTTAACAATCGGGTTTGTGAAGACAGTAGAATAGAATAAGATGTAATATTCGTGTGACATGGGATTATGTAGCTGCAGCAAAATAGACCTAAAAGCTATTATGCCGCCAACGGCAAAGAAGACCCTGCCTTAAAAATACTTTGAATTGTCAGGTTCAGGTTTGGTTCAGACTTGCAGAAGCAAAAGTTTAAGAGTTTAAATTCGGTTTGGGTTCAAGAATTTGAAACCGTCAATTTGACTTGTGTTCTGTTACCCAGCCACGAGCGCATATTTTTCAAAATTACTCATTGTATTGAGGTTGACTGTACTTTTTGAGAAGCTACTGTAGCTCATAAGCAATGTTCTGAGGGGCTGAAATAACCTCAGATTAACTTCAGATGTCCTTAACTGCTGTTATAGCTACCATGACAATCATTCTTTAAGAAAAATTTTTTTTAGAATCCACACAATTTAACGTAGTGAATGCTTATTTAATCCAAAATTGATAGCGCAGTCCAAAAAAGGTACTCGCTCTGAGTTTAGGTTAGACAAAAATTATTTTAATGGTTCACATCTGGTTAAGGTTCAAGAGTTTTGATGACCTTGGGTTCAGGTTCGATTCACCTCTATTAAATTATAAAGGTTACGGTTCGGGTTCAATGAAAAGAAGCAATTAATGCGAATTTTTGCTTTACGTTCCCGTTTGGTTTGACACCGTGCGTTAAATGACATTCATTTCAAAGAAACTTAGCACGCTGAAATATTAGTATCTGCATAAGCAAATTTTTGCTTACAAAAACTTTGATATGCTTTTATCTCACTTTTTGACTTCACTATTACAGTATTAGGCAGTGTCTAAAGCACCGACCTGGCTTCCATAATCAAAACGCTGCTCCACTGGACTGCTTGTTTGTTTCTATAAAAAGTTTGCCGGTGCTCTAGACATTTCCTTACTGTTACAATTGTTGTATTTATTGCAAAGTTTTTGTTATCAAAGTTGCAATAAGAAAAATATCAATTTTCTAACAAAATGTCAACAAAAGTTAACAAGCCCTAGTACAGCCTAAGCCTTTAAGTTTAAAATTTATTTTAATAAACAACTAGTAAATGAAAAGAATAGCTATGTTATAATATACCGGTACCAAATGATAAAATTGTGCCCACTTACGCTACGTTTACCCAGTCCACACACCCACATGGCCAATGCTAATGAGCTTTAAAACCACAGTTCAGCAGGTTCAGGGTTCTGCATCATACCGGTAATCGATTTCTTGATGTCACAATAACACAGTAACAGAACTTTTAATTATGAAATCAAAAAATTAATTACCGATATAATGCAAAAACTAGAACCAAGAATTGCGGGCCTAAATCCCACTAAAATTGATAATGTGGACAAGGTAATAAACTATGGGGATAAGCTACAGGTACCCTGTAGCCTACCACCGTTTACTGTTCTGTGTTTATAACTTATCGTAAGTCCTGGGTCTACAAACTGTACTATCGACTTGCAAGACAAAAAACTACCTAATCATTCATAACTTTCATAACTGTTGCACAGTTGAATTTTTTTATGTAATTATTTTAGCATATTTCACAATTGAGCACCAAATCTTTACTCACACAGCATGATAACCAGTAAACTAGTCTACCACCGTACCTAACCATACAGGTACCGGTACCTGCATCAAGAAAAACGTAAGCTAGCGAACCATACATAGTTAGTAAGTTAGTTGGTTGCGTATTTATCCTCCTATCATGAGAAAGCGATCAATGTGCTATACGAGCTCGCTTAGGAGTTGCCAGCCATCTGTCTACCACACCAAAATGGGGCAATCTCGCTAAGTGCCTTTCCCAACGGCACAACAAGTATACTTGCCAGCTTGTTCTTCACACTGTCCCTTTAATGCTGAGGGTCAAGCAGGGAAGCTGTGAATACCAATTTTAAAGTCATTGGTTTGACCCGACTCGGAATCATACCCGAGTCTACAGCTCAAGAGACAGACGCTCTACATACTCTGTACTGCTAAACAATTAAGTCAAACATTGCAGTAATTGCAACATGTAGGGGTGACAATGGTTTGCAGCTTAATACAATCTGCCACACTGACATTTTATGACACAGAACCAAGGGTGAAAACCAAAACCTAAACCTAAACCTGAAAACCCAGTTTTGAAGGAAATTTTTCAAACCCAAACTGAAACTGACACCTACTCAGCCAAATTTTTGAAAACCTAAACTTGAACCGAAACCGTTTTTTCTTGAAACGTCAAAACCAAAACTGAAACTAAAACCTGTTCAAAATTTTCTAAGGTTTTGGGTTTTAAAAATCGTCATCACCATCATTACCAGAACAGTTCCTTTGATGCTGAGCGTCAAATAAAGAAGCTGTGGATACTAATTTTTGAGTCTTTGGTTTTACCGGACTCGGAATTATACCCAAGTCGACAACTTCTAAAGCAATTGCTCTCTCACTCGCCATCTGACCTGCTACTAATCATCGCAATACAACAAAACCGCTAAAAAGTAGAGCACTTAACAAATCCGTATTCAAAATAAAATAGCTTTTTTGGATAAAACTTAAACCGAAACTGAAACCCAGAAACCGGAGTTGTGCGTAAGCAAAACTGAAACCGAAACTGGAACCGATTTTTCAACAACCGTGAAACCAAACCAAAACTGAAACCTGACATCTGAGTTTCAACACACCGAAACTGAAACTAACACCCTAACGCCAAGTAGCCAGGTTTCCACCCTTGCACAGAACACTCTCCATTCTCAGTTCTGATGGAACATGTTGATTGTGTTTAGGCTTAATAAATTGCGTATGTTGCTATGACGTTTGCCGCTGGACGACGCTATATATTTTTGTTACAAAACATGCCACCATAGACTTGCCAGATGCTCTTAAGTCAGAGGTTCTTAACCGTGTTTAAATTTACCCCTTGGGGGTAATTTTTACATACCGACAGAGATGGGCACGATAAACCTTTCTGTACTAAAGCAATAACGATAATTGATAATTTCAAAAATGCTCTGGGCGATACCGATAATTGATAAATCTCCATTTATTAAAGCGATATCGGTAATCGATAAATTATCGCCGATAAACTTTTCCGATAAATGTTGCGATAAATTTTCAACGTGTTGGACAAAGTTTTTTTTCTTGTAAGTCAAAATACAAAAGAGTTTTGCTAGATTTTTCAAAAGAGAGCAGTTCACGGATTGTGCAGTGAGATTAAACACTACAAAGAGAGATTTTTTAAATTGCAACAAGATTTTATCGACACTGTGAAGTTTGCCATAGCGCCAACTCCCTAACTTTGAACACTGTGTGCATAAAGAATCGTTTATTGCTATAATTTATCGGCGATAACAAAATGTATTACAAAAGCGATATCGGTAATCGATAAATCCAAACTATTTTGAGCGATAACGATAATCGGTAAAAAATTGTCGCCGATAACTATTGCCGATAAATTATCGCGATAAATGGCCATCTCTGCTTACCGAGGGAGTAATTTTCTGAATTAAAGACTAAAGAAAACTTTAATTTTGAGTGTTTTAAAAGCAGTACTTGGTACGCTGGGACTGGCGGTAAATTATATTTTTTTCTTTCGGAAAGGGGTAAACGAGACAAAAAAGGTTAAGAACCCTTGTCTTAAGGGAAGTTGCCCAGGTGTGAGTTCTGTTAGAGTAGATCTAGCACAGTGATTTTTTTGATTGGTGGCCAAGCATACACCCATAAATGATAAAAATTATTAATTCAATATTTTACAGAGGAAAAGTAAAGCTACAATCAGAGACGGGCATTTATCGAGATTGATTATCGGCGATAATCATTTGCGATAATTTATTACCAACTATCGTTATCGTTCAAAATAGTTTTGATTTATCGATTACTGATATCGCTTTTGCAATATATTTTGTTATCGCCGATAGTAGATCATCGCGATATACGATTCTTCACGCACGCATTATTCAAAGCTAGTGAGTTGGCGCTGTGGAAAAAATACACTGCGTTCATAAAGTCTTGTTGCAATTTTCAAATCTCTCTTTGTTTTGTTTGATGCCACGGCGGAGTGCGCGAACTGCTCTCTAAAAAATTCTAGAAACACATTTTTGCAGTTTAACTTATAAGAAAAAAATTCGTCAAACATATCCAAAAATTTGCCGCAACATTTAGGCTATCGGAAAAATTTATTGGCGATAATTTATCGATTACCGATGTCGCTATAAAAAATTGAGATTTAGCGATTATCGGTATCGCCCAGGGCTTTTTTGAAATTATCGATTATTATCGGTATCGATTTAGCACAGAAAGGTTTATTGTGCCTATCACTGGCTACAGTAAATCTCAAAACTGGACGTTTTGACGACATAGATTCAGCTGTCATCATCAGCAGTGTGTGCAAGGCACTGAAGGCAGTACAAAACTGTAAGGACTTATTAAGGAATCTGGTCATGAAGTGGACTTTGCCAAACCGAAAATTCCTAGCAGTGCTGGGGATTCTGCGCGCTTATTAATTCTTGAATTCTTACAGTTTTGTACTGCCTTGCATGCACTGCTGATGATGACAGGCTGACTGCTGAATCCAGAGATGGCCACGATAAACCTTTCTGTACTAAAGCAATAACGATAATTGATAACTTTAAAAAAGCCCTGGGCGATACCAATGATCGAGAAATATCATTTTTTTAAAGCGATATTGGTAATCGATAAATTATCGCCGATGAATTTTTCCAATACATGTTGCAATAAATTTTCAATGATTTTGATGAAGTTTTTTTGCGAGTCACATTGCAAAAATGTGTTTCTAGATTTTTCAAGAAAAGAGAGCAGTTTATGGACTCTGCCATGGCATTAAATAAAGCAAAGAGAGATGTTTTTAAATTGCAACAGCACTTTAGAAACACAGTGGATTTTTTCCATAGCGCTAACTCACTAACTTTGATCACTGTGTGCATAAAGAATCGTTTATCGCTATAATTTATCGGCGATAACAAAATATATCACAGAAGCGATATCGGTAATCGATAAATCAAAACTATTTTGAGCGCTAACGATAGTCTGTAATAAATTATCGCTGATAATTATCGTCGATAAATTGTTTCGATAATTGGCCATCTCTGGCTGAATCTATGTTGTCAAAACGTCCAGTTTTGAGATTTACAGCGGCTTTACTTTTCCTCCTTAAGCTGTTTTCGTCCCATATGTATTGTAATTCGTTATAATTATTATTATTGCTTGCTTATTTTGGAAACAAGCGGCAAGCATAAACAGCATGAAGCAAGGTCCATATCAAAAATACGCAAAAAAATTGGCCATCTCATGCACTGAATACAAATCAACACGAATAAAAGCCTACAAGCACAACCAAAAGGCAATTCAAAATTATGCCAAAACAAACAGGAAGTTGCTGTAAACAGCCTGATGTCATTAAAGAGAGTTAATTAAACTGTTAAAGGATCTTTGACAGCGTAGAATCACCTTTAAATGTAGGAAAATGTAGTTTTAGATATGTAGAACTTAGTGTGGTGCTTGGATAAAGGAAAATTCAGCCCAACATATGGTTTTTATATTATATCGTATTCACATGCTGCAGTATGCCCATTAAAGTTTACTAAATCCGCAGAAGATGATGCTATATTTCCTGAGTGCTGAGGTGATGGTAGGCTATTAAAAATCTCTTGGAAATAAACTTCAAAATTTTACCCCATCAGGCCACAAAATTAATCTTTTTTTACCATTAACTTAGACTTTTTCGCCGGCAAAAAAGAGTTATGGCTGTTCCCTTTTAGCATTTTTTTTAGGCGGAAAAGCTTTACATGCCACATGTATCCACAAGGCGGCTCGACCACAGGCTTAAAAAAAATTGATATTTTCTCGCAATATTCACAATCGCGTGGTGGAGCACTAGAGCATGTAAGTTGCGCACAGCAAATTTCGACGTAATAATATTAAATATCGAAGTACAGTTACTTATGAATTTTTGGAGACTTAATTGCTGATAATTATGTTGCCATTAAAAATTGATTTTTTACCAATAGCAATTTAAAAGTATCAAACTTCTTACTGATGCTGGTCTTCCTCGCTGAACTCTGGTTTAAGGACAGAAAGATTTGCGCTAGCTGAACAAAGTTTTAAGCTGGTTTTAGGGACCTTCTTTGTGTCTCTTGCAACAGTTACCGCGCTTTTTTGAGCATTTTTACTCAGTTGGATTGAATGGTATGGAGCCACTGCCGATGCGTGCTGATATGCAGCGCTTCTCACGTGTACTAAACAAAAGTTTTGGTTTTAGGCCTCCAATTAGTTATCTATAAGTCATAGTTTCTTTTGATGACTTAATTTTACTTTGTTTCCCGTCCCTACAGTAGATACCAATATTTTCTCGGTGCTCCAAGCACAGGTTAGCTGATCGTGAATAGGCGATTATTAGCGACCAGCGAGATTTATTTTTATCAAAACAGCATCGTCTGCAACATTATATTAGAGCTACACCCAGATCCGTATTTAGACAATGAGAGGCCCTAGGCTATTTGATCAATGAGGCCCTATTGTGCGCAACGATCAGACTCATCTCTACGCAGTGGCATAACGAGAAATTTTGAAAGGGGGGAGAGGGGCCATAATTTTCACACTTTTTTCAAGCGTATTTTTTTCGGCAGAACTAATTTAAAGCTGATTGAGACGCAGAAAAGGCTCTAGGGGGTCCGAGGACATGCTACCTCTGAAAATTTTTGAAAATTTGCATGCTATAATGGCTATTTTAGTGCTTTTGTATAATCTTCACGCAAATTTTGTTTAAATTTTTTGACCCTACTTCTGAGTGCTTCGCCAAATATGATGCATTTTGTTTGCACGTTTTCGATGTACGTGCTGAAGGGGTAAGATTTATTACTGTGGAAGAGATTCGAAATTATGGAAAAATTGTATACATCAAAAACATTTTTGAAAATGGCTGGTGGGAAGGACGCATACCTCTCATCTTACGCCCCTGGCCATAAGCTACAGAAACCATCAAAAGAGTCTGGCATATTTTAGTCACTTGGCACCATTAATATTGTTTTTTTTTACTAAAAGGCTGAGTCAAAAGGAGGGGGTGGGGCATGACACAATGCCCCCCTAAATACGCTCTTGTCTCTGCGTGTAGGCCTGTAAAGGTCTTGATAAAAAGATCTTTGTTGTTCGTGACGAGGCCCCTTATTTCTGCGAGGCCCTAGGCTTCAACCTGCCTAGCCTATTGGTAAATCCGGCCCTGCCTACACCTTAGTATCAGTTGGGACAAATAAAAGCACAAATTGTTAAAGGCAGCAATTGGTTACAGTTTGATTTATAAAATCAGCAGCTAAAAAAAGTAGCAAAACGGGATGAAGTCAGCTGTAAAAGTAAACGAAAATGAACATCATGGAAGAAAGGTAATTTACAAAGTGATCTTGAGTTAGTACATTACCACTAGCTGAAATATTAATGTGCATTCAATGACCTAAAACTTGCTTGTTTCTGGCATTGGTCAAGTATTATATTAGTGTTTCCGGACAAGTGTTCAAAGGTCCTAAGTGACGTAACACGATCTTGAGTTACTCTATAAAAGTAGTGCTTGGAATAGTATTTTAACTTATTTATTAACGAAAGAATTTATTTAGTCAACATCACAATCATGACAACACCACACAGGGTTGAAGTTGACGGAACGAAAAATTCATGAAATTTATTCGTCTAATTTTGAAAATTAAGGGTACTACGCCACTGTAAGTTTATTTCTACGTACTAATTCTTCTGGAAAGGCAATGTCTAGTTAGTTAGTAATTCGATAAAATTAATTGATATTGTGTTAGGCCATTGTTAAGTAATGAGAGATTTCTATGTAATGCGAGGTAGGACGCGCACCATAATTATTAAATCTTTTTAACTACTTTTAGAACAATGGTAACTCAATAGCTTATCGAAAAGCTTTCTATTCGAATGATATTTACTAAAAATCTTACAATTACAGTATTTTAGTCGCTCGAAGGCTCATTGTGAGTCAGACAGATAGTTATCTACAGTACAAGCGGAAAAAGTATTTTAGTCGAGTTTTTTACCTGAAAAGTTAGTATAGGTTGTAAATACAGACCTACGTAACAGTATATTGTAGTCCATTATTTATACGAACATCATTCCAAAATGCCGTCTTTTGTCTGTGCTACCACTAAACCCTAAAGCTTGCAACCTAACTAAAAAGGTTAAGTGCTATTTTTTTAAATTCTTTGCTTTTAACACTTTTTCAGGCATCACAAATTTGTAACTTATTTTTGTAATTTCACTTCATGACCCCGCAGTATTAGTAGTTTTGAAACAACTCTTTAAAGTCCATTAGCAGCATCTCAAGTCCCAACTAGAGCAATACAGCCAATCGTGAATGTGTTACTAAAAATGAGTGTTTTCATCTCTGAGTTTGAGTTGTTGGCAAACACCACAAATAACACACTTGATGAACGTAAAAAGTCCTTCGCTTTGCTCTTCTTGGTGTGTTTGTTGCAGTGCTGCAGGTTTTTAAAACGATTAACATAGGTAGAAGAAAGTGAAATAGACTGCATGGTTGCTGAGTACCTATAGTCCAGCAGTTGGATTAAAAATTTAAGAATAATACATTTAAGATACAGACCAATGGCGCAAAAAAAGATTTTTAACGAGGAAAATGTCGGTGAATTTTACTTAAAGTTTTTTTTTTTTTTTCGGAATAAATTCATAAGTGCTTCTTCGCGTAGATTCAAAAATAGTCTCACTTTTGATTTATGCTCAGTAAACCTCGAGCAAGTTGCTGATAAAACAGAAAACAAAAACAAAAAAAAATTTTGAAATCGCTTTTACAGTATATTATTTATATCATTGTGTAACGCGTGGATAACATGAGCCAAACCGTTCTAGGCGTGACATCAAACAAAGGATTGATATTTTGACATTGTTGTGATAATAATTATCTCAATATGATCGAGCTTTTAATTGTTTGTTTACGACTCTTATTACACTGTTTACAGCATCTCAGTGGCTAGGTTTATGAAACAGTGGCATTCTTGTGGTCGTAAAAATGAATACTTCTGATTCAGATTCCAGCAGTGAAACGCCTGTAAGCTTGTCAGGTGAAGCTGTTAAAACGACGCACAATGAAACGAGTGGTGGTGACAATGGTGAGAAAAAAAGCTTGGGGTCATGTGCCGATACAGATCAAAGCATGGCAGAAACAGAAAAAACATCGCTGTCGTACGAAGCCTTCAAAGGGGAGTTTTACGCTGAAAAAATCCAAATTTATTTACCGACCAAAGAAAGCACAAGTAGCGAGCAGGTAGGTGATAAAATACTACAACCAGAATAAAATACTGCAACATCTAAACTTTTGAAAAAAATTTAGTATCGAAAATGACTAAGTTTTTTTTTTGAAGATTTAAGTAGCCTATAGCCAAAACACAGTATTCGAAAACTACGTTTAAAACAAGTTTTCTTCCCAGAGCGACGAAGCAAGCACAGCCGATGATGTATCAACAATTTGCGATGAAGAAGTACAGTACGAAAAAGTGATGCCCCAGCAATTAAAATCAAGGTCTCAGGACAGGAAGAATTTCCTTAATGAAGATGCACTACTACCAGCTGAAGGTAGGTTAAAAATTTCACTTTAAAAGGTGATGTTCTAAAATTTTAAATATATTATTTTGAAAAATAAATTCCAATTTCAGTTTCGCTTCGTACATAATTGGTTATATTAACACTTTGATACTTCCAGACGCAGAAAAAAGTACGCCAAGCTTTTTTTTTCAATTTTTAGCTTACCCTTTAAAAAGTTCTGGATCCGCACAATGTGTTACAATGGCAGCTAGCAATACAGTTATTATCAATAGTAAGTGCAGAACAGTGCGGATACACCAATGTTGTGTTTCGGAGATAAAATTCCTGGTTCTATGCTTGGATCGGCCATATCAATTAGCTGCACAGCTTCTTGCGCCTTATTTTTATTTAAACATCCGTGCGCAGAGTTTGCAGAGATGCGGAAAATAAGCAATGCAAGCTCATCTTGGTATACCGTTTTCCAAGAGCGGTTGGGAGTTTATATGATAAAAATACTTTTAATCACTTTTCTGTCGTAATTTTTTTACAGGAATTCAGTTGCCTATTTATCCTCCTATCATGATAGAGCCATCAAAGCGCTGTAACAAGCTCGCTTAGTAGTTACCGGCCATCTATCTTTCCCACCAAGATGGAGTAGTCCCCCTATGTGCCTTTCTTGTCGGCACAACAAGTAAACTTGCCGGCTTGTTCTGCGCCAACCAGGGAAACCGTGAATATCAATTTTAAAGTCATAGATTTGACTCGACTCCGAATCAAACCTGAGTCTAGAGCTCCAGAGGCAGACGCAACTATCTCGAAGTAATCTGAGTTGTGTTGTGATAAAGAATACTTTAAAAAACGCACTTTCTCCACTCTTGTAATTAGTTTTTGCCGTTAGGAAAGCACAAAGCATCGTATAATATCTAATGTAAAACTATTTTATTCATTTTTCGTACTATTTTCTTGCAGTATCTTCCCCTAGAAAAGCGTGGCGTCGCCCTCAGTCTGCTGGAGAGATTAAATCTTACATATCAGAAATTCAACCGTTCAAAAAGATTACGTCGAAACAGCAAGTACTGTAGTATATATTAGGGTCTTGCAAACGCCCTCATGCGGCCAAAAACAAAAATACTTTTGAGATATCGTGACTAGGGTTGGATTGAATTTGAATTTGAATCCGCTCACTAGTTCTTGATGAATTTGAATTTCGTTTTTTCAAAGTCATGGAATTTGAATTTCGTTTTTTCAAAGTCAATGACTTTGAATTTCATTTTTTCAAAGTCAATGAATTTGAATATTTTGATTAAACGATTGACGAACTTTGAGTTTTTCGATTTAAACCTTACAAAGCAAAATAATGTAGCAATTTGTAACTGGTTTATACCAGTTAATGTTGCAAACGTTCCATAAAATTTTATCAAGCCAACAGAAAGTTAATGATAGCAAATTTGACGCTGCAAAGCGCTTTGAAGTTGTTTTTGGGCCACAGTAAACTCCCTAGTGTGCCTGCTGGAGAATAGACTATACACTCAATCGCTCGGATTTCATATCTTTTAAGGTTTTTATAGCATTTTAACTTGAAGTGAAGTTGCCGAGAATGAAATTCGTCGTTACGTCAGCAATTTTCCACATGAGATCAGTAAAGCTTATTTATTTCACCAACAGGCGAGCAAAAGAAAAGATACGAAGTTTCAACTTCACACTGTTTTTGTAAAATTAATTATAAGTGCAAGATAAGAACGATTTACAGTAGCTTATTACTAACACAAAGGTCGGATGGCCGGACAACGCTTTTTCCTCTCATATAGAGTAGAATGCACATTTATGCGCAGCGATCTTGAATGTGAAACAGCTGCGTTTGATCTATGGTTTCAATAGTAGTGGTTTCACTAGGCGCGGAGACGTTTCAGAGGCTGTTGCTTATAAAATGCAATAAAAATGTTTTGTAGCCGTTAAAAATTTGTTCGTGTGCTTGCTTTATCTCTTCGATTTCGCTACTTGTTCTTCGTGTTTTCTCATAAAAGTTATGTTTTTTGCATTTTGTACTGTCATTTTTGAAGTTAGCTACACTTTTACAATAATTTACGCATTTCTTGAGTGAAAATATTTTGAACAAGTTGCTACTCGCTAAACCTACAGTACTTAAAAATATTTCTTGTTTTAAACGCATAATTATAATAATCTGGCTGACCTAGAGTGGAATTAGTAGAGGTGGCTGATGAGTGGTGACACTGGTGAGTGGTAAGTTGGATTGAATTTGAATCCGCTCACAAATTCTTCATGAATTTGAATTTGAATTTCGTTTTTTCAAAGTCAATTAATATGAATTTGAATTTCGTTTTTTCAAAGTCAATGAATTTAAATTTGAATTTCATTTTTTCAAAGTCAATAAATTTGAATTTCATTTTCTCAAAGTCAATGAATTTGAATTTCAAAATTAGAAAAAAAATGAATGAATCCAACCCTAATCGTGACCAGTCCGGAAAAAAACTACAGATATGAAGTTTTAGAAAAATTGAACGTTGTTTAGGTGTTCCACTTCTCATTTTCATGACGACAGGCCATTCGATAAAGGTAATTTTTCTACCTCGTTAACCACTTGTGCTAGAAAGTTGATTGATGGCTCAAATGACTCAGAAACATCAACTTTCTATCTAACGTACAGAGAAACTATATGGCTATTGTGCTTAGTTTTCGAGTTATTGCGTTAATCAGTTTTCAAAGGACTTCAGGTTTTGAGGGGATGCAATGTTATTACTCCATCCATTTAAGCTGCCTCATAATGATACAGAGCGAAATCACGTACCAACATTGCTTTGATTACATGACAATATAGCACCAGTATTCTAGCTCAGGGGTGGACTGGAAGTCTCTTGGTTTTTTTAATTTTGTGTTTG